>JAUPFN010000012.1:12954885-13554885 GCA_036924255.1 Apodemia mormo
TACCACACAAATGTACAATAGACCAATATATAACATGACGTACATATACGCACTGACTAACACTAATAATACCATCACTATATTCACACTAGAACTAACTAACTAAACCAAAATAATTTCCGTATTCAGACTAAATCACTCTATCACTTTTAACACACCTTTCTATATCGTTTCGCACAGATTATCCAAATTATCTTTTTTCGAATCGCTCTGTAAAACAAACTCGCTTTTACGAACACGTCCTTATATATACACAAAGTAGGGTTCAACAATGTTCTCAAAAGGTCTGCAAATGACTCGTAAACAATTTAGACGTAAATAGGTCATAGTACACGGTAATTGCATCCTTATTATTTGCAATAATATGCTGTTTGTTTTTATTTTAGCGTCTCAACTTGTTAGCTGATTATATCATCCAATTTTGCATGTACGTTGTGAGTATATGCCAAAAATATGCCATTTCAGAGGTATACAAAAATAACATTTAACGCGGGTGAAAAATAATTAAAATTTATAATCTAATCGGTTATGAAGAATCATCAATCAAGCTACATCAAGAATGAAAACACATGCATTATTCAATGTCAGCTCCATTTAAAATGCTCGTTGCAAAATTTAAATCTCTATTATTTTCAACTGATTTTTAAGAAGGAGGAGGTTCTCAATTCAAAGCTCCTTCACCGATTTATAAAATTCTTTAAGTTTTTAATACCTGAGATTAAAGTAGCGACATCGCCAAAATGCCTTTTTTCGTTTATCCTATGAAAATGCTAAAGCATCGAACTGATTAGATTTAGCTTGTCAACGATTTGAACCGCTCTACGATAAAGGCGATCTATAGAAAGAAGCCGGAATTACAGGAGCCTCGGCCCAGAAGCGTAAACAGTACTCCATATTTACTCCGTGTTGGTCAGGACTCATATGAAGAATATGCTACTTATCATTCTGCAAGGCAGGTCGTAAATGGATGACAACGCATTTATTTTAGTACCTGTAGAAGATGGGTGTATTTTCTTTCCATCAGGAGAGATCAAAAAACGGCAATGACTAAATTAGGGATCACCCCCTATCTCCCCAGCTAACTATTCGGTGGACGGCAATGAACCAACATTTTAAAATTATATAAAATTTTCTGTCACTTTCTCGAAAGAGAATCTCGGTACGTACTCGTAAAGATAATAATAATAATAATAATAAGGAAAATCAATGAAAAATTGACAGCCAATTTTCTATTTTATCCTTAACCGCCCGGCCACAGCTCGCGCGGTGCGATCGGCGACGCGAATTGTGGCGCGGCGAGCGAAAACAAAACAAATCTAACTGTATGAAGTATGCCGGCGACGCGAATTGCGGCGCGGAAAAACGCGCGACCGTGAAGCGCGGTGTAATGAGCGAATAAAACAAAAGAGTACTTTTGTTTTATTCACTAGTAAGCCAGGGTTGAAATCAAACTAACATAAAATTACTACAAATGGAAATTATATAGATACTATATTTTATTAAAATTTTTACTACTATTTTTAGCCTCCGACGCAAAAACTAGGGTTATAAGTTTCAGAGGTGTGTCTGTGTACCTGCCCGTGCACCGTATCACCCTGGTGGATAGTCCGATTTAGTTGCGTTTTTTTTACTTGAAAGCCCCACTTTGCGAGATAGTTCTTAGCTATGATTCAATAGAATACGTCAGCCGTTGAAAGCTCACCAGCTCCTTTCAACTTGATGAAAGGAATTTAGCAACTTGTAAATTCTTTATCGATGCTAAATTTTGTACTTTATTACTTCAATGAATTGCAATGACATGGTGACCTGATGCTACAATACTCTCATTCGAAGATGTCAGCTTTTATTTAACTAGCAATATTTGTATATAAATAAAAGATTTTCTAAATATTGCAAACCATATTTATCGACTTCCTGATATTTATTTGTACTGAAACTTGGCAAATTTCTGTAAGTTCAATGACAATGCAATATTATGGTACTATCCAGCTAATATCATGATGTAGCCTGGATATAGGGACTAGAACTCTCAGATGTAGAGTTTTGACGAGGTAACCAAATTTTGGGTCATTGGTTTTGTTGATATAAGTACTAAGTTTAGTTACTACTCATAACGACGAGAAATGGATCATGGAGCCGCTAGAGTGTCATTGTTATTCATAGACAAGTGTTAAGATAGTAAAGTTTAGAGTCGTTCGTTTCGTTGCAATAAGATATTTTTCTCTGAAAATGGAGCCAAAAAAAATAATTTATCTCTCTAATTTATTATCTAGATGAAAAATGCTTTGATAGTAAACTTCTAAACTCAACAAGGTAAGCTTATTAAGTTAGCGCTCAATTGTCTTGTACTGACAAACACTTTGATGCTAGATGATTTCTAGGATCTGATGATGATTTCTAGGATCTGATCTATGATCTGATTTAACGATCAAACTCGAAGGTGGCCATGGTAAGTTATAAACTAAACAAGAAAAACTCATTTAAATTGGACTCAGTTATTCTGTTTTGACAAATACCCTGGTGCTAAATGATTTACAGGGTCTTATGATGAAGCAGGAAAGAGGTTATCAAAACTTTTAATTAAAATTGAGTAACTTTGGACCATCAATTTAGGACTCGTTTGATTTTTTATTTTAAGGAATGTGAAGTAGGATAGCTTCCAGTATCTGATGATAGAGTGGAAGGAAGTCCATGTGATCTTCTAAGCTTCATCAGTTAAAATCCACTGAATGTAGGCTACGTCGATTTGTTTTGGCGAACACTTAGATGCTGGATGTTTTTTAAGATATAACGATGAAACTGGAAAGTGGACACTTGAAATTGGGCTGATATTATAGTCTTTATTGCTAGAAGATTCACATGGTTTGATAAAGTTACATGGCGGAGTTGGAGGTCTCGGGAGCTTTGCAATAGAACAGCTCAAGCTCATTGAGTAAGGAACCATAAGTTAAGGTTACGTTTAACTTTATACTGTAGGATCCCCTTTCAAAGATCATAAGCTCCTTTTACATTTTGCGCTTAAAATTATGAAACTGAAGTAAAATGGTGGGCAGACGATACTAAACGTATCGGTTTGAGATGATTTATTGATTAAATAAATAATTGATTATTGATACATTATTTTAATATTATACTTAAAATTATATTAAACTTAATTTAGTTTATACACCGAAACTTAAACTTAATCTAAAAACTTCACAGCATTTTCTCAATTTAATGTCGGCTTGCGTTAAACAAAATTTATTCCTATACATTCATCTCACTCATATTAATAAAAAATACATTCTCACTAAGGCCCACTACATCAAAACGACCATAGTTACTAAAATTACACGGAAAACGTCTACGTTGCCATACATTAAAAAAATGGATGCGTGTACTTATGTACGCGTGCGAGAAGTTATACTTCTTTGGCGTCATTAAAAAATAGTGTTTGCTTTCCGATCCAGTAGTAGTTTTAAAAAAATATGTTGACGTGTCAAAATAACTTGTAAAAAGTTTTATTGAACAGAGTACTTCTGATTTCTGATACATTTTAATTACATGCAAATACTTAATTACATTAAAATAATAAAAGGACTGGAAAAGGATAGTCAAGGATTTCGGGACTTAATACTTACTTAATAAAGACTTCAACCTGTAACTTTTGCATTACGGTGATGCGCGTGCATCTTAAAATTTCACTCGCTGCCTAAAGAAATATTGCGCGCCTAAAGAAATATAACTTCAAAAATCTCGAATGAAGGGATCAATGATAAGGTAATATATGTAAGTATCAACAATAATGGTATTTTTGCGTACAATCCTAACGTTACGATAATATATACTACGCGTCTAAAGAATATAGTAAAAATAGTATTACAAAATCCGACCCTGGTACTAGCTGGTATCGAGGTATGACAGCTCAGAGCGGCACGCCGCCGCGGTCGCAACAAGTCGAGCTGTGGCATACCCAGATGGTCGCGCGACTCACTGCGCCGCATTTCGCGTCGCAGGTCGCGCCGCGGGTAGCTGTGGCCGGGCCGTAAGGCCTCAGCCATATAAATATATAGAAGCTAAGCAAATTGAATTAAATTTTTCGGATACATATTAGACATAGGTGTAAAGAATAAAAGAGTTTTTCATTTATATATTAATCGAGTGCGCCAGGGTTTATATAATAATCGACATTTTTCAATATTATTATTTTTTGTGTAGGCGATTCGCACAAAGTCAATTTACTAGCGTGCAAATCGGCAACTTCTAAAATATGTAGTAGGCAATATAGCACACACGTTGTGTTTTGTGCAATACAGTTATGATAAAGTACACTCTAATACCAAAGTGTTTAGGATTAAATATTTTTATCGATATGAAATGAGACTCAAATTAATCAAAAATGTCTTTCGTAAAAAAAATTCTAAACGTTCGTTCATTTGATATAAGATGATTTGAGGACTGAAAAATTCTCAAATCTCGTTCACAAAGCAATAGATTAAAACTCCTTGAACATACATAAACCAAAAAATATTAGTAAATAAATTAACACTTAAATTTAGCATGAGAAAATGATTATACATAGCTTTCCTTGTTTCAAGTAAAATAGCTGCTATCTAAGCTTCGCTTAATTTTTCATATTCTTATTATTTCTAAAACGGGTGAACATGACTGTACTTCTTATTTTGTGTTCTATAAAATAAAATATATGCCAAAAGCCTACTACATATTTTCGGAGTTGTCGATTCGCACACCACTAAATTTACTTCGTGCAAATCGCCTGCAGAAAAAATAATAATATTAAAAATTGTAGATTCGCACATTTCGTGCGAGTTAAATTCGTGCGAATCATCCAATAACTCCTAGCGTCAAGAATGGTAGTAATCGCCTACAGAAAAAATAATGATATTAAAAATTGTAGATTCGCACATTTCGTGCGAGTAAAATTCGTGCAAACCGTCCAATAACCCCTAGCGCCAAGTACCTATGGTACTAATTGTATTGTTTTAATTGTAATAACGGTAGTTTTTAAATGTTAACTGGAGTGTTATTGATTTTTAAATGTAGTAAAATATAATTTAGGCCAAAACTATTTTATAATATATAAATATGAGCAAAATCAAATAAGGAATTACGGAATCTAATTAGCGGCAAACATTAAAATTTTAAAAAAAAATTAAATTAGTTTAAATATAGAAAAAAAATATATGTTATGTATTATGAACTTTTAAACTAACGCGTTCTACTATCATTTTTAAGTCTGCTCGTGACCATGGTCAATGTAACTTGGCCGAAACGTCGAGCTTTACAAGTAAGTTCTATATATGTACGCGTTATTGACCCGTTTATATATTTTTAAAAATATTATGTATTAATGATATAAACAACATATGAAAAAATGATTACCAAATATAAATTTATTGTTTTTACATATGACGGCGTCCGCGTCATCAAATGCAAGAATATTGTAAACAACAGGTGTACGCCTGAGCCACCGAGCGCATCGTTCGATGTCCCTACTACTCAAATTGTTTTGCTACCTGTATAAAAGGCTCTAAGCGCCCTCCGTTCGGGCAGTCTTGGCTCTGGCGTGGCTCGGTACACTTGTTGTATCTTGCTAGTAGATTATCCTTGACTCTCGGATAATTAATTTGTGCAAACAAGTTAATTATTATTGTCAACTATAAATTAGTCGCAGTACAATTTATAATTGACTATCTATTGCTTAAATTATGACTTATTTGTAGTAAGGAATAATTATGCTTCACATTGTTAATGAAAACTAGTAATTAATAATGGAAAGTTGATCAAAATATAAAGAGCTGTTATATCACCACATCCGCATTTTATTTATCATATCTGATCCACTTCCTACACATACATCTTTCGCAAGCATCATTTTTGTATTTACAATCGGATCGGAACACAATCTAATGCAAAGAAAATCCGACCAGTGAAACTCGACGGGTTTGTCTTTTTTATCTATTTCTTTTTCTTAACGTATCTATGACAAGTATCTTAGGACAATATTTTTATTTTACTATATTACATACATATATAAAGCGACCAGCTCCGGCTTCGTATGGGTAATATATGCAAAAAGTATTGACACATTTAAACACTTAAATTTCCCTCATATATTTCTCTATCTATTGGTGAAAACCGCATGGAAATCTGTTCAGTGGTTTTTGAGTTTATCGCAAACAGACAAACAGATAAGCGTGACGGGGATTGTTTAATTTGTACAGATTACAAAACGATATATGAGATTGATATGAGGAGTATTTAATCCCAAACCTTTTTAGGTAATCTAAGATTTAATAATATCCTTGTTACATTGTTATTAATACATTTTTAGTATTTGTTTATTTTTCTTACATTGACTGCCCCGTTGGTCGAGTGGTTAGTGACCCTGACTACGCAATCGACGGGGCTCGGGTTCGATCCCCGATGGGGACAAGCACTTGTGTGATGAGCATAAATGCTTGTATTTCCGGGTTTAGGTGTTTATTAAATATATTCTAGTATTTATATATTTCTATGTATTAGTATCGTTGAACTGACACCTATAACATAAGCAAATAATTGGCTTACTTTGGGGTTAGATCAGTAAGTGTAATTTGTCCCGTGAATATTTATTTATTTATTTATATTATTAGTTCTAGATGTTTATTGCAAAAGTTTATACAATGTTTAGATGAGATGCGTGCACGACAAAATTGTTTTTGTTCTTTGTATTTAGCAAGGGTAAATCACATTTTTTTTAATTTTTTACAAACATACATATTAGGTAGGAAAACTTTTCGAAGTTTTGCCCGTATTTGGTACTACCACCTTACCGCTTATTAATGCCACATACCCTCTGTATTATCATTGTAAGCACGACATTACAAACACGTATTTTGGAGTGCAAATTAACTTTTAATTTGGAGGGCAATATTTATTTTAGGGCAGACAAGCTGATGGCAAAAACCAATCATCGCCTAGACACTAAAGATGTTAATAGTATGACATGCAAGTTTAACGGCCACTCTACTATATAAACTGAAACACAACTGCGACAAGCATCGACACTATTCTGACATGAATTTCGAAAGTGGTGACATCAAAAACTGGTCAGACGTTGCAGAACTCTACCTACTAGTTGCACTACCTACCTAGTAAGTAGTTATGATGTTAGCCACACATATCAATTTTTCCTCGCCTTTTACTAAATGACAAGTAGTTAGACAATAGGTTTATTCTTTTAAAGGGGCCTGGATCAACACATGGTGTTTTATTCTGGATTCGATATCAGTGATACACTACCCGTTGTATTTCGTATTGGTTTGGTCTTTTTTTTTAAATAGAGGGTAGAGAGTATCTGCATTTCTATAAAAACTGCATAAAAGAGTAATGATACTATCACAGAAGGGAGTCAAATAAGTAAAATATTATTTCCAATAGCCATGATTACATTTATTTCACTAGTTTCACTATATATATTTTATCACTCAAGAATAATACATATTACTGACCTTACTCGTTAAACAGACCTTAAAGTGAGGTCTCGATCCGTTTAGCGGCCAGCTGTGACTTTGACAATTCATAAATACAGTTAACGATGGTCTGTCGAATATGTCAATCGGCTACAATTCATAACAAAAGAGACACACATATCAAATAAGAAGCTTTCACCATTACTACCATGAAGCTGTTTTTGGAGGCAGCACTTCTAATACCTACTTGAAACACAACCTTTCCTTTACCTTACCCTCCGAACCAGAACACAACAATGACAAATGATGCTATTACGGCAAGAATAGGTAAGGCGGTGGTGCAAAATATCCGGGTAATACGTTGTGGGAACTCTAATACCTAGTAGTCACAATGGTTGTGATACGTACAGCTAATCGTTCGTCTTTTACGAACTGCCTGACAGAATGGTAGATGTTCTATTCTTCCAAGGGGTTACTGGACCAACACAAGGAACAGATATCAACGCACTTTTTAATTTTGTACTGTATAAAAGCGAATGGTACGTGTTTTTATCGGTAGAAACATGTGCTTGCTTTCCTATGTCATAAAAATAAACCATTAGAAAAACGCGACAGGACGAGTGCAGGGAGATAATAGTGACAGCCAGAGAGGTATCGTATTTCAGCGAAGCACAGGCAGTGTCATCATATACAGGTTGACTGGTAAAATGTTGTACATTCTGAAAGAGAGTATTCAGTACTCAATTCTGATACCCAACATGTAAAAAATTGGTATTTAAATTTTAATATAATTCAAAGTCAAATCGTTTTATTCAAATTAATCTTTACAGGTACTTTTGACTGCTACTGCCCGATCGGAATGCGACCTCATATTGAAAAAAAATCGGCGAAGGAAACTTGTCTCCTCCAAATAATCTGAAATTTTATAATAAGCTTTTTTTACAAAATTCTGCTCTAATACATTTTTTAAATTTAGCTATCCGGAAATCTCTTATATCTTCGGGTATCTTTTTGTAAAAGTGTTTACCATGCCCCATAAATGAGTTAATTAATCTATGGAGATGACATGCATGCACAACTACATAGATCATTTTTATTCCTTATATAGAGATAGTGAACTTCAGTACTTTTCTTAAACGACTCAAAATTTTTACCAACGTACATTAAATTTTTGAAATATATACTGTACGTAACAATAAAAATATTGATTTCTATAAATTTTTCTCTCAGGGAAATTCTTAAACTGAGATTGTAAATTGCCATTACAGCTCTCTTTTGCAATATAAATATTGTAATTATATCAGCGGAATTTTCCAAGAGAAAAGTTCCATAAGACATAATGCTGCGAAACTAACCGAAATATACAAACCGAGCAGTATCAATATCAGTTAGTGGTCTCATTTTTTATTGCATTAGCAGCTGAACTAAATCTATTAGCTGACTTATTTATGTGTGTAGTTTTTTATCGCAAATATAGTGCCATGCCTAAAAGCACTGTGTACAACTTTTGTTCCCCGTGTTGGTTCAGAATAGACCAACAGGCAGGTCGTAAAAGGCGATCGGTTGGCTATGCGAGTCACTGACATCGTGGATACTAGATGGTAGAGTTCTGCATTGTCTCGCCCGGGTCTGGTACCACCGCCTTACCTATTCCTGCCGCAATAGCGTCAGTGCTTGTCGCTGTCGTGTTCCGGTTTGGAGGGTAAGATAGCCGGTAAACTTATGCAAGTGGCATTAGACCTCGCCACAAGATAGCAACGCACCGTTAACGTCTTTGGTGTCTATAGGCGATGGTTGACTCTTTCTATCAGGAGACCCATCTGCTTGTTTGCTATCTTATGATATAAAAAAAAAAATCTTTTCGTCATACTTACCAACTTGTATTTTCACTTAGAACAGAAGTGAAATGTCGCAAATACGATACTATGACCAGGATATCATGCTTATTCCCTACGTGGTGAGGTCAGACATTAATGTAAATGAGAAATAAGAATGGTCCAAGATTGTAGCCCTGTGGATAGCCATAGTTACAGTGGCAACATTAGACCATACACCGTTAATAACAACCTTCTATAATCTTCCATTTAAGTAAGATTTTAGAAAGTCAAGGGTTTTATTTCTAATTCCGTAGTTAAGTAACTTCCTTATTAAGATTTTATGATCTACACAATCAAATGCCTCAGACAAATCACAGAATACAGCATTCCGCGATTCCTCCCAGGCTTCATAAATATTTTTCAACAATTCAACACTAGCATGTATGGTTGAGTGACGCTTTGTAAGATCAAATTATTTGTAATGGAATATTTTTAATATAAACTGCCACTGTTCGAGAGAAAAGTCCTTAGAAAGATCTTCGGATCAATAAGAGAGAGAGAGATGGGACATTCCGTGTGAGAATGAATCATGCGCTGGACGCCGTGGTCGAAAAACAGAACATAGTGCGGTTCTGCAAACCTCAAAGACTGCGATGGGCGGGACATATATAGAGAATGAGTGGCATTAGAACAATCAAAACCATCAATAACTAGACTCCGCAGCAGAAAAGACCCAGATGAAGACCAAGAAAACGTTGGAAGGATTGTGTGGAACAAAATCTCAAGACCATGGGCAAGAAAGCATCTTGGAAGAAGGAAATCATGAATAGAGCAAAATGGAGGGTAAAAAAATATTCAATACAATTAATTTGCATGACAAAACAACGTTTGCCGGGTCAGCTAGTATAATATAGGTAAATAATATCCACAATGTCAGTAGGGGTTGTAATAGAAAAAATATCGATTTGATGCACCATAAAACAATCTCAATTTTTACCAATCACTTTTTATAATCATCCAGTAATATATCACTATTTTCATGTCAGCTTTCTTCGGATTCCGATGCCTACACGAGGAAATATTTCACGAAAAATAAATTAATGTAGATTGAAAAGCTTTTATTAAAAATGGGAATAGCGACCCGTAATGAATATTTGACAAGGATGGACAAGGGACGAATTTTGTGGAAACATTTTAAAATAAAAGTGAGCATAAACTTTTAATAAAACTCATCTTCGTACGTGACAATACTGAAGTTTAAAGGGATCAAGTAGTCATACTAATTCAATGCAAATAGGCATACGATTGGTGGTCATTAGTTCCTTTTTAGGGTTTCGAAGTAAACTAGGAACCCTTATAGTTTCGCTTTGTTCGTTCATCTATCCATCCGTCCGTCCATACGTCCGTCCATCCGCACGATAAGTTAGAGATCCTTAGTACTAGAAAATTGAAATTTGGTACGAATATACATAACATGCTGCGGCCGCACTTGAATTTATCGTCACAAAGCTTTGCGCAATGACGCGATAAATGCAGATATAACCGGCTATTTTCAGCTATCGTTGCAAATATACCGACTGCGTGTGCCTTAGCACGCTAATGTCTTCGGGACGATATACGCAGATACGGCCGAAGTGTTAGTCAAGGCAAAACAGTGGTAACATTAAATTTCGAAAAATATATTTTTTCAGGGGTAGCTCCTCTACAAGTAAACTGGGAAAGTTAATTTTTTCTCGCGTACCCCGTACGTGTGAGGTATCGTTGGATAGGTTTAATATTAGAGGTTTGTAGAGACAAGTTTTCTCGTTGCGATGCTGTCAGTACGAGTGCTAGCGCCTTGTATGTGACACGTATTTATTGCTATTTCATAGTTTGTTTTCATTTTTGTTAAATTGTTATTTGTTATAGTTTGTTGAGTATCTTCTTTATTTGTTAAGGTTTGTTGTTATTGTTAAAATTATTGTTAAAAAACTGTTTTGAGTAGTCAGGCCAGGGAGCTTGTTGTTCGCCTGGGAGATTGCTTTGAAAGAGAACAACAAAATAATGGACCGTTGTTACCACTGAATCGAATTGTGGAATGAGTAACTGAAGCTCTGGAAATTGTCCGCAATACTATTTTCGCGCATAACACGTGAGAACATTGACTAAGGTGGGATGTCTGAGAATAAATTATCGACACACAACAAAAAGCGGACCAATGTGAAGCTAATCACAGATTTAGATGATTTTGCTAATATTGTTATTAGAAATCATACTTATCATAGAAAAATGGAGCTAACCCCTTTACATAAGCTTCTAAAATCATTAAAAGAAGCTGACTTTTTCAAAGTAGGTATTACATCGTTGCGGCAAGTTATAAAAGTTATTGGCTTTGTTTACAAAATAGTTAACAAAAGAAAGATTATTATGGAGAGGACTGACATTACTCTAGCAAGATGTTCATTATTATGAAAGGCCAAAAACATAAGTGATTGGACCAAAGTTGTCTTTTTGGATGAAACGTGTCTAAACGCCAACCCCAGTGGCTAAAAGTTGGACCGACCATACGGCAGAATCGTGTACCAAAATGCCGAAGGGCAAAGGTGAAATCCTTATTATTTCTCACGCGGGTACAGCAAGTGAATTCGTCCCTAGTTGTTTGCTGGCTTTTAAGTCTAAAAAACTACACAGTATCATGAGGATATGAACTACGGAAAATTTAAAGATTGGTTCATAGGTCTATTAAATACTTTTAAAGAGCATAAATATGACCACTATAATGGACAACGTACCCTACCATTCGGTACAAGTTAATAAACCTCCAAACCAATCCAACCGCAAAAGCGAGTTGGTAAAGTGGCTGAATGAAAACGGAGTTAGAGCAGACACAAAAATGTTAAAGACAGAGCTTATTGTCTTAGTACGGCTTCATAAGCAACCAACTCCTACTTATGATCTGGACGAAATGGCAAAAGAAAAATATTGCACGTGGCCCGACACACACTTTGCAAATTTTTATATCATTAGATAACAAACAAGGAGATAGCTCTCGTGATGGAAAGAAACCATCGTCTATAGATAATAAAAATGTTAATGGTGTGTTATTATCAATGTGGCTAGTTTAGGCGGGGGGTGAAAGTATTTAATTATAAGGAAAGAAAGTAGAAAAAGGGGTTTTCTTCGTGGTGGTCTGTGAGTCAATTTGGGAGAGAAATAAAACAGTCGTTAGTAAAACAATATATTATTGGAATTAGATTTTGACTTAGAAGATTCTCTTGATTTAGTTAATTAGCATTAAAAAATATCTCAGGGGAGTACGTTCGGAGTCCAGTTAAAAGGTGACGTCGCCAACAAAGGATAAAAATTACGTTTTCCAAACTAAAGAAATTAAGAAAAACGAAAAAAAAAACAAACGTTAAAAAACGGGCTATGTTATGGACACAGCCCTGTATGTTTTACGTGAATACCTCTACGTAACACGTAACGGGACATATTTTTTTCAGTATTATTTATTAGGGCCCGAGGTAAACTAGGAACCCTCATAGTTTCGGTATGTCGCTTCCGTCGTCTTCCGTCTGTCTGTCTGTCCATGATTTCGTCCGTCTGTCCGTCCGTTCGTTCATCTGTCCGTAGTCTTGCTCAAAGGTTATTAGTACTAGAAAGCTGTAATTTGGCATAAATATACATACATATTAGATATGGCATCATTTTTTTATTTTAGCTCCTCTACATGTAAAGTGGGGATGATCATTTTTTTCTCATATACTCCATGGTATAGGATATCGTTAAATAGGTTTTTAAAAAATGTGGCCGACTTGTTAAAACAATTCCTCGATTAAGGGACTTGTTTCTGAAATATTAGGCTTTAAAGTGCTAATTTTTGCTAGGGCCAAGTGTACTTCTCTCTCCGCCACCTAACGGTTGGTATTTGTGGGTACAGGAGGGAAAAAATTCACGGTAGTAGTAAATATAATGATATTAAGAGGAAAACTATTACATCTTAGAAGGCTTTACAAGTGTTCGAGTAATAGTCCAACAAACTTATGAAATGTACTGAGAGAAAGATTGTAGGCGATGAACTTGTAGTATGGATATATTTATATATAGACGTTAAATAGGTTGAATATTTATAGTATGAAACCATAGTACAAAAGTTTGGTTGTAAGGTAAGATGCACGAATTGTTAGATGTAATTAATGAGTGATGCCTGGATGTTTTATGTATAACAGAGTCTGCCCGGTGACAAGATGGCTCTGTGGTCTAATGTGCACGTGTGCATAACGGAGGCAGTGGAGTAATTATTTTACTATCATCAGTCCCTGGTGTAAACAAAGATGGTATAGTTGATTATGGTATGGCTAGGCGTTGGGTAGACGACACTATATCGCCTTGCTTCAATGTCAATATTAGCGTCAGGCAGGGTTTTGTGTTGTCAGCACGCCTGTTTATCATATATCTGGATAAGTATCTCCAAAGATTCATTGAATTCGGGAATGCGCATGAGTGATCTAGTGGTAAACTGCCTAATTTATACAGATGACGCTGTACTTTTAGACTCAACTCCATCTGAGCTTTAAGAACTGGTCACAGCTATGAATGATGATTGTAAGAGTATGGGCGTACAACTGAATGCGAAGAAAACTGAAGTTCTAGTATTTGAAAGAGAAGCAACCAGAACGGATGTAAGAGTTGTGGTCGATGATGTAGTGCCAGAACAGGTGGATGAGTTTGTATATCTTGGATGTGATTTTATCAGGGATAGAAGGCACCCGCTGATGTCGAAAGAAGAGTGTGTGCTGGAAACAGAGTGAATGGGGCGTTAGGGAGATTGCTTAAATGTCCAGTTTTAAGTCAGAGTGCCCATCTTGTCTTGCATAATTATGTTCTTAGCCCACCATTGTACATAATATTATTAAAAGGCTCTCTTTTTAGTCCGCCTCATTATGATATGCAACTTCGGAAACTTATATTGTGCGTGGCCGAACACGCACTTAATCAATTAATCATTCGTCGTACAGTTACCGTCGTTGACGGTCCGGGTGCCTTCACCTTTTTACGTCCTAGGGACTTCTTCACTCTTTCATTGGGGGTTGATGGGTATAATTAGATTGCTATTTAAAGTCCCGTTTAGATCCGTCCCTTCTATCTTAATTCGGCGGATGAAAGATTTAATTGACTGATAAAACATTTTTTCTATTTTTTTCACTTAAACGTTATATATATATATATATATATATATATATATATATATATATATATATATATATATATATATATATATATATATATATATATATATATATATATATATATATATATATATATATATATATAGAGGTTACCTCTAAAACATCATCAACCTCGCAAGTCTAGATACTTAACATTAGAAATAACAACACTTGTTCTATGACTAAAGATTTTTTTAGTTTTCATTGTCGTGTTGTGCTACTAATCTTAAAAACAGCTGTCGAACAAAACTTAATGAAATGTCATAACTGCTCCTAGTAAAAAGATATACTATATGCAAATTCTGTAACGAAGTAAAATTACCTAACAATGGTGGCACTTCCTCCTCCATCTTCCGCGTAGCATCGTAGTCCGCACTTAACTTCATAAGTTCTTTGATTCTTTAGCTATCCAACGGTATAATTACATTTTGGATTGTTATGTAGTAGTTGGATTGTAATGATAGTTATGTAGCTTTTTTCTAATATCACAAGAGAACAAACAAGCAGATGGGTCTCCTGATAGAAAGAGTCAATCATCATCCATAGATAGCATCGCGCCATTAATATCATCAGCTCCAAACCGTGTCCGGCTATGGCGACTGTTTACACGTTTTCACGTTTTCAGGTGGGTTTATTATGTGCTGTGATGTGACTTGCGAATCCAAACTTGGTTTTGAAAATTCGGTCACATGGGGTGCAATATAATTGGCCTGCCGCGTTATAGGTGTAGTTATAGAATCGCTTTGGTCTCGTCTTACGTACTTGGCGCTTGGCGTCGAGTTCTTTTCTAAAATGCGTTCAGTTCGAAGATTTGCGTCTACGCAAATCTTCGAACTGATCTACTCTTTTCCGTATAGTGGAGCGCCATTTCGATCTAATAAATGCTAGCTCCTCAAAGCGATCACATGGTATGTTACAGGCAATAAGATGGCGTTTCAAGACGTCTTTGTAACGTAGATATTGGCCACCTGACTTCCGTCTCCCGCTTGAGAGTTCGGAGTAAAACACTGCTTTTGGCAACCGACTTTCATCCATGCGCACTACGTGGTCGCACCATCTCAGCTGGTTTTTCATAATAAATGATTCTATGCCTGGAACACAAGCGCGACGCAAGACCTGTGTATTAGGTATGCGATCTTGCCATTTTATGCGTAGAATAGACCTGAGACATTTAAGGTGAAAGTTGTCCAGCTTTTTTATATCTGCCTTGTAGTAACACTAAGTTTCTGACGCATATAACAGCATAGGCAGCACTATTGCTTTATAAACTAATATTTTAGTTTGCAGCTTCAGGTCATGCGAGTTCCAAACGCGTTTACGCAGTTTTCCAAATGCTGCTGCAGCGCAAGCTATTCTGGCTGGTATCTCCGCTGATAGAGTGTTATTACTTGAGATGCGGCTGCCGAGGTACTTAAAAGAATTCACCTCCTCCAAGACTCTGTTTCCGAGGCGACCAAAAGAATCATCACTAGTACACCCTCTAGGGGCTTGTTTCAGGACTTGGGTTTTAGAGATGCTTATTACTAAGCCAAATTGAAGGCAGGATGTCTGAAGGCAGTTGACATTAATACGTACCTTTGGTTGGTTTTAATGGCGCCATTAATACCAAAGGTGTTAATGATGCGTTGCTATCCTGGGGCGAGGTCTATTGCCACATGTATAAGTTTACCGGCTACCTTACCCTCCAAACCGGAACACGACAGTGACGAGCACTGACGCTATTGCGGCAGGAATAAGTAAGGCGGTGGTACCAGACCCGGGCGAGACAATGCAGAACTCTACCACCTAATAACCATGACGGTAGTAACTCATATAGCAAATTGGTCACCCTTTATGACCTGCCTGGCAGAACGGCAATTGGCCTATTCTTCAAAGGAGTCTGGACCAATACGGGGAAGCTTTAACATCAAATTGTATTCCCCAATTTTGTTAACATTAGTTTTCTTGAATTGTCCATCACTATGATTACAAATTTGAAAACGTATTCAAGTCAAAAATAAACGTTGCTGGTTGACCACGGCAGGAACTCGGGACCGGAATTAGCTTCGGGCCCAGGCACACCCGGCTTGGTTAGACAACACGCCACTAGGAAGAGATATAACCTACCCACTGGAATGCATGATGTTCACTCTTCAATATGTAGCAAGTCCGAACTCACCGCATGCCAAAACATGTGGCGCGGGATGAACTCAGGCTTGCAAGATAAAATCGTATAATAGCTAGCACAATGGGTTCTAGAAAGACACAATATCAAATTCTAGTCACAAGAATATATTTCTTCTCTTAATATAAAGGAAATTATTATACATCAGGTAGGAAAAATTATCTAAATAACAATCAGCTATTTTAACAAACAAAATGCGGTTAACAAAACTATAAGAATTATAATTTACTACAGGACAGGTTAATAGTAAGATATTATTGCAGCAGGAATAGATAAGGCGGCGAGACGTTGTGAAGCTCTAATCACCTAGCAGCCACGATGAAAGTCACACGTTTAACCAGTCGTTAACTTTTACGATTTGCCTAACAGAATGGCAGATGGTATATTCTTTAATGGGGGCCCGGACCAACACAGGGTAAGTTCTTCAGTCGCTTACTCAAAAGTACAAGAGTAATAACACGGACTTCTATGTACTGCTATAAATTAAGTTCTC
The DNA here is from genome assembly GCA_036924255.1 of Apodemia mormo. Taxonomy (NCBI): domain Eukaryota; kingdom Metazoa; phylum Arthropoda; class Insecta; order Lepidoptera; family Riodinidae; genus Apodemia; species Apodemia mormo. Next base: position 12,972,021 of record JAUPFN010000012.1, read on the forward strand.
TGGGTATTAAATATAAATAATGTCTTAATTTTACAAATACTTTAATGAGTAAAGTTACATAATAATAATCGTTTGCTTGCTTAAAAAAGGAGTACATAACGATCTTACTAAAGTAAATAATAATAAATTTCGTTCGGACCTCTTTTGAACAATTAATCATCGGGCATTTCCCCCGCGTTGGTCCGGGCTCCTTTGAAGAATAGGCCAACTGTCGTTCTAGTAGGCAGGTCTTAAAAGGCGACCGATTGGCTTTGCGGGTCACTACCATCGTGGCTACTAGGTGGTAAAGTTTTGCATTGCCTCTTCCGGGTCTGGTATTATTCCTGCAGAAATTGCTTATCACTGATGTGTTCCTGACTATAAGACTGTCTAATACAAAATTTCGTCAAAATTATTTGAGCTGTTTCGGGGAAACCAATTACATACTTAATATACAAGAATCTCGAAAGTATAGGATAGAAAAACTTTATTTTTTTCAATTCCAACTGTTGGCACACAAAATGCCAGCTAATGTATATAATATATATTGACGCTTAAACTAAGTTGAGCGATAGCATTAACCTCAATACACTTTTCTAGGAAAGCTCTCAACGCCCTCTATTTTAAACCGAGGATCATTATTCGAAGATAAGAGGTTAGAGAGCTCTCCTCGCATGCTTCTATGGAAACAGTGCGTGTCCCAGTTTAATTCTATTCAAACAGGTACATTTCGTAAACAGGTGTACCCTCTAACGACTTCAAATTGTTGTGATATGACATAAGATCTTTTTACTATTGTTATAAGCTAACAAAAGGTATTTCAAATCAATTTTGCCACATAACAAGGGGAATTCATTATTTTTCTAAGTAATTTAAAATGCTTCTTCGAAATTTGTTTTCTTTTGTCGTGCTTTTGTAAGAATGTCGATTTGAGGAAAACGTATGCAAATGTATTTTTTATTGTATCCGCTCACACCACCAGCCATTTTCGTATTTTTTTCTAAAAACACACGGACCGTTACACGCACGCGTTTCGAGTCCGTTCCGGTGTACCGTGGTCACAAAAATGGTTTATGAGTTGTTTGGATTGAATCAGATACTGTAAAGCGTGTATTTTTTAAGCACTGCAATACAGGTCTTGAGCACTGCAATACACTGGTGTTAGAATTGTTTAATTTAAATGGCTTAAGCTACAAAATAATTGAGGTGTAACGCAACACTTTGAGAAAAATATGACTACTTGTTAGTCGAGGATTTTTAATTCAAAAAGTAAATCGATGACCTATGCTTTTTATATTTTTTTTATATAATTGGTAAACATATACATACGGAAAAAAATAAACAACATATATTATAGTACAAAAATATTTATTTACATTAATATTAATATCTTTTTTTTCATAATTAATGCGTACTTTTTTTGTAATTTTTAAATAATTTATTTCTTTTTCAATTTTACATCTATGTTAAATTTTTTTTGAATATAGTTTAGGATATTTCACATTCACATCATGTGATTTTTTTGAGATCATAGAAATCAACACTAAAATTTACGAAAATAAATAAAAATATGTACCGTCATACCCAAAGCGCTGGTATCATTAAGTTGGTCATTAACGAAATATATGTTTTATTAATTGATATTTACGGTTTTTTGACAAAAGTATTATCTAAACTGTTAGATCTTGAACTAATCTTGATTATAAATAAAGTTTAATTGCTGATTAATACGCCAAAACACTTAAATTAACCTGTATCATAAAGTGCAACCAACACATAACACACAGCACGAATCAAAATGGCGAACTAAGTTCTTTTATTTTTCCCCAAGAGCGTATTTGAAAAAAGAATGCCAATTGGATGTTATTCTATACAATGTTTCATTCGAAAACGATAAAATACCATAGAGTATTGTATTAAAACTGGTAAATAGTGAAAATGTTGTTTTTTTTGGATGAAGTTAGCGTTGGACTCTATAGAGACCATAGTGTATTAACGGAATTTTCTCAGAGGTCTCATTAGTTACCAAAGTGATGTGAGCGGGTATGCACGATAGCTCAGAGATCCTTAATACTAGAAAGCTGCTGTAATTTGACACAAATATACATACGAGTATTAGTCATCGCACATAAAATCTTAAAAACTTTTTTTAGGGTAGCATCTACGTGTACCTGAATTGGGGAAGTTATTTTTTTTTCTAACTTACCCCATAGTGTATGGTATCGTTGGATAGATTTTTAAAAAATATTGTTGATTTGTAGAAGCAAGTTTTCGATTAAGGAACTCGTTTGTAAATTATTAAGTTTTAAATTGCTAATTTTTGTTAAAGTCAAGTGTGTCCCCCCACCCCTCTGCAAGTTGGTTTTGGGGGTGTGAAAAAAACATGGTAGTAGTAAATTTAATTAAGTTAAAAGTAAAACTATCACGGCTTAGAAGGTTTTACGAGTTTTTGAGTATTAGTCAACCAACTTATAAAATGTACTTAGAAAAGTTTTTATAGGTGGTGAACCTGTGGTGCGCATACATATTTCTCTTTAAAGTTAAATAGCTTAAATGTTCATAGTATGAAATTTTAAAAGACGTCTTCTTAGTCCGCATTTTTGCAATGGGCAACTTCGGAACCCTACATTGCGTGTAGCCCGACACACACTTTATCAATATTTTTACTTAATTTTTGATAATAAAAATATTGTATATAAAGAAATATTATGAATATGGTATGATTTCTTTATACTACTTTGTACTAATATTGCTGATCAAATTACACGAATTAATCTGACCCCAAAAGTAAGCAAATTATTTTTCCTTGCGTTATGAGTATTAGTCAACTATATTAATACATAGTAATACATACTCCTATATAAATACTGCAACAAGCATATTAAATACCCAAATCCAGAATTAAACAGTTTTTCTCGTTATATAAGCAAGCTAATTGGCTAATAATCGGAACACGACAATGATAAACATTGACGTTATTGCATCAGAAATAGACTGGGCATAAGCAGGACGACGCAGAACTCAACCAACTGCTTAATAATCACGATGCTGTGGCTCGCATAGCTAATTTTCGCTGAATTCGATATTTAAATGTGAATTCCAATAGCAATTAACATTTAAAATATCAGATCCGGGTCTAAAATTATAAGTATTTTTTAATATTTTTATTGCAAACATAAAGCAGGTTTTTTTCGACCTCAAATCTATAAAAATATCAAATATAAAAATATCAAATATATAAAAATATTCCCCGATTTCTCAAAAACCGTCTTGAAAAATTGTTTTTTTGTTTGTTCCCATATAAATTTGGTAAAGATCTGGTTTTGCGTAGAAATAGGAGTAATAGTCAGTTGTTGCAATTTCGCTGCGTTTAAATTATGAAAAAAATCACTTTATATGTAAAGAAAAAGTTTTTTCTTTTACAAAAAGTGGTTTCTACAAAACAGTTTTTCTTTTTTGTAATGAGGTCTTAATTGGGCTTTTTTATGTCATAAGATAGCAAACAAGTAGATGGGTCTCCTAATGGTAAGAGTCAACCATCGCCTATAGACACCAAAAATGTTAATGGTGCGTTGCTATATTGTGGCGAGATATAATGCCAAATGCATAAGTTTACCTTACCCCCCAAACCGGAACACAACAGCGACAAGCACTGAAGCTATTGCGGCAGGAATAGGTAAGGCAGTGGTACCAGACCCGGGCGAGACAAAATGAACGAGGGGCTGAATGGCAGTGAATTAGGTTAAATATTTTATCTGTTTTCTAGGCACAGAAAATAAATTTTACATGGGTAGATTATAAACCTCTGTGTGGTTGCTAGCTAGCTACCTAGCTAGCTAAAAAACTAGCTGTAAAACGTTTTGGCAACTTTTGCGAGATCACCCATCTTTTTCGGAATAAAAATTATGCTATTCCAACATCATCTGTGTCCCACATTTCATTCAATTCCGTTCAATAGATTTTATGTGATTGAGTAACAAACATTCATCCATCCAAACATCCAAACTTCCGCATTTATAATATTAATATAGATACAAAAAGTTAATCATATTTGAATCGTTTATCAAAATGGTAATATTATAATATGTAATACATAATATTTAAAAGAAACGAAGATTTATGTAACGCTGGTTAGAAGTTATGAATCAAGATAATATGCGTGTTATGGACTTGCTATTAAGGATGCCGAAGGCAGTGTAAAGTGAAATTTAATAAGGCAGTGTAAAGTGAAAATTAAATACAGAAAAGCGGATACTCTGCTTCCACGTATTAACGTGGGCAATTACCGCGACTAACGCTAAATTGATGATGATCATGTGTCATATTGCAAATGCAGCTGAATAGGCTAGCACGCTTGCATGCCCGGGGATGTACATATATGAGTAACAGCTCCGCTGTTGTGTATCGTTCTGTTTGTGAGAGACCTGGGGGCCTAGTAATCTCTCCCCCACCCCGTATATATTATAACGCGCATTCAAAAATAATTTTCCTTCATACTTCAGCGGCGGAGAATGTCCCTCTAATCACAGATGGCTAAGGCTGTCCTGCGTATTCTTTAGGGGGCGGAGCGAAATTTCGCTTATAGATGATCCTGAATAGGGAAATCAGAAGCATGCTTGACGCTTCCACGCTTATCGTGGATTCTGGTAATATCAAGTCGCTTCGTTCCAACCTGAACCTGTCGTCCACAATTACCTCGAGATGGCGAGCCTGCCTTTTCTTTATGACCGAGATAGAGCTTATATCCTCTACGGTTGATACCTGATACTTCCTCTCTCCCTTACCCAAAGTACAAATCGGAATATTTCTTTGCACTTTGTGCTGAACCGATTTTGATGAAATTTGGCTTGGAGGTAGGTGAAGATCTGAGGTCAAATATAGACTAAATTCGTTTTCAAAAATGACACTCTTCAACTATAATGGCTGTAACCTGCTCGCGGAAGGACAGCATTTATCTAAATAAATTATATAATAATATTCCTGTTTTGCAACTTCATTTGTTTAAAATCCTGTTTTTAGTTTAAAAACATGTTTCATGTCATTTTAACACGTTTGCTGCTAAGGACTTTTAGTGCGCTTTGGGTGTGATCATGAGATTATATCGACTCATGTAGGGCCTATCCTACAGTTTAATAGAATCCTGCAGAAATAAAACCAATTTACGGACTGTAAGTATATTAAAAGACCAGTGATGGGAAACAATTCGGTCTACAAATCGTTAAAGAATGTTATCATCTGTTTATTTGAATGTGGTATTTGGAAGGAGTTGAAATTAAAATACAATATTTATAATCAGAAGTAAAGTATTTCATTTTGTAGTTCCCAAAATAATCATGATCAATTATAAGATTTTTCAGCACATTCCAAATGTGTAGTGGCTTCATACCGAGAAAATAGAGTACTGATTTAGGTGAAGCCTTTTATGTAAACAATTTTAATTTGGTCCTTAACACTCCTAGCCATCTTGTATATATAGATATATTGATGTTACACTCCAGTGCGTTTAGTTTTCAAAAGTTACTGTAAATCGCAAACAATACAGTACAATAACTTTATTGCACATTAAAAACAACATAAAAACACATGGATTTACAGTTTTACTAATATAATCTAATAGTGAACAACCAATCTGGCAGCCTTATCGCATATTTGCGATCTCTACCACACGACCAGCGGATATAGGATATACTGTAAAAGACTGATTGAGGCGTAGTAACGTGTAAATATATAAACACAATATACATAGGGACAAATTTCAATATTCGTTTTTTTGACATCATTTATTAGTTTTTTAAAAGAGTGTAAGTTTTGTGCCTCTCGAATACTTACTGGTAGTGTATTATAAAGTTTTATTGTCTTAACAACAAATGAAGTATTATAAACTTGGGTTTTATAAACGGGCATTTCCAAAATCAGATTTTTAGAAGGATGCTTGAGGAACGAAAGCTTACTTTTTAGATACAATGGCGTTGAAGGATTAAATAAAATGCTATACAAAAATTGTAGCACATGAGTTGTGCAATTGTGAATGGGAGCCACTTGAGTTTTTCACGAAATTCAGGTTCGTCCGTTCGTCCGTTTGTCTTTTCGTCTGTTCGTCTGTTTGTCTGTTTGTCTGTTTGTCTGTTTGTCTGTCTGTCTGTCTGTCTGTCTGTCTGTCTGTCTGTTTGTCTGTTTGTCTGTTTGTCTGTTTGTCTGTTTGTATGTTTGTCTGTTTGTATGTTTGTCTGTTTGTCTGTTTGTCTGTTTGTCTGTTTGTCTGTTTGTCTGTTTGTCTGTTTGTCTGCTTGTCTGTTTGTCTGTTTGTCTGTTTGTCTGTTTGTCTGCTTGTCTGCTTGTCTGCTTGTCTGCTTGTCTGCTTGTCTGCTTGTCTGCTTGTCTGCTTGTCTGCTTGTCTGTTTGTCTGTTTGTCTGTTTGTCTGTTTGTCTGTTTGTCTGCTTGTCTGCTTGTCTGCTTGTCTGCTTGTCTGCTTGTCTGCTTGTCTGTTTGTCTGTTTGTCTGTTTGTCTGTTTGTCTGTTTGTCTGTTTGTCTGTTTGTCTGTTCGTCTGTTTGTCTGTTTGACTGTTTGTCTGTTTGTCTGTTTGTCTGTTTGTCTGCTTGTCTGCTTGTCTGCTTGTCTGCTTGTCTGCTTGTCTGCTTGTCTGTATGTCTGTTTGTCTGTTTGTCTGTTTGTCGGTTTGTCGGTTTGTCGGTTTGTCTGCTTGTCTGCTTGTCTGCTTGTCTGCTTGTCTGCTTGTCTGCTTGTCTGCTTGTCCGCTTGTCCGTTTGTCCGTTTGTCCGTTTGTCCGTTTGTCCGTTTGTCCGTTTGTCCGTTTGTCCGTTTGTCCGTTTGTCCGTTTGCCCGTTTGCCCGTTTGCCCGTTTGTCCGTTTGTCCGTTTGTCCGTTTGTCCGTTTGTCCGTTTGTATGTTTGTCCGTTTGTCCGTTTGTCCGTTTGTCCGTTTGTCCGTTTGTCCGTTTGTCCGTTTGTCCGTTTGTCCGTTTGTCCGTTTGTCCGTTTGTCCGTTTGTCCGTTTGTCCGTTTGTCCGTTTGTCCGTTTGTCCGTTTGTCCGTTTGTCCGTTTGTCCGTTTGTCCGTTTGTCCGTTTGTCCGTTTGTCCGTTTGTCCGTTTGTCCGTTTGTCCGTTTGTCCGTTTGTCCGTTTGTCCGTTTGTCCGTTTGTCCGTTTGTCCGTTTGTCCGTTTGTCCGTTTGTCCGTTTGTCCGTTTGTCCGTTTGTCCGTTTGTCCGTTTGTCCGTTTGTCCGTTTGTCCGTTTGTCCGTTTGTCCGTTTGTCCGTTTGTCCGTTTGTCTGTTTGTCTGTTTGTCTGTTTGTCTGTTTGTCTGTTTGTCTGTTTGTCTGTCTGTCTGTCTGTCTGTCTGTCTGTCTGTCTGTCTGTCTGTCTGTCTGTCTGTCTGTCTGTCTGTCTGTCTGTCTGTCTGTCTGTCTGTCTGTCTGTCTGTCTGTCTGTCTGTCTGTCTGTCTGTCTGTCTGTCTGTCTGTCTGTCTGTCTGTCTGTCTGTCTGTCTGTCTGTCTGTCTGTCTGTCTGTCTGTCTGTCTGTCTGTCTGTCTGTCTGTCTGTCTGTCTGTCTGTCTGTCTGTCTGTCTGTCTGTCTGTCTGTCTGTCTGTCTGTCTGTCTGTCTGTCTGTCTGTCTGTCTGTCTGTCTGTCTGTCTGTCTGTCTGTCTGTCTGTCTGTCTGTCTGTCTGTTTGTCTGTTTGTCTGTTTGTCTGTTTGTCTGTTTGTCTGTTTGTCTGTTTGTCTGTTTGTCTGTTTGTCTGTTTGTCTGTTTGTCTGTTTGTCTGTTTGTCTGTTTGTCTGTTTGTCTGTTTGTCTGTTTGTCTGTTTGTCTGTTTGTCTGTTTGTCTGTTTGTCTGTTTGTCTGTTTGTCTGTTTGTCTGTTTGTCTGTTTGTCTGTTTGTCTGTTTGTCTGTTTGTCTGTTTGTCTGTTTGTCTGTTTGTCTGTTTGTCTGTTTGTCTGTTTGTCTGTTTGTCTGTTTGTCTGTTTGTCTGTTTGTCTGTTTGTCTGTTTGTCTGTTTGTCTGTTTGTCTGTTTGTCTGTTTGTCTGTTTGTCTGTTTGTCTGTTTGTCTGTTTGTCTGTTTGTCTGTTTGTCTGTTTGTCTGTTTGTCTGTTTGTCTGTTTGTCTGTTTGTCTGTTTGTCTGTTTGTCTGTTTGTCTGTTTGTCTGTTTGTCTGTTTGTCTGTTTGTCTGTTTGTCTGTTTGTCTGTTTGTCTGTTTGTCTGTTTGTCTGTTTGTCTGTTTGTCTGTTTGTCTGTTTGTCTGTTTGTCTGTTTGTCTGTTTGTCTGTTTGTCTGTTTGTCTGTTTGTCTGTTTGTCTGTTTGTCTGTTTGTCTGTTTGTCTGTTTGTCTGTTTGTCTGTTTGTCTGTTTGTCTGTTTGTCTGTTTGTCTGTTTGTCTGTTTGTCTGTTTGTCTGTTTGTCTGTTTGTCTGTTTGTCTGTTTGTCTGTTTGTCTGTTTGTCTGTTTGTCTGTTTGTCTGTTTGTCTGTTTGTCTGTTTGTCTGTTTGTCTGTTTGTCTGTTTGTCTGTTTGTCTGTTTGTCTGTTTGTCTGTTTGTCTGTTTGTCTGTTTGTCTGTTTGTCTGTTTGTCTGTTTGTCTGTTTGTCTGTTTGTCTGTTTGTCTGTTTGTCTGTTTGTCTGTTTGTCTGTTTGTCTGTTTGTCTGTTTGTCTGTTTGTCTGTTTGTCTGTTTGTCTGTTTGTCTGTTTGTCTGTTTGTCTGTTTGTCTGTTTGTCTGTTTGTCTGTTTGTCTGTTTGTCTGTTTGTCTGTTTGTCTGTTTGTCTGTTTGTCTGTTTGTCTGTTTGTCTGTTTGTCTGTTTGTCTGTTTGTCTGTTTGTCTGTTTGTCTGTTTGTCTGTTTGTCTGTTTGTCTGTTTGTCTGTTTGTCTGTTTGTCTGTTTGTCTGTTTGTCTGTTTGTCTGTTTGTCTGTTTGTCTGTTTGTCTGTTTGTCTGTTTGTCTGTTTGTCTGTTTGTCTGTTTGTCTGTTTGTCTGTTTGTCTGTTTGTCTGTTTGTCTGTTTGTCTGTTTGTCTGTTTGTCTGTTTGTCTGTTTGTATGTCCGAGGTAAACTGAAAAAGTACTGCATGGATTTACTTCAAATTTTGCATGAATATTACTGACAGGTCGGGTCAACATATAGGCTACATATTATCACGCTATCACCTACAGGGGAGGAGCAGTGCGGAGTAAACGAAGACGAAGTCGCGGGCAACAGCAAGTATTACATAAAGCTATGTAAGATTTATGCATTATTATTATCAAATTCACTATAATATTTATAAAAACTACAGCTAACTAATAAGTTTGGTAAAAATATTACGATAATATTATGCAATTATGAAGCAACATAAGCAACTCTTCCCAGCAAATTTCGGTGCAGAAGTGCGGTGTGAGTGAAGGTGTGAGTGAAATTAAATTGACTCACCAGTGTTTAAAAATATTGTTTTGTTTACATTATAATGGCGGTTACAATGAATATGCCTTTCTTTTCCTAGAATATAAAAACACAAAGCTGTACTGTCGTGCAAGAGAAATAAATGCTGTAGGCTGCGTACTATATGAAAGTTTGCTATGAGCCAATATGACTTTAAAACGCAGCGAACGTGTTAAAATGCTATTCGGCTCCATATAAAAACAAAAAAAAAATATATACCTTTTTTTAAATTTGACATTTTAAAGTTGTAGACCTTGACCTTTTTTGTCATAAATTGTAATATATAACACGTGCTTGTCTTAGGTTTAGCAAGCAGTTAATCTCGCGATCAACAGAAAGAACAACGTAAGTAATTTTGATAAATTTATTACACATTTATACTTAAGTGATAAAATTCATATGTTGATACGCATCCCGGGAGTACTTGTAGGTAAATTTCATGATTCTAGGTCAATAGGAAGTACCCCATAGGTTTTGATTTCCTTGTAAAATCGCAAAATATGCGACATGAACATTCATACCTTTTGATCGCGTCGACCTAAAACTTTGTTTTTTCAGCTGAGAGGAACTATAAACCTAAAAAATAAATATTAATATAAATTACAACTTGATAACCCTAAGCGTTCCTGAGAAAAATAGCTGATAGATGGACACACGGACAGACCGCCAGACAGACGGACACACGGACACACGGACAACGAAGTAATCTTATAAGGGTTCTGTTTTTTCCTTATTTGATACGGAAACCTAAAAATTGATTAAATGTTCTTCATAATTTTTCAGTAGGCCAGTTGTATACTTAGAACGTTTTGTATTTATTTATGTGCTTATCTGTTAACAAAAAAAAGATTTTGAGGTAGGAATATGGTAGTCAAATTTTTGAACAGATATAATATTTATCTAAGCTTGCTTACTTACATTGATTGAAGCAAATGTGGTTCTGATAAACTAACGTCAGACATCTGACCAGTTTTTATTGATTTGACTCTTTTTTATCAAAGTACCAAATATTTGTAAATCAGTATCAAAAAGTAAGAATGAGGTGTTAGAGTTTGGTATTATTCAAACATCAAATATCGCTTGTCGCTCAGGGGTCCTGGCGCTAAAAAAATCCTTTTTTTGTAATAGAAAATGTTAACATTAATATGATTCTGTTTTTGCAGAGGACACTGTACCTTTGTGAGAAAGAGAAAATCATCATACATAGGACACCAAAAACGTTAATAAAAGACAAAAGGCGTTCATAAATTTACCTGCTACTTTTCCTTCAAAACCGGAACATGACAGTGACAAGCATGTATTGAAATTATAGCCACCAATTATGCCGTGCTTGTTATTGTTAAAAAAGCACAGTCGCACTGTACCCGCGTGATAAATCTTTAGCACTTAGTAATTCAGATAACATTGACAATTCTGAACTCCGTTCATATTCCACTAGCTATCTGTTAAGAAGGCAAATATATAAAAAGGTCTGACTCACTGACTGACATATCTGATAACAATGCCTAAGGCCTTGGACCAAAAGGACTGAAACATTTCACACAGATTATTCTTACGATGCGGCGAGAAGTAAGGAAGAATTTTTCAAAATTCATTCTCTGAGATCGTGAAATAGCGTCAGAAATATATATAAATAAATAAAATTATACAACACGGCACATATGCCAAAATAATATTTTTCACAATTTTTGTCTCTCTTTCTATTTGTCTGCCTGTATGTTTATTCTGGCTGATCTCTGAAATGGCTAGACTAATTTTGACGGTACTTTCATTGGCAGATAGCTGATATAATAAGCAGTAACTTTTAAGATTACTTTTAATTTAGAAAATTATCCACGCGAACGAAGTCGCGGGCACAGCTAGTCTTGTATAAAATTTCTTACATTGACGATATGCTAATTTATTTGCGAATTGAGCTGCGCGGTTCAGCTAGTCTAGTACATATATAAAAACATGTCTGTGAAGGTTACAAGGCAAATCTATCTGAGCCTTCATGTATGGCACTTGGTTCTCTCTGCTAGCTGCTACTTATCGAATGGACGAGTGATATTCTCCAAATCTATTAAAAAATCCGGCGTTTATACTCGTTTGTACTCAGAGACCATATTTTGTACTTGTATGTATGCATGTATGTATAAATGTTGGTTTTACTGTAGCTAATCTTAATTCCTTGAATTATAAATTATCAAATGAAACTTTTCATGTTTCTATGTTTAATACGTGTGTTAATATCATTTTAGGTGTGCAAGAATGAAAGTATTCGGATATTTACTTATGCTAGCGGCAGTTGTAGCCGCAGCGATAGCTGGAGCTGATGAGGTAACATATAATATATAGTTGATCCAACATAATCCACTGCACGAAGACATTTCATTTAAGTATAAAGTTTTAAATAAGCAACTGATATTAATAAAATCAAAAGTAATTTGTCAAACAAGTAAAAAACAAAAAAGCTCAACGTGCTATTTTTGTCACAAAATATACCCCTATTGCTTATCTCAACGAGTAGTGGAACTAGAATGGTGTCTTTATAATAGGATTAAATGAAGTTGCTTGTCGTGAATGCTTGAAGGGTGAAGCATTAATGGCAAGCAACGTAACAAAGCAAAGTGCTATTCTACTCTCCTGAAGATGCTTCGGTTAGGAAGTAAAACGCACGTTAAGAACATAATTTGTGTGTTACGGCATTTGCTACTGACGTGAAAGAAAGAGTGGCGGACATGGGTAGAATCACCGTTGGGAAGTCCAGCAGTAGCTGAACTTATCGACGGTAATATGTTATATATAGATGGCCCAATATGTATAAAGTAATATTATATAGTAATACAGTTTATTTAGAACGACCGGTATTAAAAAAGTTAAAATAATTTGGTCAAAATTTATACTTACAAATTATAAAGAACCGTTCAAATGTTTTAAAACACTGTATCTCACACTTTGCCCATGCAAAAGCCTAAAAGAAATATAAATTTCGGCTGTCGTCAAAAAGAGGACTATGGCCACTCATGTACACTCTGATATCGGGTGCTGATCGAGCGTGTTTGTGTCGATAAGGGTTCAAAACTGCCTAATACAATCAAAATAAACGACGCCAGCTCTGCAAAGGCGCTTACTGCTACCGCCAAATCCGCGAGCAGCTCTATAAGTTTCTGTAGTAATAATACTACGCAGGTAATCACTATTGTCAAAAAAACTGTGTATCAAGGTGTAGTGTTCGTTTTCCTATATCTTATATCCTATAGTAGATACAACAGATGTTAATGGTGTTAGACCTCTGCCTTTCTACCAGGCAGTTCGTACATGGCAAACGATTGACTATGCGTGTCACTTAATACGAAAATTAATGTAAGGCTCGTTTTTAGCATGCCTATAATATTTCCATGAGAAAAGAAAGGAAAAGTATTTAATAATCTAAGTATTTAAAATATTATGGTTATATTCACACATTACATACTTATTAAAATGTTTTCTTTAATTTATCAATTTAGATTAGATTTTTTTATGTGGAATATTAAAGCTCCTGTATTTTTATTCTAGGGGGCGGAACCTGGTCAGTGTTATTTATGTAAGTACTTTTTATAATTACAATTAGAAACGTGACAGTAAAACGAGTCCATTGAAAATACATTTGGAATCATACCATGCAATTTAATTATCTTTTTAATGTCAAACAAAATGCATGTTTGTTATAAAAAATCATCAACAACAACCCAAAAATATAAGACTTAACTAATGTCCATATTCATCACACGAATGGTTTCATAAATTCGCAAATTGAACCCAAACCCCGTCGACTGTAAAGGTTAATTTTGGTCAACGTAGCGGACAAACGTTGAGTTGTTCAGGTAGTCCGTAATGTTATTTTTTTTTAATTTTTGTAACGTTATTTTTTTAATCTAGTTGTTGGTTTATATATTACAACTGTCAGTAATCAAATAAGTATATTATTTCCTGAAGATGCTTAATAGCGACCGGCGATTCAGTCGATTTTAGAATTTGATTGCAGCAGCTTACATCAGGATTACTAACTAGGTGATAGAGTTCTGCAACAACTCGACTGGATTTTGTACTACCGCCTTATCTTTTCCTGCCTCAATAGCATCGGTGCTCCTCGTTGTCGTGTCCTTGTTAAAAGGCTAACGTAACCGCTTTAACAATTAGGATAATTAACTTTAAATCGTTATATATCCTAAAGTATTATTTGAACAACAAGTAATATCGACGATACCCCATACCCCACATGACATTGTTCATCAATATAATTTTTTTTGATTTTGACAATATGGCGCCTGGTGGTTTCCTTGGTGAATTCTTATAAATGTCATGTATTTAGTGACACTCGCAAGGTTAAGACGAATCGATTGACATATATTAATCATATTATATATTAATCATCAAAATCGGCCTACGCGTTTGGCCTCTAGAATGCCAGATAGAAACAAACAAACATACATACATACATATATAGACTGGTAAACACATTACTCTTCTGCAGTCAGGTAAAAAGGAAGATATTAGTGTGAAATTCATAAATAAATATGTAAAAGTAAACAATACCTTTACAACATTGCAAACGGCAAAACTACGACCGACCTAGTCTGGCATCAGAGCAGTCGCTAAAACGTGCGATTCTGATAAAAGTAGCATGTCTGCGGCGTCTGTAAAAAGTTAAACCGGTTGAATAATATACTAAAAATATGTTGTGCAATGAAATTAAAGTACAAAGGTTTTATCAATTGTGTAACTACACCTACCAATTGATGAAACCAAAAACATAAGAAAATTATTTGTTTGTAATTTGGGTGTAAGTCAACAATATTAATACATAAAAAATGTTATAAAAATACTAATACATATTTATTAAAGAACCACCAACAACAATCTTGAAACACAGAACCTAAATAATCTCACGTTCATCACTCGAATAGTCACGAATCCTTGTCGCAAATTGAACCCAAGCCCCATCAACTGTGAAGTCAATTTTGATCAACGGAGCTTTAGCTGATCCGGTAAAGCTTAACGTTATTTTTTAATAAATTGATATTTTTTTACAGGTTAAATCTGAAACCAAGGAACCGTACAATAGAAAACAAAATATTTATATGTCCAATATCTAACCGTGTAATTTCACCTGTTATTTGTCAAATATTATATATAATGTTACCATTTTGTTAAACAATTATAATAAAACTTTTTATATTTTTTATCAATTTTATTCCACGTAACTCCCCGGACTCACCCAGACCCCTTTTTTAAGACTAAGGCGCCTTACTGGTGGGCAATAGTATCTTGTAAAAGATGAGAGAAGGCTTTGAGTAACATCGTAACAAGGTGGACACATCATAAATACTAACTAGGTGACAGAGTTCTTCAACATCTCGACCGGATTTTGTACTACCGCCTTATATTTTCCTGCCTCAATAGCATCGGTGCTCTTCGCTGTCGTGTTTCCTTGTTAAAAAGTTAACGTAACCGCTTAACTATATGGAATTCAATTTCGCCACACGGACAGCAACGCACCATAATCAAGTTTGTGTTAAAGGCGACGACTGTTTCTTTCCATCAGGAGAACTATCGGATAGTTTGCTATCTTATTAAATAAAAAAAATTTCAACACTTTATTTCCTAGTAATTAAGGCGTAAATAAATTTCGACGTAAGGCCGCACTATGGGCCAGAACCGCCCGTACCGTCTCAAAAATCTGTAACTTTGTAGTTAATTGAAACAACGAAACGAAATTTAGCATAAAGTATCTCTAGAATATAGAATATTAAATAAAATAACTATCATTGTTCATTTATTTATTTATATTATGTAAAAGACGTACAAAAATAAAACTGTAAATTTTCCATACAAAAACAGTGAGTTTACGTTTGCTTAATAAATTTAATTACATACGCATTTTTATGAAATAAGCTATTAATTACTACTTTTTTATAATGATGCGTAAAAATAAAATTAAGATAAATAGCAGCTAGTATCTATTTATTTGCCGCGGTTGATTATGTAATTCTAATATACGTATGCCTAATTAAATAGATACATATTTAAATATTTAGTAGGCTTTTAGCTTCTTCTAATAGTTCCTTATAAATAGTGAGTGACGGTTTTCTTATACTTGAAATATATGGGTTGTATATAAATATAAGACCATGTAAAATGACTTCATTTTTTGCCGATCGAGAGCATTTTCTAGCGTGATTTAATCTAATCCTTTTATCATCTTTGTTTCGACATTCTTGGGCACCTTCAAATAAATCTCCAATAGACGAAACTGCAAAACGTTTAGTTATACTTTCTCCGTGTATCAATATCTTATGTACAGAAGAGGGCAAATTTGTCTGCATTTACAGCAACACCAGATGCCAAAGTCTGAAGAATAATATAGAATCTTTTAATAAGATCCTTATCAACCACTGTAGATTTCTGAAAAGTAATGGTAGTTCTCAAAAAATCGTCGAGCTGTATTTCTATCATTACTGTTACCGCTTCCTTGCCGGGGTTTATCGACGTGCATTCCCATTTGGTTTTGAAATAGATTTTGCTCGAGCAGCTTTTTCTCGTCTCTGCTTTTTTTATCCTCCGGAGTTCTTACAGTCCCTTTCTTGAACGAAAGATTGTATGACAAATGTAAAATGTATATTATGATATGATACTATGATAACGAAAAATTGACCACTTCCAATCGGATGATAAAAACAATAATTACTATTTTTACAATAAATAAACCAAAATTTGGGTAAATTAGTTTCTATATTTTCTGTAAATAGGGAATTGTCTTTGCTGAAGTGTCAAAAATTATATAATTATTGAAAAATCTATTTAATTCAATGTCATAATAAAAACATGTTTTTTTTTGCATTTTCACCATCTACATATTTCTTCACTTGATTTTAAGGGGGGCAGATTGGGGCAAACTTTTTTTTCGCCTTGTCTTGTATATGAACTGCTTTATGTGGTATAAGTAAAATTACGACTTAGGTATTATAGACTTAGCTAACTGTGAAAACTCTACTTGAAATTCCGAAAAAGGAAAAAACGTAGTCATGTAAAAAGCACGTCTGTATGTCCCCAGTTTCCACATTATTGGTCCACACAATTGGTCCATTGGTACAAGTATCCACTTGTATACTTTTTAAACATAGCAATTAATAACAATTGCAACCATATATAATACTTATTGGTTTGTTTTAGAATAACGAAACTATCAGCATGTAATCTTATGGAATTTTTCTCTACATAATCGACGTTATTTGGAGATACAACTTCAAAGTGTAGTTTTGTTAGAAATAAATGTGAAATGATTCATTTAAATTTCTTTATAACATGTATTAGACATTCCTTGAGGAATTTAATTTATAGAATATTTAAATTAAAACTTTCCGAAAACCTATTTTTGATACGGTACAGGCGGTTCAGGCCCATAGCGGGCCGTGAAGACCCCATCGCCACGACCACCACAATTTCGTGACAAAAAATATTTCACCATGACAGTCAGCTGACAAGATACGACGTCTAAGAAATGCTGATTAGATGCTGTGGCTCAAGATATGCGAGCTTGAGCATGTCAAACACCGTGTGAACTAAAATAGTGGTAGTGCCATATTGCAACTGCAGCAGAATAAGCTGGTAGAGTCATGTAGGGTAATTGTACGCACTTTTTTAAAAACTAGTATCAAAATTAAAGAGAGGCCACTGTAAAGGCGGAGTGTTGTCATTAATAGTAACAACTACTGTACCGACAGATAGAGAAGTTTTAAAGTTATTCCACTTCGTTCGAATTTGTACATTATGCAAATATTCCCTTTTCCAGCGCTTCGTTCGAATTTGTACATTATGCAAATATTCCCTTTTCCAGCGCTTCCAGAACGACTGGACTAATTTATCTAATAAAGAGAATCTAGTTAATAAATCCGAACGTTCTTTAGCTAATGGCGGTGCGAGTAAATACTTAAGCGGACTATAATTTAAAAAACGAGCGGGCGTTAATGCGAGTGGTTCCGAAGGATCGGAAGAGAGCGTGCGGCATAATGGGCGCGAATTCATGTCTGCTTCTACTTGTGTAAGAACAGTGGTTATTTCTTGGTACGTTAAGACCTGTTCTCCTATAACACGAAATAAATGAGCCTTCATACTTTTAATGTTCGCTTTCCAATTCCCTCCGAAATGCGGCGAGGAAGGTGGGTTGAAATGCCACTCGATGCGATTTTCCGCTAGTATTTCGGACAGTTGCGAATTGAATTGGGAAGATTTAAGTACTGAATATAATGCTCCTAGGTATCTTTTAGCGCCCGTGTAATTAGATCCATTATCTATGTAAATATCGGCAATAGGCCCTCGGCGAGATAAAAATCGTTTTAAAGCGGATAAAAAGCAATCTGTACTTAGATCAGAGGGTAACTCAATATGTACTGCGCGGGTGGTTAAGCAAACAAACAGACAAATATATGCTTTATGTGCGCGAATTCCTCTACCTTTGATTGCCGTTACTCTTAAGGGGCCGGAAAAGTCCAATTCCGTGTGCGCAAATGCCTTAAAAGTCGGATTGACTCGACAAGATTTAAGATCCGACATCTCGGGAAAGGTAGGTTTCGGTCGAAGTCTAAAACACGTATTGCATTTAAAAATAACACTACGAATGATGTTACGCGCGGACAAGATCCAGTACCTCTGTCTTAAAATAGAAACTAACAAGTCTAGACCTGCATGACAATATACTTTATGAAAGTAATTGATTATCAGAGTAACTATATGTTCCCTGCGGGGTAATAGCAAAGGATGGCGATTTTCAAAGGGTAAGTCAGCCTGTTCTAGGCGACCACCTACGCGTATGACACCCTCGTGCATAAATGTTTTTAAGCGTTGTATACCGATAGAGCAACATTTATTCTCCTTTATGTTGTTTATTTCGTGATAAAAATGAAATTTCTGTAATTCTTGTATAATTCTAATCTCAGCGAAACTGAGATCAGACGCGTCAATATATTTACGATGCGGTAGAATCCTTAGGAAGCAAAATAGATATACAACAATGTGTAAGGCTTTGGACCAAGAAGATACACGGTCAGCTAGACACAGTAATTATTTTTTTTTATATAGAAGAAGGGGCAAACGAGCAAGAGGTGCACCTGATGGTAAGTGATCACCGCCGCCCTTGGACATCTGCAATACCAGAGGTCTTGCAATTGCGTTGCTGGCCTTTTAAGAATGAGTAAGCTCTTTTCTTGAAGGTATCTATATCGTATCCGTTCGGAAATACCCCTGCCGGTAATTGGTTCCACAACAGAGTAGTGCGAGGTAAAAAGTGACGGGAGAAACGCACAGTTGTGGATTTACAGATATCGAGATGGTGAGGATGAAACTTTAAATTTTGACGCGATATCCGATAGTGGAATTCGGCGGCAGGAATTAATTCAAACATCTCGTCGGAACACTCTCCATGATATATACGATAAAAGACACAGAGAGATCCTACATCTCTGCGCAATGCCAAAGAGTCAAGCTGTTTCGAAATAGCTTGGTCGTCAACGATTTGAACCGCTTTACGCTGAATGCGATCAAGAGGAAGAAGCTGGTACTGGGGAGCTCCGGCCCAGAGATGCGAACAGTACTCTATATGAGGCCGAACTTGTGCCTTATAAAGTTGAAGGCGACGGACTGGCAAAAAGTACAGAGAGCCTACCATGAACTCTTATAATACTTGTCAAGTTCCAGGCAGTTCAGCTATGAGTATTAACCTGTCAGGTTTTACGATCGTACCATGAACTAATTTTTGTTGAACTGCAATGTGTCGTCTTCTGGCCGGTCACATTATCTCTGGCAGGACATATCAAATTAACGTTGAGAAACACATAACTTGCCGATTTTTAAATTTTTGTATAAAGTTATTATTATTAATGCATTTTAATTAGAAATCTTGAATTTAAGAATACAAATTGGCAAAAGAGATCAAGTTTTAAGTTATTTAAAGTCTACGTAAAATATATGGTACATAAAGTAAACCACGTAATATTTGTTAAGCGGCATCCATTAAAGAACGCAACTCTGGGAATATTACACATGACCTTGAACTGTTTAATAAAGACATTTATGTTATGAGCGCAGTTTTTAAATTTCTTGAGTACGTCTTGATTTTTTGAGATTGGAGTTTTGGAATAGTTTGTGACTATTTTAAAACTTAAAATTACACATTGATTTCATGAACGTGACTGATGTCGGAAGCAAAACGATCGTATGATATCAATATATTCAATGAACAATTGGAAGTTTTATGAGATATTTTAAATACTCATAAAGATATTGCAACGGGATTCAATAAAAGTGCACACTAAAAACGTTAATTTTCATCACACATCTAAATTTATGTGTATCTACTCTGTGGTCTAGTGGTCCGGTGTCGGAGTTGATCACATGAGGTCCCGGGTCGGATTCTTCAAAAATTTCAACAAAATGTGTTTTTCAATTTTCTGACAAAAGCAATGTTGCCCGGGATTGGAATAGGTGCCCGGGTAGCGATAGGCTTTAGCTAATCGTGGGTACACTTGTTGTACCTCTGCCTACCTCTTTGGGGATACGGGCGTGAAGATACTTTTTTTTATCTAAAATTAAAAATAAATAAAGAATGCTTTAAAAGTAATGAATTAGGTACTATATTTTATACCAATATCAATATTTTTCTAAAATATAGTTAATGTCAAAAAATATACAGTATAAATTCCTAATAGGACTAGGGCTAGGAGTAGCAGTAATAATAAAAAATACCTACGTTAAAGTATATTTAAGACAAAGCAATCCAATAAAAGTTACTTTTTTCCACCTGCAAGTGACCGGCAATATTATGACACTTTAGCAGTTCAAATATCGATTTCGGTCTGACAAAAACACTTATTGGTACGCTAACGCAGAGCAGAAGTTGGTTTGAATAGTAAAACGATCGCTCGCCGGCATAGGTCACGTGGTCACTGACTGGCCTGTTAGATAACGTTTTCATGGTACGAAATAGCAGGACAGTTTAATTCATGGTAGGGCCGCTGTTTCGCTCTGCTGAGCACACCGAGCTTTTCGGAGGCTAGTTTAGCCTTGCCTTCCAAATGACCGCGAAACTGAACGTAATTCGATATGTCAACTCCCAGGATTTCGACACTAGCTGAGGCTGTCAGGAGAGTATCCCCAAATCGAGGTGATACGACAAAGGGCGTCTTTTTGCGGTAAACACGCAAGCTGTGTCTTCTTGGGGTTAAAAGTAACCAGGTTTTGGCGACCCCATTCCGAGACATCGATAAGTCGATTCTCGACTTCAGACACAAGCTTGTTTCGGCACTCTTCGACGCGTTCCCGAGAAATACCGTTCGGCTGGAGTATGTAACATCAACAGTACTGTCATCCGCATAGCAATGTATATTGCAATTTTGTTAAAAGGAACAAACGTTTAGCTGATCAGGTAAACCATAACTTTATTTTTTAAATAAATTCACATTTTTTACAGGTTAAAACTGATGCTAAACCCAGGAACCTTACAACAGAAAACAAAATGTTCAATGTCTATACATAAAATAAACTAGCTCTTATAACAATATATAGGTAATGAACAGATAAATTATCAGAAAAACAATTTTTATTTAAGTATCATTAATATTTTTATCAATAAAATGTTTATCATTAAATTTTTATCTGTTGTTTGTTAAATATTATGTATAATGCTTCTATTTTGATGAACGATTAAAATATAACTTCTTGTATTTATAATCAATTTTATTTCTCGTAACACCCCCGTCTTCACCCAGACACCTTTTTTAAGAATAAAGCAACTGTCTTACTGCTAGGCAACAGGTATATTGTAAAAGGTGGGAAAAAGCTTTGACTAACATCTTAACAAGGTAATAAAATCATGATTACTAACTGGGTGATAGAGTTCTGCAACATCTTGACCGGATTTGGTACTACCGCCTTATCTTTTCCAATCTCAATAGCATCGGTGTTCGTCGCTGTCTTGTCCTTGTTGAAAAGGTAAGGTAACTGCTAAACTATATGATAGTCAACCTCACCACACAGTCAGGAACGCACCATCAACACCTTGGGTTTATTTTATATCATAAGATAGCAAACAAGCAGATGGGTCTCCAGATGGAAAGAGTCAACCATCGCCTATAGAAACCAAAGATGTTAATGGTGCGTTGCTATCTCGTGGCGAGGTCTAATTCCACATGTTTAAGTTTATTGGCTACCTTACCCTCCAAACCGGAACACGACAATGAACGGCACTGACACTATAGCGGCAGGAATAGGTAAGGCGGTAGTACCAGGCCCGGGCGAGACAATGCAAAACTCTACCATCTAGTAGCCACGATGGTAGTGACTCGCATAGCCAAGTTTGGTTTTAGTGGTGGTGGTTTTGATGGTGTTTAAAGGCGACAACTATCTCTTTCCATTAGGGAACTATCAGAGAGTTTGCAATCCTATGAAATAAACAAATCTCACCTATTTATTTCCTAGTAATTGAAGGGTAAATAGTTTTCGGCATAAGGGCGTGACGACCTCATCGCCACGACCACCACAATTTCGTGACTAAAAATTATTCCACCATGGCCATTCATCTGGCAAGAGACAACCTCTAAGAAACGCTGGTCAGATGTTGTGGCTCAAGATATGCGTGCTAGTGGACTTACTATTAAGGACGCTGAAGACGGTGCAAAGCAGAAAAGTAAAGGTAGGAAGGCGGACTCTGAGTTCGCAGGTATGAACGTAAGGAATTGCCGAGATTAACACTCAAATGATGATGATGAGTCAGGTAACCCAATAAGTGGTAGTGCCATATTACAACTGCAGCTGAATAGACTGGCACGCCCGGGGATATACTACTCTATTCCTTAACACTGGCATAAAATAATAGCTCTGCTGTTGTATATTGCCTGGATTGTTGGAGTCCTGGGGTCCTTAATATCCCACCCACCTACCTTGTGTATATGATAAACGTGCAATCAAAAAGAATTTTACTTCACGATACCCCCATTTGCGTCAGCGGGGAAGAATCTCCCTTTAGGAGTCAGTCATCTGGATTCCCTAACCAGCCAGATCATGGATGGTAAGGCTGCTCTGTATATTTTTTCGGGAGCAGAGCAAAATTTCACTCATAGGCAATCCTGAACCACGCTCCACGCTTCCACGCTTGTTGTAAATTTTTGTAATATCAGCGGGCTTCATTCTAATCTGAACCTGTCGTCCACAATTACCTCAAGATGACGAACCGGCCTTGCTCTTTATAACCGAGATACAGATATCCTCTACGACTGATACTTCGTACCTCCTTCTCGGGGTAAAAACTAGAACAATTCTTTGTGCTCTTTCCCTAACCGATTTTAATGAAATTTGGCTTGGAAATAGTTGAAAATTTATAGCAAATATAGGTAGCTATATTTACAGAACTCAACTTCTAAGGAGCTGAAATAAGAGTTTGCATTAAAAACAATATCGACGACGATAATTGTTAAGAGCAGCGTTTAATTTACTTAAATCTCCCGTGCGTACCACATAGTTCACCGAGGTGATTTGAATGTTACCCAATCATATAAAAAATAACGCAAGTTAAATTTATAACCGCTTAGGATATCTCGGACCCTCGCGTCCCCAAAGAGCATTTTGGCGTCAAGGCACCTTGGGGACAAAAGTTCCCCGCGCTCCAAGGTAGCCGAACGTCTGTTGCTGTCAGTATTTAAACATTATTTTCTTTATCCAACATTAAGAAACCATTTTTGTACAGAATTCGTTACGTTTCGGAATGAAATGACGAATCTATTGTATACAGATACCATACCCTGCCAAAATCCGATAACTGACGAAAAAATTATTACAAATAGCCGTTAGTGCCGCGTCATTTTAGTCGTAGAAGGACGGGTGCTTCAACGGTTTAAAAATGTGAATTTTGAAATTAAAGTTAACTACAAAAACTATTATCCGATCTTGAGCTAAGAACAATCCGTCCATTGCATTTACTTGCAGCATCTTCCATAACGACAGCAAAATAAAGAGCAAACAAGGTTGGAACCATGACACAGCCCTATTTTACATCGCTGGACACGGGAAAGGAGTCTGAGAAATTGTTTTCATGTTGATCTCTTGCGTCATGTTGTCATGGAACTGGCATATCAAGTTTATCAATTTCTTAGGACACTCTAATTTAAGTCCTCAAGAAATTGGGATGGAGGGGGGGTGACCTGGAGTACCACATCAGTGACAGCGTAGGCGACAGCATTTGGATCATCCAGTGAGAAGCACAACAATTAATTCGTTTCGGTATCGGAATAAAGAGAGGAATTCATTAGAGTTAGTGCGGACAGCATAAAGTATGTCTAAAACTAGTCTCTAGTTCTCCCGATAACATTAAAATAAACTCAGCACACATCTACATAATTGGAACCGATGGATTTAAGGAAATAAAATGAAAGGAGGTCGTTCCATAATATCTACCGCAATCAGTAACGATCACACTAGGCCAACTAAATCGTGACACTGATCACCTTATGAATGTACTATGTGACTTATGCTATATAGTACCCAGCTTAGGTTACTAGCATTTACTGCAGTAAAAATCATACGAAACCTGATACCTCTTTTTAAAACCTACGTTCCACTTGTCATTAATATGTACAAAGCATTGGCACAATGACTTGAGTTACTGGTCAAGGAGGTGCGTAATCTTAAAAGGTCAGCTACATTTCGCAAGACCCCTGGTTTTGTGGATGTTCTTGGGTAGTCGTAATCACTTATCATCAGATACAAATCTGCCCGTTTACACCTCTTCTATAAAAAGTCCCTTCAATACTCATTAGAAAATTACAGGAAGTCATTATCAAAAAAATATGTTTGGTTTTAAATTTCAGTTCCAATATAGAGAGCTGCTTTTATACATATACTCTATACATATTGTCTTGTTATTTGTTGAAACTACTTTGAAAGTATAAAATCTATATATTTCTCTTCTAAATACCTTCTGTGTACTCACAGAGAACCTTCCTAAACCAAAAATAATTGGTTTATTGTGAATTCAGCTGAAAAGTCGGGTTTAATATAGGAGACGTGGACTAAATAGAGGCTCTTGTCTTAAGATATATCGCTTAAGATATATTTTCTTTATTATCGACAGGTAAGCGCTTGACTTCGATGGTAAGCTAAGATGAGGACTAAGATGGAACGCGCTTCCCTTGAAGGTACCTGTTCACTCTTCTCTTGAAGATCCCCAGATTGTACTCGTCCGGGTACATAGACTCAGGAAGCATGTTCCAGTCCTTTGCGGTTCGAATGAAGAATGTTAAGTCGAACCGCTTTGTCCGGGTACGTGGAACGTCCACCATATAACGATGCCTAGATTCTGTGCACCTCGACGATCGATAGAAAAACGGGGATGGCGAAATTAAGTCGTGCAATTCCGCAACGCACTCTCCAAAGTGTATTCGATAAAAAACCGATAAACTAGCCACTCTGCGGCGATGAGCGAGGCTCTGGAGTTTTTTGCCTACCAGATCATCGTCGTTTATGAGCCTCTTGGCACGCCTCTCTATGGCCTCAAGTGTCTCCAGCTGATATTTAGCGGGTCCATTCCAGAGGTGAGAGAAGTATTCCATGCACGAACAGGCTTGCGCTTGACAAAGGTTAAAGCATCTGTCCCGGGTTGAAATACTGTCTCACCAACAACAGAATACCAATCTTTTTTGAGGCAACTTGGGCTTTAGATTCAATGTAGGAGCCAAAGCTGAGAGAAGGTATTAAGGTGATACCAAGTAGCTCCACGTGGTGAGTTATCGGCACGTACACACCCTGGAAAGACGGAGATAGGTGGAGTGGGCTCCGTTTAGCGGAGAATAGACACACCCGGGTCTTAGTTGCATTAAACTTGACCTGATTGGCATCGTCCCTGTAATTGCAATCAGAGACTGCCTTCAAGGACAGTACTGGCCTGCGCGATGGATACGTAGCTCTCCACATCAGTGTTATCGTCTGCGTGCCCATAGATATCGGGCTTCAGCAGGTTGTTAATATGTAGCAGGAATACAGTTGCGGACAGAATTGATCTCTGAGGAACTCCGGCATTTATAGCCATTTGGTTGGACAAGCAGCCGTCGACGACTGTTCTAATCGACTGGCTACTCAGAAAATCTGAGATCCAGGCACAGAGACCAGTAGGAAGACTATACGATAGAAGATTACCAATAAGACTATCATGTTATTTTTGTGTTATAGCACTCACCCCGTGCTTGGGAATCTGAAAAACCTTAAAACAGTAAAGAAAAATATCGGCACGCGGAATTTGAACCTGCGACCATTTCCCTAAAGCCGGGACGCTCTTCCGCTGAGCTAGTGTCGACAGGCTCGAGGCGGCGAAATTCTTCTTTGCTATATGATCGATTACGTCGATTGTACTGATCGCTAGCTATACATACGTATAACTAGTTAAATGAGTTCATCGTTACAGATGAAATTCACATTTATAATTTTGATCAGTACTTTCGTATTTCTAATTATTTTTGTGTTATAGCACTCACCCCGTGCTTGGGAATCTGGAAAAACCTTAAAAACAGCAAAGAAAAATATCAACACGCAGGATTTGAACCTGCGACCATTTCCCTAAAGCCGGGACGCTCTTCCGCTGAGCTAGTGTCGACAGGCTCGAGGCGGCGAAATTCTTCTTTGCTATATGATCGATTACGTCGATTGTACTGATCGCTAGCTATACATGCATATAACTAGTTAAATGAGTTCATCGTTACAGATGAAATTCACATTTATAATTTTGATCAGTACTTTCGTATTTCTAATTATTTTCGTGTTATAGCACTCACCCCGTGCTTGGGAATATTTCCAGATTCCGTTATACGTATATAACATACGTATGTATAGCTAGCGATCAATACAATCGACGTAATCGATCATATAGCAAAGAAGAATTTCGTCGCCTCGAGCCTGTCGACACTAGCTCAGCGGAAGAGCGTCCCGGCTTTAGGGAAATGGTCGCAGGTTCAAATCCCGCGTGTCGATATTTTTCTTTGCTGTTTTTAAGGTTTTTCCAGATTCCCAAGCACGGGGTGAGTGCTATAACACAAAAATAATTAGAAATACGAAAGTACTGATCAAAATTATAAATGTGAATTTCATCTGTAACGATGAACTCATTTAACTAGTTATACGTATGTATAGCTAGCGATCAGTACAATCGACGTAATCGATCATATAGCAAAGAAGAATTTCGCCGCCTCGAGCCTGTCGACACTAGCTCAGCGGAAGAGCGTCCCGGCTTTAGGGAAATGGTCGCAGGTTCAAATCCTGCGTGTCGATATTTTTCTTTGCTGTTTTTAAGGTTTTTCAAGACTATCGTGCTAGACCCTGTCAAAGGCCTTCGAGATATCGAGGGAGACAGTTAGAACTTCACCATGATTCTCGATGGCCGCGCTAAACATGTAGGTGGCATATGCTAGAAGATACCCAGTGGACCGGCGAAACCCGTATTGGCGGTCACTGAGTAGATAGTTCGCTTCTAGGTGTGCCATTAGTCTGCTGTTGAGTACACGCTCCATAGTCTTGCAGAGTATAGACGTGACTGAAATTGGCCTATAGTTGGAGGGGTCAGCTAAACTGCCTTTTTAGGCACAGGCTGGACGTTGGCAAGCTTCAATGATTCAAGTACCTTTCCAGTTGTCATCGAAAGGCGAAAGATGCATGTCGACACAGGAGCGATTTCAGGCGAACAGATTTTGAGTACTATGGCTGGAATCCCATCAGGGCCACTGGCTTTGTTCACGTCCAGATTCCACAGCGTTTTAAGAACCTCAGACTGACGGATACGAATTTCCGGTATATCCGCTCATACCACCAGCCATTTTTGCATTTTTTCGCAAAAAAAACACGGACCGTTACGCGCACACGTTCCGAGTTCGTTCCTGTGGACCGTGGCCCAGTGGCGGATTTACCAGTAGGCTGAGTAGGCTGAAGCCTAGGGCGGCAGATTTTGGGGGGCGGCAAATTTTGAGATGTCCTATAGAAAATATATATTTTAGTCTATACAGACTTCTATATAGACTACCTGACCCATGCAAATATTTCGCACAGCATTTACAATCTAGATCCACTTAAGAATGGTTACAAGTACTTGCAAGCATGAACTAACAACAGACATTTTAAACAGAAGAATATATCTAAGTAAGAAGTTCTTACACTCACGAACAATAAAAAAAATTGACATCAACTTAGTTCTACAAATATTGATATCAGATCCAACTCACCCCATATTCAATTTAAAATTTTTGCCGATATTTACAGTATCATATTGCACAGTAAACATTTTACACTTTTTGCACTCAGTGTATTATGCTATGCCCAGGTACATTGACAGGCCTGGATTTACACTTAGGGCATTCGGGACTAGTGTCCGGAGTGGCAAATTTTTAGGGGTGGCAAAATTCGAAGGGTTAGCCAAAAAATTCTTTGCGTTTTAAAAAATGCTTTTAAAATTTATTTTAAGAATATACATTTCATTTTCAATACTACCTTTCTTCTAAGAAAAATTGTTAAAATTAAGTTTTGCTTTATTGGAACTACCATCTTCACTCTGGAGAACACAGACTTATCAAAATGTTTAGCCCAACTATTTTTGTATGACAATTTCATTGATAATTTTGAAAGTAGAAAATCGAGTATAAAGATATTTTATAATTTTCACAAGTATATAATAAAAATTATTGTCATCATCACTTGGATACTCTGTAAGTAAGTAAAACGAAAGATATATCGAATGTAATATTACTTAATATTGTAAATGACATACTACATTGTGTATAGGACAATAATCAAACTATACCTCACCCAGCCTTACTTGTGATTGAGCTTTTACTTCAAAATATTCTAATATTGGAAAAAAAATTATTGTTGGCCCGGGCTACTTCAAAGAATAAGTACATCATCTGGCATTCTGTCTGGTTTTTCGTGATTGCTCTAATTGCTTGAAAGATTGGTTAATATGTCACTACCACAATATTTTTTTTTAGATAGTAGAGTTCCGCAACACCAAGCTCGGGCTTGGTAACGCCGCCTTACCTCTTCCAGTCGTAATAGAGTCAATGCTTGTCACTCTTAAATTCTAGTGCATATGGTATTACCATTCCAAAATTAACATTTTTGGTGTCTATATGCGATTGTTGCCTCATTTCATCAGGAGAGTCGCCTGCTTGTTTTCTATGATATAAGAAAAATCTTAACTAAATTTGTGGATTGTAAAAATAATCTAGAATCTGACACTACTGGAGGTCGGTAGGGGCGGCAAAATTTGAATAGCCTATAGGCGGCAAATTTGTAAATCCGCCACTGCCGTGGTCACAAAAATGGTTTATGAGTTGTTTGGATTAAATCCGACACTGTAAAGCGTATATTTTTAAGAGGTCTTGAGCACTGCAATACACTGGTGTGAGAATTGTTTAATTTAAATGGCTTAAGCTACAAAATAATTCAGGTGTAACACGACACTTTAAGAAAAATATGACTACTTGTTAGTCGAGGATTTTAAATTCAAAAAGTAAATCGATGGCTTTTTATATTTTTTTTACATAATTGGTAAGCATATACATACAGAAAAAAATAATCACGTTATAGTACAAAAATATTTATTTACATAAATATTATTTTTTTTATTCATAATAAATACGTTGTTTTTTTCGTAATTTTTTAAAAAAATATTAAGCTATTGCATAGCTTCTATCGCGGGCCTTGAGCGTGGAGACCGAATCCAGAAATTCCGTAACGAAAAAACCTAACACCTCCCACTCCGCCCGGCACGACAAATTTAAAGGGGTGACCAGTGTTGATTATAAATTTTAAACTGTAATCTAATTAAATTAAATTAGATGTAAAAATTGTAGCATAGTTAAAACACAAATATAGTGCTTAGATATATCATCACGCCAACTCCTAATGGGGTGTAGAGTGTATAATATAGTGATAATAGCATAGGACAAAACCGACCGGGGCTAACCGTAGGCTTACTATATCCATTATTACGAGAAATTATAGTATACACAACAGTATCTTCACGCCGAATCACTTGTGGGGCAGAAAGAGCAACATTAATAGTAAAGTCAGATTTTAGGAAAGTGTAACTCAAATTATTGCCAATTATATTATATAAAGAACGAGTATAGAAAAATATCTTCACGCCAAATTTTTGGAGGGATAGTAAGAGTAATATAAACAATAGAGTAAAACTTTTAGATAGTGTAAACAGATCTTTCTGTTCAATTATAATAAATAAAAAGAGCACTTATAAATACTATCACGCCAGACCCTTTATGGGTATTAAGAGTTAAGAAAAAATTATATGTAAATAAGTCTAATTAAATAGTAAGAGCGCATATTAACACAAACATATCATTACGCCAGATCCATATAGTGATCGGGAGAGAGATTGTAGTGTATATACTCTATTGAGTACAGTCTTGCATTTTTATATTTCTATACCTTGTTTTGTTTTGTACTTATAGTTGTTTAGGGTATTGTGTCTTATAAATAGTGTAATATAGAAAAAAAATCTTAGACTGAAAATATTTTTCTTTTTCTTGTTATATAGAATATTAGACTTAGAGTATAAGAAACTCTAGATCGACATTAAAACGATAAGACTTGTATCTTTGCTGATCAACAAATTTTTGAAAGAGGTATTTAAATATTATATGTAAAATATTTTGGACGTACATATCTTCACGCCAACTGTTTCACGGGGTGCTATTTTATTGTAAAATTTTGAAAAACTTTATTGTGTATATCTTAGTGGACTCTTTTATTATTTATTGATAAGGGTGCATTGATATAAAAAACCCTAGACGCACAGTCCCGAACAAAACTGACACTCAAAAGTGTCCCTAATTTCATTTAAGTAGTTATAGATATGGCAAAAACATATGTCTTTGCATATCCAACCCAGGGATTTAAAACGTTATCAAATAACAGAACAAATTTTTCGATACATACCGTTATTATTATAGCGATACCGCAGTAACAAAATTATTTTAGAACACTATGTGTATCGCTACCCAAATAACAGAACTAAATTATGAGCGGTAAATAACGTTATAAATATTGATATTTATGCGACGTTACCGCGTTTCATGCTGTTTCGTGATTGTACTACCATGACTGCGAGTTGTCAACAAGGTACCTACGCAAATTTACAAGTTTGATGTAATGAGACATCACGATATACGATTTACGAGACACGCATTAAAAATATTTACAAGCGGTACGCATGGTTTTCAAATAATTATTTTTAAAGGATTCCAACCTACATATAATTAGAAAACAATTCTAACTTTTAATACATATTATTATACCTACATAAGACAATGTATCTTTATGAAACATGTTTTTTTCTCCCGTGGGTTTTTATGTAATAAGAAATGTTACTAGGTATCTTAAGTTTTCTTTAAAATGCAAATTATTAACGTAATTTCCCCGTGTTGGTTCCGGGCTCCTTTGTAGAATAGACGAACTGCCGTATTCCCAGGCAGGTCGTAAAATGCGAGCGATTGGCTATGCTATTCACTACTACCGTGGTAGAATTCCGGATTGTCTCACCCGGGTCTGATACCACCGCCTTACCTATTCTTGCCGCAATAGCGTCAGTGCTTGTCACTGTTGTCTTCCCGTTTAGAGGGTAAGGCAGCCGGTAAATTTATGTTTGTGGCATTAGACCTCGCCACAAGATAGCAACGCACCATTAACATCTTTGGTGTATATAGGCGATGTTGACTCTTTTCATCAGGAGACTCATCTCCTTGTTTGCTATCTTAAGATATAAAAAATAAAAAAATGATTATTTTCAAACAAATGTGTTAATTATTAACTAGCTTTCGCCCGCGGCTTCGCCCGCGTTGTATTAGTAGTAAATAGCCTACCTATGTCCTTCCCCAGAATTAAGCCTATCCATTTGAAATATCATCACAAACAGCTTTGCAGATTAACCATGACCATGAATCATACATTTACAAAGAAACACAAATAGACGGACAAGTAGACGTCACTTTAATTTTCATTATGTAATGTGAGAATTCTGTAAGGTTAGTATGCATATTATTGAATTTATTGAAGAGCGTGGCTTATAGCAGCAGCTAAATATAAAAATCTGTAAAATATAATTCCTGAAATTTTCCGCTAAATTATTTAAGCATAGATTTTTGTTTGTCTTTTATTATAATTTTTGAATTAAAGCTGTTAAGCACGATGATCAATTTTTTGAACAGTAAAATATTTTCTTAGACACAAAATTTATTAATTAAAAAATATCGATGTAGGGTTACTGCGTCGGTAACGCGACCGCCTCCAGTATGCGACCACTTGAGGGGCTAGGTTTCTCTAATTAAAGATAATAGCATTTTGACATAAATACGTCTTTGAATTTGCCTTCGTAGAGGGGACAGTTCAAAAAACTGATGACAAAAAAATTGGGGAATACAGTTTGATATTATTGCTACATAACTATCACCAACATCCAAAATATATAAAAACCTTAAAAACAACAAAGAAAAATATCGACACGCGGGGTTAGAACCTGCGACCATCTCCCTAAAGCCCGGACGCTCTTCCACTGAGCTAGTGTCGACAGGCTCGAGGCGGCGAAATTCTTCTTTGATATATGATCGAATATGTCGATTGTACTGATCGCTAGGTATACATACTTATAACTAGTTAAATGAGTTCATCGTTACAGATGAAATTCATATTTATAATTTTGATCAGTACTTTCGTATTTCTAAATATTTTTGTGTTATAGCACTCACCTCATGCTTGGGAAACTGGAAAAACCTTAAAAACAACAAAACCGGCTAGGAGTGCATTAAAGATGCACACTAGTTAGCACAATATTTGTGATTTTATCCGGCCCCGGGGCCTTTTTATTGTGAAGGTTTTTGTATTCTTCGGTTTTCGTAAGTAATAGGTGGTACCTTACGGTGGTAGTGCCACCCTACGTTCTACTTCGCTATCCAAATGATGGACGGACGTAGTCTAGGTTCGTAGGCGGGTTTGATGGGGAACATTGTGATTGGAACGATGAATGAAAAATGTGACCATCGCAAGATATTACCCGTGACGTCGTCGTATTCACGTAAAAGATGCACGGCTGTGTCCTCAATACAGCCACAACCCGTTTTTTTTCAGGAGAAAACAATGATTAGTAAGCATTAAATATTCATTGAATACTTATGTAATAAGGAAATCACAAATTTAAATCTATCGGGCTTAACCCAAATCTAGAAAATAGTGCCTGAGTTCGGGTGATGACCCAATGGTGTGTTTATGTGTCACGTAGTGCTGCAAAAATACCACGCCGGGCGGCGAACAAAGTTACCTTTTGATACCTTACACTAATGTTACACTCAAACAAGAAGCGTTATTACTTCAATTATAGAGCAATGTTTGTTCGATAGTTGTAGTCATATCATTTTTTAGCTTATATTTTTTTTAAATCCAGTGATCGCAAACTGAAGTACATAAATATCTAATACGCTAGAAAGTGACCGGGTGGTCGCATTCTGACACTTAAAGCTACATAATATTTTGCTTGTTATAATCTCAATGATGATTTTATGCTTGTATAATTTAAAATCTGATGTTGTAGAAGCATAAAGATGCATGTCATCAGTTTACGACCAAATATTTTCTTGATAGAACTTTTTTCAATTCACTCACTAAAATAAGTGGTCGCAAACTCACTTTGGTCGAAAATTATGATGTTAGTTTGCGACCGCCCTGATTTAGTACGAAAGAAAGTAAATTAAAATAAGTAAATAAATAAAATATTGCTTTCTTTATATGATGGCAGCCCCACAAGATAAACACAAAATGAAAAATACCAGTTTTCTTAGGACTACTTTAAGGTAAATTTACTCGGCGAGGAAAATGACGTTATCAAAATATTGCTTAACTCTTATGTTGTCGACCACAACCAAATTAGTAAAGAAATATTAAGAAAATACGGTCACCGTGCGTGTAATAGCGTTGTTATCATCCGTGCGGTGACTACTGACAAATGAGTCTAGTCACGAGTTGGGAAAATCACTGTTTGTAAATAATGAACTTCGATGGTGCCTATAAAAGAGAATTTAAATAAACATGTTTTGAATCTATGCGCGGGCGTCCGTATAAGTATAAACATGTTATTGGATAATTAGCTCAACGTTTAAGTACCTAATTTTTTTTACATATTCGGTATTAAAATCGAGTACTAAATACCCTCTTTTAGTATGTAGTTTTTATCAGCCAGTTTCTATACAAAATAATTTACAGATGTGAAACGAAAAAACAAGTTGTTGTTAGTCTAGATAATTAGTGTTCAAAGTGAATATTTGTTTTTTATATCATAAGATAGCAAACAGGCTGATGGCTCTCCTGATGGTATGAGAAACCATCGCCTATACTCTAGACATCAAAAATGTTAACGGTGCGTTGCCCTCAGTGTGGATGTGTTTGGTGGTGTGGCCACCTTACCCTCCAAACCGGAACAAGACAAAAAACTTGAGAGGTGTCAAAGGATACCCGGATGGAACGAAGTTCCTTTTATTATTATTTACAAAAAACCTGTATACACTCAACAAAAATAATCGTCGCGTCACCACATTGTTGAATGCGAAATAGAAATGAAAATATCTGGCTTGCTTTCTATAAGAGAGAGAGAGAGAGAGAGAGAGAGAGAAACATCCGCACGCCACACAGCTTACAATACCTTACTATTGCAAAAAGTGTCGTGACAACTTTTCGTAAGAATTTTTTCCGTCTAGCCCCCTTTCACAACGCGCGATATGGGACTTCGTAGAATTTCGACCCACGGTCGAATTTCGGCACCCGGTCCTATTTCGGAACCTGGTCGAATTTCGGCACCCAGTTGAATTTCGACCCACGGTCGAATTTCGGCACCCGTTTGAAATTCGACCGGCGACGAAACTTGGCAACCGATCGAAATTCGACACTCGGTCGAATTTCGACACTCAGTCGAAATTCGACTGTCCGTCTAAATTCAACTTTTGGTCGAAATTCGACATTCGGTCGAAATTCTGTATAAATGTCGAACATTTGGCACTAGAAAAAAGTAAAAAATCAATCAAATATAATGCACGAGCTTAAGGGAAGTGGCTGGATATTTCTGTGCTTACAATACCTTACTATAGCAAAAAGTGTTGTGACAATTTTTTGTAAGAATTTTTTCCGTCTAGCCCCCTTTCACAACGCGCGATAAGGAACTTCGTTCCAATAACAAACAAGTGGTAGATTTCTGCGTTGTCTCGTCCGGGTATTTGGTACCACTGCCTTACCTATTTGTGTCAACGCACCGTTAACATTTTTGATGTCTATAGGCGATGGTTTCTCTTTGCATCAGGATAGCTCTCCTGATGGAAAGAGAAACCATCGCCTATAGACATCAAAAATGTTAACAGTGCGTCGCCATCCGTGTGGCGGGTTTACAATGCCACATGCACAAGTCTACCGGCTACCTTACCCTCCAAACCGAAACAAGACAATGACAAATAGGTGGTAGATTCCTGCTTTATCTCGCCCGCGTATTTGGTACCACCGCCTTACCTATTTGTGTCGCAATAGAGTCAATGCTTGTCATCGTCATGTTCCGGTATGAATGGTAAGGTAGCCGGTAAACTTATGCACGTGGCCTTAGACCTCGTTACAAGATAGCAACGCATCATTAAGATCTTTGGTGTCTATAGGTGATGATTGACTCTTTCCATCAGAAGACCCGTCTGCTTGTTTGTTATCAAGATATAAAAAAATTGACATTATTGCGGCAGGAATAGCTAATGCGATGGTATCAAATACACGGGCGAGACGTTGCGGAACTCTACCACCAAGTAGTTATGATGGTAGTGACACAGGGTGAAGTGGGGGATAAAAGTTTGTATGAAACTTTATATTCCTTGGACATACTTGCATAAAATTTCGTATGAATTGAGTAAAATTGTATGTCTGTTTAAGACAAGAAAAAGTGTTATTTGTTATATGTATCGTGTATATACATCCATATGCATTTAGTTAAACCCGGTTATTTTAATGTTACAAACAGACACTCCAATTTTATATATTTGTATAAATTACTTTAGTATAGGTATGTTACCAATAGTTATTTTTATTTTTCGTGTTTTACTTAAATTTTGATAATAAAATATATTTTAATAAATAACTAATATGAACATGTTAATATTATTTTTATACAATATTAGCGGCCCACCCGACTACGTCGAGATTTTTAATAAAGTAGCTTATAAAGAAAAGTTAAATAAGTTGTCTTGTAAGAAAGGTTAAATAAGTCTACCCCGCGTTGGTCCCGGGTTCCTTTGAAGAATAGGCCAACTGCCAGGTAGGTCGTAAGAGGCGACTGATTAGATTTACGAGTCACTACCATCGTGGCTACTAGGTGGTAGAGTTCTGCATTGTCTCGCCCGGGTCTGGTACCACCGCCTTACCTATTCCTGCCGCAATCGCGTTAGTGCTTGTCACTGTCGTATTCCGGTTTGGAGGGTAAGGTAGTCGGTAAACTTATACATGTGGCATTAGACCTCGCCACAAGATAGCAACGCACCATTAACACCTTTGGTGTCTATAAGCGATAGTTGACTCTTTCCATCAGGAGACCCATCTGCTTGTTTGCTATCTAACGACATAAAAAAAAAGTTCTAAAGTAAATATACGCGAGCGAAGCCGTGGGTAACAGCTAGTCTCGCTATGAAAGGTAGGTACTTTCCTGTTTATAATTACGAAACTTCACACGAAATATAAATGTAATATTAATTATTTAAAAATTTGAAAAACAATATTTTAAAAATAATAGTACCAAAAACTGGTACATTCAACAAAATCTTTCAAACTCTGATGAAAACCTCTAATTTTATATCTAACTTATCCGATATGTGAAATACAAGAAACAACAAGCGGAGCACAAATGAGTGAATCATAATACCATATACCATAACGAAAATTTTTGGATATAACAGAACGTAAAGAATAACGTTATTAAATAGTAACAAATTCTGTATCATTATTGGATAGCGCTATGCTTGAAAATATCGTTATGTCTTGCCTTGAGCAATAACGATATCACATAATACCGGTATTTCAATCCTTGATCCAACCTTAAGTGCACGACTTATAGTTGTTTTTACAAAGCAGTGTACGAAAAGGAATAAAATTGACAGGTTCGCGACCGACGCGATTCTATTTGAAATGAGTGCACAATTTAAAATTGTGCACTCATTTTTGGAGGACGTTTTTGACACACTGATTGTGTATCTTGGGTTTTTTATATCAATATAAGGGTGTAATTGTTTTACAACGTAATCAGACTGTCTCAATACAGAGCATTTACTTAGTTTAGGACAAATACTTGTGCAATAAAACTTACCTAGACCTAACCCTTGACAAGGTTAGCAATCAGAACCATAAGTGTAAAAATAACTTCACGCCAGCCTATAAATAGGTTTCAAGAGTAGTATAAGACTTGTACATATAGACCTGCATAAATAGACCTTCATTTTAAATCCCTATAGGGATAGGAAGGATATTATACATACATAACTAAATCATTTAGTCTTTATAGAGTGAATAAATATAGTACTATCGAAATTTAACAATCAAAAAATTTTATTTTATTTTTATTATCACAAAGTTTTATTTAGATACTATCAATATATACAATTAAATAAACAAATATACAATTTTAGGGGAGTCGGGATACACAAACACTCAGGAACACAAATATATAGAAACATAATCATACAGGAACACAAAACACAGAAACATAAACATATAGAAAACAAACATACAGAAACACAAACATACAAATAGAAATCCATCCAGAAAATGACGAATAGTTGCAGCAAGATAGTAATTGAATGAAACAATATAAATAAGTGTATAAAATATATATAGTGTTACATACTTTATGTAAAACATATATAGTAAAAAATAAGTCTTGCGGCACCTATGTAAAGTAAACTTAACTTCACAGTCAAGAAAGCAATGTTAAATAAATATAGAAAAATGCACATAAAATAGATTAAAAATAGGAACGTAATGTTAAATTAAAGACAACAAATCACTTCTAAGTGAATATTGTAAATCGTTAGAAATAAAACATAATTAGACAATTAAGGTCTCTGAGAATATCTAGTCAGAGGAATTAGCCTAAGAATAGATTGTATAATATTGACAATATACTCCCCCAGGGGGTGATTTTACCCTCCTGGGGAAAACTTAAAAAAAAATAAAAACTCCGACCGGCACAACGGTGATACTTTTTAGTTTTTCCATTTATCGATAAATACCAGAACTTTTAATGACTTTTTGAAATATCACGCTTGTCTCTTTAGTTCAGCAACCCGCCTTTAGGTGGCATTGGTTGTATTGGAAAACTACCGTAATCAGCTGTTTGTGAGAAAGTATATAGGTGTATAGGTATTTATCATCTACGTACAACAGTGAATATCTGTACTCGTATAATTTGTGTACAAAGTGTTTTTAATATGAATAAACAAAGGAAAAAAATACTGCATAAATAAAATAAATATATAATTGTAATTGCATAAGTTGATAAAAAATGCTATGAAATAGCTTTACTGCGGCAGTCTCCGAGTGCCACACGTCTTTTTTTCTTTTTCAATTTTACAGCTATGTATTTTTTTAAAATGTGGTTTGGGATATTTTACATTCACATCATATGATTTTTTTGAGATCATAAATATCAACACTAAAATTTACGAAAATAAATAAAATTAGGTAACGTCATACCCAAAGCGCTGGTATCATCAAGTTGGTCGTTAACGAAATATATGTGTTTCGGCGCATGGCGCCTTATTTAATTTAATATGCAATTGTTGCTAGTATTTATTGCTGCACCATACTTTAAGGCAACGCGCCGTTTAAATGTAAGGTGTATTATTTGTTCTCACTTCAATTTGCACAAGCTCAAAATAAATATCTCTTTTTTCAAATTATTTGACTGGTTTGATTTACGCTCCATTGTACGTGAACGTACCATATGTTTTATTAATTAATTGGTATTTACGGTTTTTTGACAAAATTATTATCTAAACTGTTAGATCTTGAACTAATCTTGATTGTAAATAAAGTTTACTTGTTGATTAATACGCCAAAACCCTTTTAAATTAACCTATATCATAAACTGCAACCAACACATAACATACATCACGAATCAAAATGGCGGACTAAGTTCTTTTATTTTTCCCTAAGAGCGTATTTGTAAAAAGAATGCCAATTTGATGTTATTCTGTACAATGTTTCGTTTGAAGACGAAAAAATACCATATAGTATTGGATTAAAACTGGTAAATAGTGAAAATATTGTTTTTTTGGATGAAGTTAGCGTTGTTCTCTATAGAGACCATAGTGTATTAACAGAGGAGTTTTCTCAGAGGTCTCATTAGTTACCAAAGTGAAGTGAGCGGTTATTCACCTTGCATCCAGGTAGACTGGGTAGTTTGGCGTAGGTAGGGCCCAGACGCAAGTTTTCCGCAAATAAAGTAGCGAATATGTTTGCTTTCTCTACGGTAGTGTGAGCCAGCGTCCCGTCCGGTTTCAGCAGTGGAGGAAGTGACGGGTGGCAAAAATTCGATTCAACCGACTTTGCCAGAAACCAAAAAGTTTTACTACCGGATGTGTATAAAGACATGGTCAAATCGAGCTTTCAGTTGAGCCTTTTTTTGGACTTGGCGGCTTTGAAGGCTTCCTTCTTCTCCGATACGTCCTTTGCCTTGCAGTATCAAGCATCTACTCAAGCGAGATATGCCTCATGCTTTAGCGCCTCAGCGCGTCTACAATCGGCTCTGAACCAGGGTTGCAGGGATAAGTTCGCCTTTTGTAAATGTTCACAAATAAAAATGTAACATGACTTTTAAGTGTACAATAAAGTATTAAATAAATAAATAAAATAAGTGGTAAAGTTCTAGAGCAACGTATCGTTAGGGTTTTGGTACCACCGCCTTACATATTCCTGTCACAATAGCCTGCGTCCAAGCTTACACTGTCGTGTTCCA
The DNA here is from genome assembly GCA_036924255.1 of Apodemia mormo. Lineage (NCBI taxonomy): Eukaryota > Metazoa > Arthropoda > Insecta > Lepidoptera > Riodinidae > Apodemia > Apodemia mormo. The sequence goes on from JAUPFN010000012.1 coordinate 13,011,516, forward strand.
TTTTGGAAGATGGAGTAGCCGGTAAACTTATGAGTGTGATATTATCATCTCGACTTACGAATAGCAACGCACTATTAACGTTTTTGGTGCCTTTAGGTGATGATTGTCTCTTGTTTCTTTCTGCTTGTTTGCTATCTTATAATATAAAATACTACTTAAGCAATGAGCAATTATATAAGTATATTGACTTTTTATTTTTCTTTCCAAACACCTTAGTTATTTATCTAGAATATAATAAATGACTTTAGTTTAAACTAGGTGCAGCATGCACACCGCTGCATTATAAAAGTCTGGTGAATTCCGCGGGAACAACTCATTTTTCGGGATAAAATATGTATCGGAATAGGCTATAGTTCATGATATACCTGTGTGCCAAACGTACAAATCCGTTTCGTAGTTTTGGCGTGACAAACATCCATTCATACATTCAAACTTCCGCATTTACAATATTAATAATTGCTAGATTAATTGATTATGATTACTTTTAATAAATGTGTATGACTAATTATTTTTCATAAGACTAAACAAATTGTTACTATTTATCCAAAAACTAAAAGTCGTAATTGTAAATTTTGTATCATTTTACACGATACAAAATTTACTACCGGAGGTGTATAAAGCCAGTTTTTTCTCAATTCGGCTGACATGGTTAAATCGAGCTTTCAGTTGAGCCTTTTTTTGGACTTGGCGGCCCGTTTGAAGGCTTTCTTCTTCTCCGATACGTCCTTTGCCTTGCAGTGTCAAGCAACTACCCAAGCCAGATATGCCTCATGTTTTAGCGCCTCAGCGCGTCTACAATCGGCTCTGAACCAGGGTTGAGCTTTATTGGACATGGCTACGTCGGAGAAAGAAATAAAATAGTCCTATTCCTTGTCGTAGGACATCTGGCACAGCATCCGCGCAGGTCGAGGAGTCTTCAGAAGGAAAGCAGACAGGCCGCCAGGGATATGACGCAAAAAAGGAATACACTCGTCCCAATCTGCTGACTTGTATCGTCACACATGCCGAGAGCCCCTGAGACTGGGATCGGGCAGTGAGTAGACAGATTTAGATTTCACTAAACAATGATCGGAATTGCAAAGCGGCGATGAAATCGCCACCGAGGAGCGATTCGGATCCGTAGTCAGCATAAAGTCCAAGCAATTGCATGTATGGCTCTCAACATCAGGTACCCACGTCGCTTCTTGAACCAGCAGGGTGAAATTTAATGCTATAGCCAGTTTACGCACTTCTTTCCCAGCGCGGTCAGTGCACTGAAATGGATATAGCAACTCCTGGTGGTGGGTATTGAAATCCCCCAGAAGCACTAGCTGAGCGGAGGGTATTTGTGTTGAGCAGCATCCATCGTCTCACTTATGTACTCTGTGAGTCTGATCGTCTCCTGGTCTCCGCTATGCGCATGGTAGACATAAGAATAGTGAAGCTTCTCTAGACCTGTGTTCACCAGTGTCCATAGTACGGAGACGCGGGGGTCTTCTAGATACCGGATACGCCGGCAGCAGATGTCGTCACGGACGTACGTTCAAACACTTGACCAAGCTTTAAAATTATGCTCCAGGGTGTAGCCGGGATAGGTCAAGTACGCCAAATCAGACGGACATCTTATTCGTGTCTCCGTGAAGAACAAGATACAAGGTTTATGAGTCTCTAGGTGGAAATGGACTGCAGCGAGATTAGAATGTAAACCTCTGATGTTAGTGAAGTCTACTTTCATTGAGAGGGAATGCTGTCACTGTATAACGTTACTGTTGTCTTTTTCATTAAGAGCGTGAGTGAAGTATGCGTGAAGACGGCAATGAATCGAGACGCTATAATTCCTTACCTGAGACACACATTGGGAAGTTACACCGTTGGGGACCAATCTAGAGACTGCGAGGACGCACGAGCAACCCCAAAAATGTCCATAGGGCCTTTTCATCCGGTTGCGAACCGGCACTATGGCACATTCTGGAATTTTACGCTAGTTCACGGGGCAGCTTTTCACGTGTGGCTAGTAATCTACTTGGGCCCCACTACTGAGTAGCGGTCAGCCAGCGGTGCACCGTGCCTCAAATCCCACTACCCTCCATGACTAAATGCATTAACGACAATTTGTATCAGATTGTCCAGATTCGACATATCTTCACTAAAGCTACATCAGCGTTAACGTGACGGAAAACGGACTCTTGGCGACACGACTTCAGCTGATAAGGCTGATTCATAAGGACCACCCATCAGCTGAAGATGTGTCACCAAGAGTCCATCCAAGCCATGACATATATCTCCCACCATATCAACTGATATCCCTACACGTGGCCCCTGGGTGGTTCACCCAGGGGCCACGTGTAGGAATACAGAGTTCCGGGTGTCTTCCTACGGACGAAGATGATTCAGCTTCCAAAAGTGTTTCATTAAGTATCACATTTTTTTTCAGTTAGCACATTTCAAAATTTTAGTAGATAACCTGGAAATTAAAGTAGGTACTCATAGATTTAAGCGGGGCCTTTTATGCAAGTAATCTTAATTTGTTCCTTGTATATTACTCTTCTGTCCGTCCTGTATATATGATAGATTGGTGTTACCCATTTCAGTACCTTTAGCTTTCAAAAATTACTGCTTGAAGGATAGGCAGAGAGAATTGAGTGCCACATGGCATGGTTCAGACAGACCTGCCTTACCTTCTGCATATTCAATACCGAACTGATATAGAGAAAAGAGGATTCATGATGTTTAAACAAAATAAATAAATGTAAAAAGATATTGTGAAAGGAATAAACGACACTAGATGAAAGTTTGCTATGAGACAAAAAAACCTTTCAACGCATCGAACGTGTGAAAATGCTAATTCGATTAAGTATAAACATAACTATAAACTAAAGTTTGTTTACATTTGGCATTATAAACATCTAGATCTTGACTTTTTTGTTTAGTGTTCCGTACCTGAAAATAAAATAGGGGACTTATTGAATCAGTTCATTGTTCGTCTGTATGTCTATATATCTGTTCGTCTGTTCTTCTATCAAGAACCTTTTTCTCAGAAACGTGTAGAGGTATCAAGTTGAAATTATATCAAATACTGTTTCGGTCTCTCTCAGCTGTCAATCAAAAGAAATGACGGTTTATGTCACATATTTTACGATTTTTTACAATTTCAAAAGGGAATCAAAACCAATAGGGTACCTTTTTTTATAAAGAAAAGGGGGCAAACGGACAGGAAGCTCACCTGATAGTAAGTGATCACCGCCGCCCACGGACAACCACACTATCAGAAGATTTGCAGTTGCGTTGCCAGCCTTTTAAGAAAGAGTAGGCTCTTTTCTTGAAGGTCCCTATGTCGTATCTGCATGGAAAAACCTCTGCCGGTAATTGGTTTTAGAGGAATAGTGTGGGGAAAAAAGTGCCTCCAGAATCGCACAGTTGTGGATTTCAGACATCGAGATGGTGAGGATGAAATTTTAAATTTTGTCGCGCTGTCCGATAGTGAAATTCAATGGCAGGAATTAATAAATAGATCCGATAGAAGATGCAGAGCGAAGCCACATCTCTACGTAATCCCAAAGAATCAAGCCGGTCAGAAATTCTTCATTATTACGAAACTCTGAAGATGGAGCCGAAAAAAGTAATATCGAAATTTCTCGCATCCAGATGCAAAATGCTTAGATAATAAACTTCTAAACTCAACAAGGTAAACTGATTGAGTTAGAGCTCAATTGTCTTGTACTGACAAACATTTTGATACTGGATGATTTCTAGGATCTGATGCTCATCATTACTTAGGATTTAACGATCGAACTCGAAGGTGGCCATGGCAAGTTATAAACTAAACAAGAAAAACCAATTTAGATTGGACTCAGATCTGTTTTGACAAACACCCTGGTGCTAAATGATTTACAGGGTCTTATGATGAAGCAGGAAGGAGGTTATCGAAACTTTTAATTAAAATTGAGCAATTTTTTTATTTTAAGGAATGTGAAAAAGGATAGCTTCCAGTATCAGATGATAGATGGGAAGGAAGTCCATGTGATTTTCTAAGCTTGACCAGTTAAATCCAATGAGTCTATTTTGAATTTTTTTGGCAAACACTTAGATGCTGGATGTTTTTTAAAATATAACGATGGAACTGGAACTGGACACTTGAAATTGGGATGATATCGCCTTTATTGCTAGAAGAGTTACATGGCGGAGCTGGAGGCCTCGGGAGCTTTGCAATAAAACAGCTCAAGCTCATTGAGTAAGGAACCATAGGTTAAGGTTACGTTTAACTTTATGCTGCAGGATCCCCTTTCGAATCATCATTCATCAGCTCCTTTTACGTTTTGCACTTAAAATTATGGAACTGAAGTAAAATGGTGGGCTGACGTTAAAAAAATATCGGTTTGAGATGATTTATTGATTATATAAATAATTGGTTATTGACACATTATTTTTATATTATATTTAAAATTATATTAAACTTAATTTAGTTTATACACCGAAACTTAAACTTAATCTAAAAATTTATAAGCTATAAGGACCACCCATCAGCTGAAGTCCGGTCGCCTAGTGTCCGTTTTCCGACGCATTAACGCTGAAGTAACTTTTGTGAAGACGGGTCGAGTCAGTTGCGTCTATACAATCTGGACGATGCACACTGACGTTGATACATCTGGAGACTAGTCATGGAGGGTAGCGCAATCCGAGGCACGGTGCACCGCTGGCCGACCGCTAGTCAGTACGGGGCCCAAGTAGCGTGCTAGCCACATGTGAAAGGCTGCCCCCGCCGACTAGCGAAAAATCTCAAAATGCGCCGTAGTGCCGGTCGGTGACCGGATGAGAGGGCCCTATGGACATTCTTGGGGGGGGGGGGGGGGGGGGCGTCCCCGCAGTCTCCATACAAGTCCCCAACAGTTTAAGTTCTAAGTGTGTGTCTCGGGTCTGGAAGTATAGCGCCTCGATTCACTGCCGTCTTCATACCTGCTTCACTCACTCTTAAATGAAAAAGACAAGATACAAGATTAACGTTATAAAGCGGCATCACTCCCTCTCAATGAAAGTGGACCTCACTAACATCTGTGGTTCACACTTTAATCTCGCTGCAGTCAACTTCCACCTGAAGATTCATAAACTTTGTATTTTGTTCCTCATGGAGACGCAAATAAGATGCCCGTCTGAATTGGCATACCTAAGTTATCCCGGCTACACTCTGGAGCGTAACATTAAAGCTCGGTCAGATGTGTGTGCGTACGTACGTGACGACATCTGCTGTCGACGTCTTCGTAATCTCGAAGACCCCCGCTTCTCCGTACCGTAGACACTGGTGGATATAGGTCTAGAGAAGCTTCTCTATGCCTGTGTCTACCGTGCGCATAGCGGAGACCAAGAGACAATCAGACTCACAGAGTACCTAAGTGAGGCGGTGGATGCTGCTCAACACAAATACCCTTCCGCTCAGCTAGTGCTACTGGGGGATTTCAATGCCCAACACCAGGAGTGGCTTTACCCATACCAGTGCACTGACCTCGCTAGGAGAGAGATGCGTAAATTTGCTTTACCGTTAAACCTCACCCAGCTAGTTCAAGGAGCGACGCGGGTTAATGACGTTGAGAGCCACACAGCCAATTGCTTGGACCTTCTGCTGACTACGGATCCGGACCACTACTCGGTGGCGATTTCCTCGCCGCTTGGCAGCTCCAATCACTGTCATGGTGAAATCTGTATCCGTCTACTCGCCGCCCGATCCCAGTTCCAGGGGCTCTCGGCGCGTGTGGCGATACGAGTCAGCAAATTGGGACGAGATGCGTTCCTTTTTTGCGTCTTATCCCTGGCGGCCTCTCTGCTTTTCTTCTGAAGACTCCTCGACCTGCGCGGATGCTGTGGCTGATGTGCTGCGACAAAGAATGGAATACTTTATCCCTCGTATAATACTCGTATAATAGCCAATCAGTGAAGTTTTTCCGACTAGTTTCACGATGACGTATGTGTACGATCTATGTATGTGTGTGCATAAAAAACTTCGTCAAATACCGTAAATTAAAGTATAACCAGTTGTTTTTTTTTTCGGGATTTAACAATGGCGAAAAATTTTGAAAAAGTTTTTGACATTTCTTCGAAATTAATTTTAAACTATCGACTTTGTTGCTAATAAAGCGATTTAGAGCTCAAAAATTGCATTTTATTTGCTCAAAAATCTATGCTAAGGCATAGTTTCTTTCTTTGAGTTTAAAATACCTCAATTTAGGGGGAAGTTTAAGGGATGGCTCAGAGGGTCAACCAGCTTATAATTTTTTTTTTTTGAGATTAAAAAAACCTCATTTTAGCAGGAAGTTTTAGAGGTGGCCTGCAGAATCAACTTGCTGACAGATTTTTAGAAATATGTTACTGTATAAATAATTATATTGATTAATTACAAGCTTGTGACGCAAAAACCTTGCTGAAACTATTTATCGCAGTATTTTTTCAAATTATGTAAATATTTAGTAATTAATACAATTATTTTCAGTTAGGTGGGAATTAATTACGTAGAGTAGGTATTTCAATTTCCTAATAATTGTTTTTAGTTTGAAAATTAACAAAGCCAATTTAAAATTGTAATTTGATTTTGCAGAAAAATAATAGAATGATTATATATCAAATTTAAAACATGTAGACCTTGAGATTTTCTAGTTATTGTTCAGAATGAAAATATATAAAAGACACATACCTCACACCTTTATCAAGCAGTGAATCTCCCGGTCACCAGAAAGATCAACGTAAGTACCTTTAAAGAATTTATAACACATCTACACGAATTGAATAAAATCAATTTATTGATTTGAGTCCACTTTGAAAAATATAGCGACTTGAGGCAGTTGATCTATTTTTCAAAGTGAATAGGTATCTCAAGCAAGCTCTGCAGTGTCTAGAAAATTGTGGATACTACCGTCATGACTACTTCTGTCGCAATAGTAGCAGTGCTTGTCACCGTCGTGTTGCGGTTTAAAGGGTAAAGTAACCGACAACATTACACCAAATCAGCAACACTACTATTTTATTTTATAAATTCTTTTAAATTATCTCAATTTAAAATTCGTTTAAATATTGTAAAACTAGCTAACTAAGCAGCCACTTTAAAAGAACTATCAACTATTGCCAAAGTTAGTGGTCTACAATATACGATAGTATTCATTTTTCCTAAGGTGATAGGGTTCTTTGATAAAAAACTAAACTGTATGCGTGTTGGATTTTCTATATCATAAAATATATGTTTAATGATGCCAGAACCCCTTGATCACGAGTGATAGTCGATACTTGAATAAATCCAAACTATAACACCTTTTTTAACCTTTTTTGATGCCGACATACAAATATATGCTACTTAGATAAAACAAAAAATCTGAAAACTGTTGACCCTACAAGCCATCCCTGAAACTTTCCGCTAAATTAAGGGCTTAGATTTTTTATTCTGAAAATCTATTTTGTTAAAAATGGAAGTATATCGATTTTTAAAAAGTTGTATATTTGGAAACGATTTCAACTCAATTTTTGAGATATAAAATATTGTTTTAGCTAAATAATCGTTAGGTTGAAAAATTTCGAAGCAATGTCAACAAACATTTTTTTTTTAAATTTGTCGTTATTGATAAATCCTAAAAAAAATTACCGATTTTGATACAATTAACGGTTTTTGATGCAGTTTTTAAAGGAGAAGAGCTGATAAGATTTTTAAATAATGATAAGATTAATGATACTGATAAGATTTTAATAGGTGTATTAGCGTTAAAGTTATTTCAAAGATATTAAGCAAGTTTGCCAAAAACAACTTAATTTTATGTCTGAAATGCAAAAAAAATGTTCCCGCTAAATTAAGGGCTTAGATTTTTTGTTCTGAAAATCTATTTTGTTAAAAATCGAAGTATATCGATTTTTAAAAAGCTGTATATTTAGAAACGATTTCAACTCAATTTTTGAGATATAAAATATTGTTTTAGCTAAATAATCGATAGGTCGAAAAATTTCGAAGCAATGTTAACAAACATTTTTTTTAAATTTGTCGTTATTGATAAATCCTAAAAAAAATTACCGATTTTGATACAATTAACGGTTTTTGATGCAGTTTTAAAGGAGAAGAGCGGATAAGATTTTTAAGTCAATCGGTGTATTATAGCGTTAAAGTTATCTAAATATATTAAGTAAGTTTGCTAAAAACAACTTAATTTTAATGTTTGAAAAGCAAAAAAAATTGTTTGTAACTTTTGAAAATTAAAGTAAATTTTTTTTGAAATGACACATTCGACGTAGTAGGTACTAAAATACCGTAGAATACCAAATAATGAGTTGTTGAAAAATTTCCAAGTTATGTTACACTTTTTTTTAAAATGTTTCGTCAACGATTACTCCCAAACGGATAAACCAATTTTGATTGAATTTGTGCATCTAATGTAAATTATTATGGAATATAGAGCTGATTAGTTTTTGTACTCAATCGATTAATCTGGAAGTTAAATTAAAAAAATGTTTTACCAGAATTTTTTTGGAATTTTTTCAAAATTCCTCAAAATCTCCTGGGCCGACTTGGTTCAAAATATCTTGAAATCTAAGTTGTGCGGAATCCAGTCGAATGCGACCAACCCCGTTTTGATCAGTCCAGCCATTCAATTTAAGACATGTTTACATACACACACACACACACACACACATACATACAGACATACTGAGGTTATCGTGAAAATAGTTAAAAAGGTTCCTAGGACCTCAAAACGTGTACATCTAGTAAAAACTCGATTTTCAAAAATCGGGGCAAAGTCAGTAACTTCCTTATCTACATACGTAGTGGGAACAGTACAGTACAGGCATAAAACATATACGTAAAGAATGCAAGGCAAATATATGAGCCGTCATATATGGTCCTTGGTTCTGTTAGAAGAATATGTATGTTCTTATCGAACGAAACTCTCTCCCTCGAGTGATGTCGTCAGAGTATACTGGAACTATCAGGCCTATATACTTGTTTGTAGGTATATATCAACGTTTGTTCAACGAAAGTTTATTTCTTTAAATCATGAATTAATCAAAAATCACATTTTAGGTTCTTATTTTTAATACATATATGTTTAATTTCGTTCTACTCGTGCAACAATGAAAGTATCCAGATATTTACGTACGCTGGCGGTAGCTATAGCTGTAGCTGTAGCAGTAGCTGTAGCTGGCAAAGGTAATGTACATAATATATAGATGACTTCATTTAGTTGGCTGAATGAAATAATTTCATATAACACAAACCAATGTCGTGAAACATATAAAAATCACACCGAAACATACGGGTAAAAGGTCAAAGTGAACCGTAACAAAAGGGGACATATATCGCACCTCCGATCAAATAGTGTCACAAGTCAAAAAAACGAATCTCGAGTATAAGGGGTTTAAAGTTGCTCCTGTCTATTTTTTTCACTTTTCAGGCCAACGCCACTAGCGTCACTAGCATCGTTATAGTATCAAATCATTGAAAACAGTAGTAGATAACCATTCGAAATAAAACTATGGCAAATACGATACGAATGGTACAAAAAAGTGATTTTACTATTTTCTGAATTGTTACACTATTTTAGCGAAGGTAAACTATTAGTGTTGCAGATGTCAAAGAAAGAAAATATTATTTTCTTTCTTTAACATCCGCAACACTAATAGTTTTAAAGATGCCTATGGTTTTGATTGAAGATGATAATGGTCTAGTGCCCAAATTTTATCCATATATTCTGAATTGTTACACTATTTTAGCGGAGGTAAACTATTAGTGTGCAGATGTTAAAGAAAGAAAATATTATTTTCTTTCTTTAACATCCGCAACACTAATAGTTTTAAAGATGCCTACGGTTTTGATTGAAGATGATTATGGTCTAGTGCCCAAATTTTATCCATATAGTCAAATCAGTGCTGTGTTCCTCAATTGGCATTCTTTTTGAAGAATGAGAACTGGCGTTTTTGCTTATTTCTCCTTAGCATAATTCACGATTCAAAAGTTATAGCTTGCCTATTTTTAACCCCCGACGTAAAACGAGGGGTGTTATAAGTTTCAGGTGTGTATCTGTGTATCTGTGTATGTGTGTATCTGTGTGTCCGTGGCATCGTGGAGCCCTGGCGGATGGTCCGATTTGGTTGCGGATTTTTTTAATTGAAAGCCCTGTTTTGCGAGATGGTTCTTAGCTAAGATTCAGTAGAATCTGTTCAGCCGTTTCAAAATAACCAGCTCTTTTCAAATTGATGAAAGGAATTAAATAACTTGTAAATGCTTTATCAATACTAAATGTTGTATTCTGTTACGTTGTTGATATTGCAATCACATGGTAACGTTGAGCTAATACTTTGAGACCCATTCGAAGATCATCAGCGTCTATTTAACTGGCAATTTTCGTATTTAAATAACAGATTTTCTAAACATTGCAAGCCACTTTTTAACGACTTTCTGATATCCGTTAGTACAAAAACTTGACAGACTTGTGAAGGAAATGCAAATACTATGGTACCATCCAACTGAGCTCGTGATGTAGCCTGGATGTAGGGACTGGAACTGTCTGATGCAGAGTTTTAACAATGTCTGATAATAAAGCTGGAAGAGGTCCATTATATAATATTTGAGTATGATGATCTAATTAGGCGTAAAATCGTGTGTAATACACACTGTGTATTAAATTTCAAAAGTGTATATTTGTATGTTTAAATATTTGTATACTAGCTGCAGCGTGCAGCCCGCTGCATTATACACAGTTTATTGCACATCCCGTGGGATCACCTCATTTTTCCGGGATAAAAAGTAGCCTATGTGCTATTCCAGGTCATCAGCTACCTGTGTGCCAAATTTCATTCAAATCCGTTTAGTAGTTTTTGCGTGATTGAGTAACAAATATCTATGCAAACATCTATCAAAACATCCATCCAAACATCCAAACTTTCGCATTTATAATATTAATATAATAATATAGATTTTATTCACGGTTTCTTGTGAACTAAAAACCATATCGAGCACTTTTAGCTGCAGCGTGCAGCCCGCTGTATTTTAAAAATTATTTTGGGGGTCCCGCGGGATCTCCTAATTTTTAGGGATAAAATGTGCTATTCCTGGTCATCATCTACTTGTGTGCCGAATTTCATTCAAATCGGTTTAGTAGTTTTTTGCGTGATAGAGTAACAAACATCCATCCATCCATCCATCCAAACTTTCGCATTTATAATATTAATATGGATTATCGCATGCCATATTATCACGATTCTCGTGAAGTCACATTCTCTATTTATTTATTTATTTATTTATTTAGATTATACTTTTTATGAGGCATATTAAATCCATGTTTTTTTCCATTAGGAGACTACATTGCGTCGTTAACCGGGAAATAAATGTACAGTACCCGGCGATAAATATTGCACATCGACCTTTGGAAAGAGACAATCGGCTAATTTCGGCTTCGTAGAGCGTTATCTCTGTCGCACAAAATACAAACAGTCCGGTACCTATTAGGAGCTGTTAAAACAAGTATGATTTGCTTCTTTTGATATTTTTATTCTTTGTATAAAATACACTAATTTTTCTATAAGTGATGGCTTTAGGTTGGGGTAAAATAAAATAAAAAAACATTTTTACATTATGTTTACGTATTTAATTATTTTGGAACATTACAGCTTTAGTGTACATAATAAACACCATTATACCTATTGCTAAAATGAGACATTGCAATAAAAATAATAATAATTCTAATTCTCAATTACTTCCATTTCACTATCTGTGCTCTCAAAGAGGTCAATATCACTGTCACTATCAGCCGTATTTATTACTAATCTATCAGTGTAATTGTCTAAACTGTGTTGAATGCTTCTATATTCATTCTCACATTTGATTGCATGATCGCAAACCTTTTTCCACTCTTCAGCGCCGATCATGTTTACTTTTTCAGTCAATAATGTTTTTACTGTAGTTAAGTTCATACCCACATTTCTAGAGGCTACATAGCCTTTCAGTTGAGACCATATATTTTCAATTGGATTAAAATCCGGATGATATGGTGGCAATCGCAACACAGTGTGCCCATGTTCGGCAAGTATTTTGTCCACAGAAAACTCTGTATACCTCTCCTTGTGCTGACATATAATAGCGTAAATCTGGGTTTTTGTTAATTTTGGATCAACTGGAATTTCATGTCTGTTTAACCAGTTGATAATTTCCCGTTTAATGGTGTTTGAGTTGGGGGGTCTCTCAACATACTTGTTTAGGGTGCGTTGTCGATAACTAGAACAGAATCACTGGGTATATTTGGGATTAATTGGTTAACCAGCCATTTCTCATAGTTATCGTTATTCATTTCATTGTGATAGTCACCTGTAGTGTCCGTGGATTTATACGTTAAAAAAGCACCGGGTACAAAGCCTTTTTCATTTCCCGCATGAACTATTATCAAACGTTGACCTTTTGAAATTGGCTTTTTTACTCCTTTTTTCTTATCGTCACTCCAAGATTTCCCTTTAGTGTGGGATGCATGTATATATGACTCATCCATGTAGACGATATTTTTTCCTGTTTCGCGAAATTTGCGTATTTTATCAAGGTATTCCATTCGTTTGAGACTAACGTCGTGCTTTTCCATTAGAATTTTTCGATTATCTTCCATTTTAGTGAACTGAAATCCCATGTCATGAAGTATTTTTCTCAATGTTTTTTCAGACCCATTGTAATTAATAGCTTCAGATAACTTAGCTTTTAATGATTTTATTGTTGGCAGTTCATTAAATCGTAAGTAAGGCTATGTAGCCTCTAGAAATGTGGGTATGAACTTAACTACAGTAAAAACATTATTGACTGAAAAAGTAAACATGATCGGCGCTGAAGAGTGGAAAAAGGTTTGCGATCATGCAATCAAATGTGAGAATGAATATAGAAGCATTCAACACAGTTTAGACAATTACACTGATAGATTAGTAATAAATACGGCTGATAGTGACAGTGATATTGACCTCTTTGAGAGCACAGATAGTGAAATGGAAGTAATTGAGAACTAGAATTATTATTATTTTTATTGCAATGTCTCATTTTAGCAATAGGTATAATGGTGTTTATTATGTACACTAAAGCTGTAATGTTCCAAAATAATTAAATACGTAAACATAATGTAAAAATGTTTTTTTATTTTATTTTACCCCAACCTAAAGCCATCACTTATAGAAAAATTAGTGTATTTTATACAAAGAATAAAAATATCAAAAGAAGCAAATCATACTTGTTTTAACAGCTCCTAATAGGTACCGGACTGTTTGTATTTTGTGCGACAGAGATAACGCTCTACGAAGCCGAAATTAGCCGATTGTCTCTTTCCAAAGGTCGATGTGCAATATTTATCGCCGGGTACTGTAAGTACTTGTTTTATAAAGAATTGAAATCATTGCACAGTGTAGATAATCCATTCAAAGGTGTTAGTGTAAAGGTAAATCCACATTTTTAGGTTCGTAACCGCTGGCCATCGACCGTCATAATAATAATATGACGATCGATGGACAGTGGTTACGAACATATTATGTTAAAAAGGTTTTTACACTATATTGGGATAATTTTTCCGGACCGGAATAGAAATAAAAACTAAGTTTGATGAGCTTATTATCAAACTTATCTTTTATTTCTATTTCGTCTTTTATGTAAGTTTTATTATAACCACCTCTTTGGTCTATTGGTTAAACAAAAAATGTATTATAAATTTCCTAAATTTATAATATATTTTATGTTTAAAACTAAATTTTCTACAATTTTAGTTATGTTACTTTTAATATTAGATACAAAAATAAAAGAGGTATTGATGATTTTTTGTGAGTGCAAGTATATTTTATTTCACCACAATGTAAGCAAACCCCTTGCCTGTAATATGTGTGTCAGTAAACGATAGAAAACATATATAAGTACTCAATTGTGTTATAAAAACCCAAATCTAAAAATACAAACATCAGTTATCTATATAGGCTCTACATAAATATATGCAATAAATACCCAAATCTAGAAATACAAACGTCAGTTGTCTATGTTCTACATAAATAGATGCAATAAATACCCAAATCTAGAAATACAAGCATCAATTATCTATGCTCTCACATAAATGTTTCTCCCTGAGCCCTTTTTATGCACCGTCAGGTTGACTAACCATTTGACCAACGGGGTTATTCTTACATATTATCGTTTAATAGTAAAATCGTGTTACAAAACATTTATCCATAATGTGTTTTGTTTTTATATTATAAGATAGCACACAGCACATGAGTCTCCTGCTGAAAAGAGTCAACTACCGCCTAGGGATACCAAGGATATTAATGGTGTGTTGCTCTCTTGTGGCAAGTGGCAAGGTCTAATGCCACATGCATAAGTTTATCGGCTACCTAATCTTACAGACCGGAACACGACGGTGACAAGCACTGACACTATCGCGGCAGGAATAGGTTAGGCGGTGATATCAGACTCGGGCGAGACAATGCAGAACTCTATCACATATTAGCCACGTTGGAAATGACTCGTATGTCTATACGGTCTCGGTCGGTAATCGGTCGCCTGGATGAACGGTAGTCGGCCGATTCTTCAAAAAAGCCTGGACCAAAACGAGGTGTTGGTCCAGGTGAATACACAAAAGAGATTTGTCAAAAGTGAAACCAAGGTTTAGCGTTTAGGTACAAAACGAACAACAAAAGATTTTAGGTTTATTGTTTGCGTTTGTATAGATTAATGACAAACTTGTTGATACGCTAGCAGAAATATCCCGGGTATTTTTTGTAAATTTTTAGTTCAAAAATACACTAATAATATGATTGGCCAAAGGCTGGAACTCCATTACATAATGTTACATACATATAGACGAATCGACTAATCACAAGTGCAAAAGTGCAGTCACGAAGTCCATCGCTCTTAAAAAAATGGATCCCTAATATGAGTTAAGGACAGGGGGGAGGATTTAATACCTTACAATTATTGGACGACCCCAAATCTAATGCATGTGATGACAAATGTTTATACTTGGTTTTCACTAACTTAAAGTATTTGGCGTGAAGATATGTATGTATATGAAAACTAGAGATAACAAATTACGTAATCGATATCAAAGAAAAAAATTTCACCGTGTTGGTCCCGGGCTCTTTTGAAGAATATGCCAACTGCTGTTCTGCCTAGCATGTCGCAAAAGGCGACCAATTGGTTATGTGAGTCACTACCATCGTGGCTACTAGGTGGTAGAGTTCTGCATCGTCTCGCCTGGGTCTAGTACCACCTTACCTATTTCTACCGCAATAGCGTCAGTGCTTGTCGCCATCGTGTTCCGGTTTGGAGGGTAAGGTAGCCGATAAACTTATGCATGTGACATAAGACTACGCCATATGGTAGCAACGAACCATTAACATCTTTGATGTATAGACACCTATAGAGGCGATGGTTGACTCTTTCCATCAGAAGACCCATGTCCTTGTTTGCTATCTTATGATATAAAAAACATGAGGTCTAGCGGACAAAATCCTGACTAAGAGTTGTTTATGCTCATTAAACTTAGCTTTTATTTCTACTTTCATTGTAACTGAACCAGAACTGACCACAGAGGTGTACTTTGTCACCTCTGTGGTCTATTGGTCCGGTGTTGGAGTTGACAACATAACTTTCCAGGCTTGATACCCGGGTCGGGCAATACAAAATATGTTTTTAAGTTTTCTACACAACAAAAACAACGTTGCCTGGGATCGGAAAAGTGCCGGATTGGCGATTGAATGGCCACCTATCACATTGCGAGACTAAACATCTTCGGCTAGTCGTGCATGCACTTGTACCTCTGCCTATCTTTTCGGGCAAAAGGGTGTGAAGATACGTTTAATTTATTTTAATCTTACTCCATTAATAAAAATATAAATGATAGAGGACTATTTCTGGACAATTACACGAATGGATCTCTCCAAAACCAAACTACAAAGTTAGCAAATTATTTGCTTGTGAAATGGTTGTTAATCAACAATGGTAACACATAAAAATGAATATATCAATACTCAAACATAGTCTACAAACACCCAAGTCCAGAAATGCAAGAGGTATTTAATATGTAAGCTCATCACATGAATGCTTATCCCTGTCGACAATCGAACCCAGATCCCATCGAATTTATAGCTTGATCAACGATGTGGTCAAACTAAATGTTTAACCGCTCCGTTGATCCGTAGCTGATCAGGGAAACAACAATGTTATTTTTAACTTAATTTACAATTTTACAGGTGTACCACAATACAAACCCTAGAAACCGTTCAACAGAAAACAAAATAAACATTTATATATACAATATTCATAAGTTAATTCGACGACTAGCTTTATTTTTATAACAATAACTATAATAAGAAAAAAATAAAAATTATTCGGAGGAACAATAATTTTATAAACGTGGTTTCAAACATAATTCTATGTTTTCAAAGATGACTTAGTAATCCTTTGTTATAAATAACGTCATAATTCAAATTTTATGTATTGTTATATTACCGTTTTTAACAAATAAAATGATACAAAACTTTGTATTTTTAATTACTGTGGATCAACTGGCTTACTACTAGACATTAGGCATCTAACTAAAGACAAGAGAAGTCTTTGTCTTACTAAACATCCTAACAAAGTACTGTCATAAAAACAAATATCGAGGTGGTAGAGTTCTTCAACGTCTTGCCCCAATTTGGTACTACTACCTAATCCATTCCTTTTGCTTTATATAGGATAGAAAAGATGCTGGCTCTCCTGATGGAAAAAGAAAACCATCTCCAATAGACATCAGATATGTTAATTGTGTGTTGCTATCCAAGTGGCAGGGAGGGAATGCCAAATTCATAAGCGTAGCAGCTACTTTACTCTTCAAACTTTAACACGACAGTAACTATCACCGACGCCATTACGACATATACCTGAACACGAATATGCGGCCTTAAGATGAGGTAGCAAATAATAGGAACTTAGCTCCACCTACACGCCCCACTTCCCTTTTCTATGTTGCAACCATGAGTAACATCGTCGCAAAATTTTGAGTATTATTGGAAGTAATATTTTTAATAAAAATTTTCTCAGCACCGATTACATGGAGAATTTTTTTTGTTTTTAAAATGAAGTATAGCTATTAATTTATTTCGAACTATGTTTTTAATAAAACACATATAATCTATATTATTATTATAAATGCGAAAGTTTGGATGTTTAAATGGATGGATGTTTGGATGGATGTTTGTTACTCAATCACGCAAAAACTACTTAACGGATTTAAATGAAATTTGGTGCACAGTTAGTGGTTGGTGGCATTAAAATACAGATATGTCTAATTTCGGTCAAAAAAAACGCTCTAGGTTTCTCCTTTCCAAAAATATTAGTCTCTAAAAGTAGGCAACTAAAATAGCAAACATAACTTGAACTTCATTACAGAAAGTACTACCAACTGCTATTGTAAACGTTAATTTGACTTGAAATTGTGACCTTCTATCATGCTTATCAAAGCATGACATAGGATTCTTCGTAAACAAGCTCAACAATTGACAATAAAAAGGGATTTGCATAGATAAAAAAAGGGAAGAAGAAAGGAATTTTAGATTTGGACTAATGACGTTGGTCAGAAATATTTAGATGCAGATATCAATAGTGTGATAGTGATTTGATAATGAATGATAAAACATACATCATGTTCGTACATGATTCGAGTCGGGTCATTAAACGTGACGTCACGACGTTAAAATGATCACAATAAACATTAATAGCATTAGGTACAGTAGGCTATTTAAGAAATTACGAATTATTTGCAAACATTGACAGATAATAATTACCACAAAAATAAATAAACATAGATCTAACAAATAACGATCGACAACAGGTAATCGAATTAAAGTATACAAAATGTTTGACGAGTTACGACCAACGATACACCTTAAGGAAGCGGTAGAATAAATGTTTTTGTGAACATGCCGACAAAGGTTCGGCGGCGACATAATGGTGCGGTAAATGTCTTTGGAAGCATGCCGACAAACAAAAGATCGCCACCGCTTACTCGCCACGGTGTTGTCCAGCTTATATATATTCGTTAAATTGGAACGAAATTGAAGTGTGAATACGACTATTTTAAAATTTTATAGTATTTTTATTTTTGTAAAAAGTGAAAACGGAACTATTAAGTTGAGAGTAATTAAAACTATATGCAAAACATAGCTATAGATATACTATTATCATTAGCATGTCGGTGACGCGAACCGAGGATTTTACCCTCTACCAAAACGCTCAACGCGCCTAAAGAAGTTTTCACTTCAATAATCATTTAATTACTTTTTTTGGTAATGTCATTGACCTAGTTATATACCCCTTTCAGATCGGACAGAGTTTTCTTTACACACCGTATATGCCATAATATAGAAATACTCCTACTATACATACGAATATAAAAATAAATAAAATAACTAAATACGCTCTTATTTAAGTTCTTTACTTGAGAAGATATTTATCTACTCAAGTAAAGAACAATAAAATAAAATTCCATTTCTATGCTCCCATTTTTCAACATCGTCCACATTAAACCCAGATTATTGCATTACTGCATCCACTTGAGCGTCGTCGTAAGGTCGCCAGCTTAGTAGTTCTTTATAGAATGCACTTTGATGAGTGTGCAAAAGCTCTCTTCGAACTTAATAGACATTCTTTTTTCCCATTTTAGTGCCGGGCTCCTTTGAAGAATAGAACAACTGCCGTCCACTCAGACAGGTTGTAAAAAGCCACCGATTGGCCATGCGAGTCACTACCGTCGGTGGCTGCTAGGAGGTAGAGTTCTGCATTGTCTCGCCCGGGTCTGGTACCCCTGCCTTACCTAGTCTTGCCACAATAGCGTTAGTGCTTAACACTGTCATATTCCAGTTTGGAGGGTAAGGTAGCTAATAAGCCTATATATGTGGCATTAGACCTCGCCACAAGATAACAACGCACCATTTACATGTTTGGTATCTATAGGCGATGGTTGACTCTTACCACCAGGAGACCTATCTGCTTGTTTGCTATTTATCATATAAAAAATAACTTCATCATTCCTTTATTGGCCTAATAGACGCAGGCGGTAGAAGTTCCCCTCATCCATACGTTGTGGGTACACCAAAAATCGAACAAAATTTTTTAACAACTCTTTTTTGGTTCGAGTCGCCAAGGCTTGGAACGAATAGCCTGGGTCTATTTTTCCTGATAAAAATAGTCCTGGAACCTTCAAGAGTTGTACAAACAGGTTTTTTTTGAATGGGCGTGTACCATCTACGTCTTGATTGACATTTTTCATCAAGTGTGATAAAAGACAAATGCGTTTTCCAATTAAAATTAAAAAAAAAACCTTTGAGTACAGTTCCAAATAGTGACAAACAAATCTCTGTTAATACACAACCATTGTTTATTTGTCCGTCTGTCTATCACAAAGCTCTACATCTTAAATGAAAATTGCCTTGAATTGTTAAAAAATGCAAAAACGTTTAGATCTCAAAGAACCCAAAGCAATAGAAGAAAACTCAGTCAAAATCACTAAGTAGTATAGAATCCTACGTTTGCGCGTCCAACTTACGCTTGACCGATTTTTTCCATTTCATTTGACTAAAAAATTGATTTTTAAATTTACTAACACGATAAATGGAATTTTTAAATGCTATGAATGGATGTAAAATTCAATTATTATTAGTTGAAGCTAGTTTATAATGCACTTGTACTTTTATATCACTATAACTATAGTCAACGTTTAAAATTAATCGACCGGTTTCGCTTTTTACAATGTGTTCTCCTTTCTAATAGCAAAAAAAAAGTATCTTCACGCCCGTATCCCCGAAGGGGATAGGCAGAGGTACAACAAGTGCACCCACGATTAGCCGAAGATACTTGGTCCCACAAATATGATAGGTGGCAAGCCTATCGCCAACCGGGCACTTTCCAGTCCCGGGCAACTTTGTGTTTATCAGAAAACTGAAAAAAACACTTTTTAAGTGCCCGACCCGGGAATCGAACCCGAGACCTCATGTGGTCAACGCCAACGCTGGACCACTAGACCACAGAGGCGATATTAAACTAATACCTATGGTATTAGTTTAATATCGTTAATATTTTTTTATTCCAAACGAATACCACTCATAAACGAATTCCAAAACAAACCAAATGGTATGAGATACAGTCAGTAATAAAAATGCTTTTAAATGGGTTTTTACGTAATGTAGGCATTTAAATCATTTAGGCTGTTTTACTTTTAGGTACGATACCCTTAAAAGAACAAACTCACATTTTATGGTAGTAAAAAATTTTCGCAAATTATTTTTTATTAATTAACTTTAGCTCAAGTTAACTTAAGCTACTTTTAAATAAAAATGCTGGAATGAAGTGAATTGAAGGTCTTGGATTATATTAAGATCATAATATTAATTTATTAGAATGCAAATATATTGTTTCTGTGACTGTACTAAAAGTTATGTTTTGGTATTCATTGAGAATAGATTTTGTACTTTATTTAAATAATACCGTAATACCGTAAAACGGGGTTAATAGGAATCACGGTCTGAATAGGAACAAAACCAAAAAGTTTTTCAAGTCCACAGATCCAAGTCGCATTAGCGTAAAAATGCCATGTGTTTTTTTTTATCTGCACACCATTATTTACTCTGTGAATTGGCAACACCTGATTGTGTATGGAATAAAAGACAAAAAGAAATTAACGTCTCAAAGTTGACTGTGTTGTTGCGAGGTTAATAGGCACACCGGTGTGAATAGACACGAAATGTGGGGTGAATAGCGTTTCTATGCACCCGTATACTGGGTAAATAGAACCAGTCTATATTTTGTCAATTTTCTTCTTAATGCGTGGAAAAACTACTAATTAAAATTTTCGATAGAAAAATAGACCGGTAGACTCATCAAAAGAAACCGGGATAGTGGTATGCAGTCCTTGAAACTTATAAAGATATACAAGTCTGAAGTTTCAAATTGTGCCTATTCACCCCATTTTACGGTATTCAAAATTTGGTATTCGTTAGGAATAGAAAATGTATTGTGACAATAAACAAATAACATTTTTGGCATTGGAAAGGAATAGACCTTTTAAAGTATTTTTTATTTTATAAACTAGTTCTAACTAATTTAAATGCTGATTCAGTTTCCTATAAAAATATTAAAATCTGTTTACCTTTAACCTTTTTGTTTTTTTGTTTTATATTATTTTGACCTTTCGAACATCTAGACCTTGACATTTTCTTTTATTGAGAAAAATGATAATATTATATAAGACACGCATTCAGTGAACAAGAAGTTTACGATATTTATATCAAGATTAACGAAAAATAACAACGTAAGTAGATTTTATTATTTTACTAGCTGACCCGGCAAACGTTGTGTTGCTATAAAATGGTATTATACATACAAACCTTCCCCTAGAATCACTCTATCTATTTTACAAATCACATCTAAATCCGTTGCGTAGTTTTAAAGATCTAAGCGTACATTGGGAATTAGGGACAGAGAGCGGAAAGCGACTTTGTTTTATACTCAGTAGTGATATGGGATCATTTTAACTAATATAGAACTAGAAAAAATGGTTGTCTCGTCAAAACGAAGCCGTTCACAAAAATTCAGCTTGTTATTAATAAAAAAAAAGTTTGTTTGTTGGAGCACGGTCTATATGCATTTAGTATGAAACGGTTTTTTTAATACTAGATGAAAAACCGGCTTCGCTCTGGTGAAATGTGACTCATAATATACAATCTTTATATACTTACTTGTTCTTTGCTCATAGTTGTATGATGATTTTAATCTTATGTATTTATTATAAATATATTTATGAATGTAATGTACTTATGTATTTATTTGTGTATATGTATTTAGTATATGGATATGTATATGTATGTATGTGTTATTTATCTATGTATTATGTATATATGTATTATGTATGTATGTAGTATGTATATGTGTGTCACTTGGTGTATATATGTGTTGTACGTGTAATTCTTCAAATTTTTAAGTTTGTTATTTTGTTCTCTTTACAAGTAATATTGGCTAAGTATATTGTCTTTACAAGTTAAGATTACTATGTTCTGACAGATGGACAAACAGACAGAGGACAGAGGCTTAGTAATAGGGTCCCGTTTTTACTTTTTAGGTACGGAACCCTAACAATGACTTGACCAGGAGTCAACAACTTTTTGAGTCAGAAGAGTCAAAAAGTACAATTTACAATTATTCAAACTTTACCTCCCTTCCCCTATCTCTTCCTCTCACCCCCACCCCCCCTAGTCCCTTCTACCCTAACCCCATCTCCCCCATTTCGCCTCTCTCATTCTCTCTTATTCAATTTTTATAATTTTTTTTTTTAAATAAATTTGAAAATATTTTTTAAACTTAGCTTAAAATAGAACATGCAAAGGAAATACTTAAATTATTAATCATACAAATAATTGTTTTCCGATTCGAACCCTAGCCCCTTGTTCGTTCGTTCTTGTTCCTTCCTTCAAAGATAGCATTTTGCTGACGCAGATCCATTTGATTTTCTCCTGCCAGAAATCGTCTAACCGCGTTTGAAAGAAAGTAAACTAAACTAAAGAAGTTTTCACTTTCAAAAAATTCTCAATACATATGCAACATTTTCGTTAATTATCGTCAACCATTGGAGGGGATTGACGGTACATGCGCGATTTCAAAGTCAACGTCTCCAATTGATAGCCTTGTGCCATACATTGACATTGTTTACCTTACTTAGATGAAGCCAATCCAAAAAGAAACCTCCCTAAATCCATTTTCAAGGAACGGATAACATGTGTCCCTTTCTTAATTCACTCAACACTGGCAAAGTTTACTGATGATTGTCATTCGTACAATAAAGAAGAAGATGACATTAATTGAGCTGCTAAAAATGTCTGCATTTTGACTGGCATTTCATCGTAAGAATTTACCAAAATACTCGACAAACAGAATTTTGCGGATATATGTTGTTGACTCAAAATAATTATTTTTTTACGCTTTATAATTCAGGTACAGCATCAACATAGATACCTCTGCACTTGTAACTTCAAACAAAATGTCTTTCATAAACGGCCCCACGACGTTTGTTTTCTTTAAACAGCCAGTTTGTTTTTTATTACTGTCAAATAATAATGATTGGCTGTATGACCAATGCTGGTCCCTGATTGGGTAAACTTCTTTCTTCTTGTATCATCGGATCGGACAAATGGAAGTTATGTGGCTGGACCGGGGTCACAATATACATAGCAGACCACTGGTGGTCGGCCACTGGACACGCCAGCAGAGATAGCGGTAGATGATGACCTGTTTTCGTTGCAAGGAAAAATTCTTTTGAGATAAGTTTCTGTTTATCACGGCATTCGTTGTCACTGTGTTCGATTCTATCACAAAAACTGCAACATCCTCGAAATACAGTGATGCTCTTAAATCGATTCATATCTACGTCTAAAAGGAAGAGATCTTCAAGTCATATAAATATAGCTTGCCAAGACAGCAGCTTGTGAAGTAGGTGATGGCATGACTCTTAAGTGAATGAGTAGGTACAACGATCAGATTTCTATTTTTTTCTTTTCTATAATTATTTTACTTAAGGTACACCAGCTAGTAAGGTACACCAGAAAAATGTTATGAGTCAGATGAAGCGTCTTTGGAACGACAGAAGCATCTCACTAAAAACAAAGTAGAGGCTGGTGTTCTCCATATTTATGTACGGCGCAGAGTCGTGGACACTAGGAGCTGCAGACAGACGTTGCATTGATGCGTTTGAAATGTGGTGCTGGAGGAGAATGTTACGTATTCCTTAGTTGTTTAAGTATGGAGGGGTTTGTCCTGTGTGTAGTACACAGGACCAACGCCTCCATACTTAAACAACTTGCAGAAAAGATTAGACTATCTACTACGTGCCTTCAAAGCATTGTATAATACTTCGATAACATCTCTAGAAAGCAAGGAGATAATCTCGAAAAGCTAATCGTGACCGGAAAAGTAGAAGACAAAACACCACGTGGTCGTACTCCTATACGATAGTCAGACCAGGTTTGCACCAATCTCATGTCTGAAATTTTTTTATGATGCTCTGCACGCCGCTGAAGATAGAGTCCAATGGCGTAACATTGTGCTATCAAGAACGACCTAATGAGGAGGTTACGACCCTCAGTAATGAAGAACACGAAGCAAGGAGGACACCAGTTAGTCATATCGGAGTCTGCTTTATCAGAATCAAAGTATATCAACTTAATGGGAGTAGATGAACTTAACGTGAATTAATATTTTCTGCTATTTTTCAAAGAATAGTTTCCATACCACAAGCGAAAAGAGACATTTACTGTTCTACATAATTAACGGTAACAGTTTGATGGTGAAGTGGGTGTGAATTCGATCGCACTTCTAATGTAGGAAGTGGATAAGATACAATGAATGAAATGCGGATGTAGTAATATAACAGCTCTTCATATTTTGATCAACTTTCCATTATTAATTACTAGTTCTCATTAACAATTCCAACCATAATCAACTTAATTATTCTTTATTACAATAAGTCATAATTTAAGCAATAGATAGTCAATTATAAATTGTACTGCGACTAATTTATAGTTGACAATTTGTTTGCACAAATTAATTATCCAAGAGTCAAGAATAAGCTACTAGCAAAATACCGAGCCACGCTACAGCTAAGACTGCTTTAACGGCGGGCGCTCAAAGCCATTTATACTGGTAGCAAAAAAAGTTGAGTAGTAGGGATATCGAACGATGCACTCGGTGGCTTAGGTGGTGCACCTGTTGTTTACAATATTCTTGCATTGGATGACGCGGACGCCGTCATATACATGAACAATGTCATGTGAGATATCGTTGAATAGGAAAAATCATTTTATGTTTAAGTACCTAATAATTTAGGATATATAACGATTTAAAATTGATTTTTCCTATTTGTATTTACGTACTTTATACTTACCTATATTATATGCCTACTTCTGTATTCGTAATTCGGTCTTCATTACATAAATCAGTAGTTATCATCAGTTAGACAATATTTTCAACCGACGAAGAAACGGAGGTTATCAGTTAGACATATGTGTATGTAATATTGTTGGAATTGGATAACATTTGAGTATGATGATATATTTAAGCGTCCAAGCACGTGTACTAAAATTGTGTAAGTGTATGTTATATGTTTGTATGTTTTTCCGCGAATTCTTCGGGAAATAAAAGACAAATCGAGATATTTATTTTTGATTTAAATAAGGTATATTTCAACTTAGGGAACAGTCTAATGTATTCTACACTCTTTGTTGTCGGCACTTGGTGAAACTCCATTTTTATTAAATATTTTATATAAAAACACCTGTACCGTTTCACAATAAATTATTACATATATCATCCAACCAGTTCCGCTTCTGGAAAAGCATTACCAGGGCAATTACAACTAATAACCACAAATTATTAGATGTAATTTCCCTGATGATGCTTATCTAGAAGCAAAACCGGTTGGATAATATATTATGTAATAATTTATTTTGAAACAGTACATGTATTTTTATATAAAATATTGAATAAAAGTTTCTTCAAAATCGGTTGAGTAATTTTTACCCCGTGTTGGTCCGGACTTCTTTGAAGCAAAGGCTAACGGCCATTCAGCCAGGCAGGTCGTAAGAGGCGACTGATTGGCTGTTTCCGTCACTACCACTGTGACTACAAGACGTTAGAGTACTGCAACGTCTCGCCCGGGTATTTAGTACCATCGCCTTACCTACTCCTACCGCAATAGCGACAATGATTGTCATTGCCGTCTCGACTTATGCATGTGGCATTGCCATCCCGCCACATTGATAGCAACACATCATTAACATCTTTGGTATCTATAGGCGATGATTTCTCTTTCTATGTTTCTATCAGGAGAGCCATCTGCTTACAACACTCAATCGTTATAAACAAATTATAAGTGGAGGTGCCTCGCGACACTTTCAACTCTGAACTCGGTAATGAAATAAATACGTCGCTAAATATTCGCCAAAATCACTATTAGTGGCATCTCTAACTTATATACTGAACTAGGTATATTTAACGAACATTCAAACCCAGAAATACAACATACGTGCTTTTTAAACAAATTTTTGTTCCTGCTGGAAATCAAACCCAAGTTACAATAGTAGTCATTATATTATTACATGGGGCACACTAAAAGTTTTACAGTACCCGGCGATAAATATTGCACATCGAACTTTGGAAAGAGACAATCGGATAATTTCGGCTTCGTAAAGCGTTATCTCTGTCCCACACTACCTATGTGACGTTTAGTCAGTCGTTGTTCAAGTACGATAGAGTGCAGTCGCGTCCCGAAAAAAAATATATATTTAGAGTTGATAACACCCACAAATTTAAATAATTTAAAGTTGTAATATGGCATCTTTCGGAAAAAGAGGGAAACCTTTACGAGGTCAGTCACGTGAAATTATCTACAATGTTTATAAATACTTTGTAAGCGAAGCTGATAGATTTAAAAAAAAAGTAGATGAAAATGTAAGTTGTTATTTTAAGAAGATTCAAGAGCGAGTTGCAAATGCCACTGGAATTTCAAGAAGAACTTTGAACAATATATTAAACGAAGTCAGTACTGAAACACATTCAACTGAAATTAAGTTCAGCACTCCAAAAAAAAGGGAGACCAAAAAAGCAATTTCGTTTGGATATGGACGATTTTGATTACGATGTTGTTCGAAGAATGGTGTATGATTTTCACTTACGATTTAATGAACTGCCAACAATAAAATCATTAAAAGCTAAGTTATCTGAAGCTATTAATTACAATGGGTCTGAAAAAACGTTGAGAAAAATACTTCATGACATGGGATTTCAGTTCACTAAAATGGAAGATAATCGAAAAATTCTAATGGAAAAGCACGACGTTAGTCTCAAACGAATGGAATACCTTGATAAAATACGCAAATTTCGCGAAACAGGAAAAAATATCGTCTACATGGATGAGTCATATATACATGCATCCCACACTAAAGGGAAATCTTGGAGTGACGATAAGAAAAAAGGAGTAAAAAAGCCAATTTCAAAAGGTCAACGTTTGATAATAGTTCATGCGGGAAATGAAAAAGCTTTGTACCCGGTGCTTTTTTAACGTATAAATCCACGGACACTACAGGTGACTATCACAATGAAATGAATAACGATAACTATGAGAAATGGCTGGTTAACCAATTAATCCCAAATATACCCAGTGATTCTGTTCTAGTTATCGACAACGCACCCTATCACAACAAATATATTGAGAGACCCCCCAACTCAAACACCATTAAACGGGAAATGATCAACTGGTTAAACAGACACGAAATTCCAGTTGATCCAAAATTAACAAAAACCCAGATTTACGCTATTATATGTCAGCACAAGGAGAGGTATACAGAGTTTTCTGTGGACAAAGTACTTGCCGAACATGGGCACACTGTGTTGCGATTGCCACCATATCATCCGGATTTTAATCCAATTGAAAATATATGGTCTCAACTGAAAGGCTATGTAGCCTCTAGAAATGTGGGTATGAACTTAACTACAGTAAAAACATTATTGACTGAAAAAGTAAACATGATCGGCGCTGAAGAGTGGAAAAAGGTTTGCGATCATGCAATCAAATGTGAGAATGAATATAGAAGCATTCAACACAGTTTAGACAATTACACTGATAGATTAGTGATAAATACGGCTGATAGTGGCAGTGATATTGACCTCTTTGAGAGCACAGATAGTGAAATGGAAGTAATTGAGAATTAGAATTATTATTATTTTTATTGCAATGTCTCATTTTAGCAATAGGTATAATGGTGTTTATTATGTACACTAAAGCTGTAATGTTCCAAAATAATTAAATACGTAAATATAATGTGAACATGTTTTTTAATTTATTTTACCCCAACCTAAAGCCATCACTTATAGAAAAATTAGTGTATTTTATACAAAGAATAAAAATATCAAAAGAAGCAAATCATACTTGTTTTAACAGCTCCTAATAGGTACCGGACTGTTTGTATTTTGTGCGACAGAGATAACGCTCTACGAAGCCGAAATTAGCCGATTGTCTCTTTCCAAAGGTCGATGTGCAATATTTATCGCCGGGTACTGTACCCTTTTAGCTAATCGGAACTATTTGAATTTTAAATGTTATATTTTTAAAACGTTGCAACCTTCTTTTTACCTTTATTACACATCAAAGTTCTTAGTACGCAACGAAAATGGAATTAACTCAAAAGATTTTAGAGCGATGATTTTTTATGATTTTAAAAGTTCTCTTTCTCCGCAAGACTGTGCCGCTCGTCTTCAAAATGCTCTTGGGAGAGAAGCACCTTGTTTGAGCACCATGAGGCGATAGTTTGCTGAATTTGAGAGAGGTCGAGTTTCTTTACATGACGAATTTCGTAAGGGCGGCCTTCAACTGCCATCAACGAAAATAACGTAGCTACTCTTAAGCGGTTAATTGAAGAAAACCCCCGGATTACCTATGAGACAATTTGAGGGCTATTGGGTATTGGTATGAGCCAAATTCAGAAAATTTTACACGAAGAATTGAAAGTTCGGAAACATTGATGTCGTTGGATCCCTCATGAACTGACAGCGGAGCAGAAGCGGGCTCGCATGGAATGGTGCTCACAGATGCTACTGAAGTACGACCACGGACATTCTAATGCTGTTTATGACATGGTCACAGGAGACGAAACGTGGATTTATTGTTTTGAACCCGAAAAAAAACAGCAATCTTGTGAATGGGTGTATGAAAATGAGAACAGGCCAACAAAAATGAGACAGACGAGAAACGTTGGTAAAAAGATGATCGCGTCTTTTTTCTCAGCTACCGGTCCCATCTGTTAATGCCGAGTGGTATTCTACCATTTCTTTACCCAGGGTGTTAGAAAAAGTTCGCGAAAGACGACCCAAGAGCCGCGTTCTCCTACACCATGATAACGCTTCTTCATACACGGCCAACAGAACAAAGTCATTTTTAGCTTCCGAAAAAGCACATTTCGTCACTCATCCTACGCATAGCCCCGACCTAGCACCCTGTGATTTCTGTATTTTCTCCAAAACCAAAGATTTGATGAGAGGTTTTACTTTTACCAACTCCGAAGAGGCAGTGATAGCGTTCAATCAGCACGTAGAAAACATGCCTTCAGATCTGTGGTCCTCCTGTTTTAAAAAATATGGTTCGATCGCATGAAAAAAATGTTTAAAATGTAAAGGGGATTATGTTGAAAAGCAATAAACATAATAGTTTGGTTATATTAGGTTGTTTTTTAAGTGACGCAAAACTTATAGTGTGACCTTCGTATAATATGTTCCCAAGCCCTGTTGATTGGTAGTTAGGGTCGCCAACCATTCAAGAAACAACTGGGCGGTCAGGGCGTTTTAGTTAGTTTCATATTATATGATATTTAACTGGTATCTAATTGTTACATTAATAATAAGGATTGCCGATATGAGGAGCAGTTAATCCCATGCTTTCCTGTCATCAAGGTATTCAGATATTTTATAGTAACCTTTTTTACACAGTTTTTGAATTTTTTAACTCTTAAATCTTTAATAGCATCAGGCAGCTTATTGTAGAAGCGTATACTTTGTCCCATAAAAGAGTTGCATATTCTGTGGAGACGAGACACATGCACATCAAAGTTGTATTTAGGGAGTGAATATCACTATTCTTTTTAAATAAGCAAATATTTTTACGAACGTACATCAAGGTACCTACCTATTTAATAGGGCGTAAATAATTTTAATTTAGAATCCTATTTTTAACTTTCCACTAGGAAAAGGAAAATTTTCAAAATTTAGAGCGTCCTTGGTTTCACTCCCATTTTCGAAAATTGGATATTTAGCAGATCTCGAGTTTTGAAATCCTGAGAAGCTGCTACATCACATAACGATTAACAGTCGGGGCCCATTAAATTTGTAGCTATCAAACATTCACAAAGGGTACGTATACTGTTAATCGTTCTGTGATGAATTAAAATTCGTGAATTGTTTTATATGTACATCGATTATAGAACTATTTTACCGGTGTAGTTATTCATTATTACTTAACATGATTCTAAACTACTGGGATTGTTTTTTCTTTTTAGTTCTCATTCAAGGCTATGAATATTTTTTCAAGATTAAATGCAGTCGGGTTTTTTGTTTTATTTTTTTTTATTGTATCATAAGGTAGCAAACAAGCAGACGAGTTTCCTGATGGAAAGGGTCAACCATCGCCTATAGACACCTTTTCCACAAGGAAAGCCATATACTAGTTTGTAGAGATGGGTTGGACTAGGTAAATCAGAGACTAGGTGCACCTAGTCCTAGTCTGTAAAAATACGTGATCCAAATACCTGTTCCACCTAGTCCTAATGATATTATTTTGTTAAATCGATACTATGAACAATAAGTATGCGTACTAGGTACTAAGTATCTATCAGAATTCAATGAAAGAGATTAGTATTTAATCTCACTTTACGTATGTGTACTTAAACGTAAATGAATATAATAATATTCTCTAATACTTACGCGAGACATTTACATAGATAAAACTAGGTTTTACGCTATTTATCGCGTTTTTTCTAATTTTTATACCCCGACGTTAGATGTTTTTTCGTTAAATGTTTTGTTATATTCGATACCGATACTTTAAAACTTAATTATACCTTACATATTTTACATTCTGCCTTTGTCTGCCATATTTTATCATTTATCTACAAAATGTTCCTAAAAGGGATATTGCTACCTTTGGGCACCATTATTATAATTATAAAATAAATAGTTTAGAATAACCGATTAAATATTAACAATAACCTTCTATGCTAATATCCAACACGTAATCTGAAAAAACTTTTTGATGGATCACGTCCACGATACTAGGTAAGTCTATGATACTAGATACTTCAAAGTATGAAGACTATGATACTTTGATCGATATCGGACGCGATCTCTGTACCTGTTCTCAATGAAGTATTTGATCGAGTATCAAAACACGTAATATGACGTATAAGCCGGCTATTAGCCCGGCCATACGTAGCGAGAAATCGGGACGGGCATACATATTGTATAGCGGTATCTCTCTCTTGTGAGAGCGAGAAAAAGTATACAAATCATATTGCTTCATCTCGTTAGCATTTTCTATCATGGGTGAGTAAGATAGCAAAACAGGTTTTCACATAAGAGTAATGGAAACGTAGCAGTGTATGCGATGAGCGTTTTATGCTATGATTATAATACTAATAGACTACAGAGTACAGGACTACACTATATTTAGAGGTCAATGGACTACACGGACTTAGTCTTGTGAATTTTTATTTTATTTTATTTTATTTTATTTTATTTGGAAAGCATACAGTGTACATTGTACTTAATTTATATTACAATATGATTATCTACGCACCATTTATTTGCTTTCGCATATTGTAACTACGTTAGCTTGAGTACTAGAAAAATAGTACATACAATGAAACATCTATACTTAACTAGAACTAAATCCGTTTACAAATAGACAAGCACGTTGGGTCACGGTGGCACACAGAACCAGTTATTGGTGATTTTAAGTTTTAATTGGTCAGGGGACGTGTTGAAAAGATCAAATTCGGGGAAATCATCCAGTTTGTTGACATGTTTTACGGATCTTATAAGAAAGGCATTATTTCTATATTTTGTTGAACAATAGGGAATGTGAAGATATTCATGGGTACGCCTAACAGACTTAGTAGGTATATTTAATTCAATTTTATTTAGGAGATCCGGGGAGTCAAGTTTATTCTGCGCTATTTTTACCAATAGGGTGACGTCGGCAATTCTTCGTCTCTCATAAAGTGGTAGTAAATGATGTCTTTTACATCTTTGTTCGTAAGTGTCGTCGAACTTATTGCATTTATATTGTAGGTGTTTTACTAATTTATGTTGAACAGATTCTAATCTTTTAATATAAAGCATGTATTGAGGGTTCCAGATTTGTGAACAATATTCGAGAATACTACGCACGTATGAACAGTAAAGGATTTTGATGAGCTTAATACTCTTAAATTGCGAGCTTTGTCTTACGATGAAACCCATAGACTTGGTGGCCCTTTTGACTATATTATCTATGTGTTTCTGGTATGTCAGTTTTGAATCATGAAGTACCCCCAAGTCTCTAATTTCATCCACTAATTTAACCTCTTGTCCTATAATTGTATATTTAAATGTAATTGGTTTGGGTTTACGCGTGAAAGTCATGGAATAGCATTTTGAAATATTAAGATCCAATTTGTTATGTGAACAGTATTTTGCAAATCTAGATAAGTCCTGCTGCAGAAGATGACAATCATTAATGCTGAGTACCTTTTTGAATATTTTCATGTCGTCAGCATACAACAGGAACTTCGAGTGTTTAAAACAAGTTTTGATGTCGTTTATGAAGAGGTTAAACAGCAGTGGACCCAACAATGATCCCTGAGGGACCCCGGAGGGTACTGATATCCATGATGACATATAGCCATGCAGGATAACAGCTTGGGATCTATTCTCAATGTAGGATTTAAACCATCTCTACAAGTTACCATGGATTCCGGCAAACAAGAGCTTTTGCAAGAGTATCTTGTGGTCAATACGGTCAAAACATTTACTATAATCTGTAAATATAGCATCAACCTGTCCACCTGAATCCATTCCAGAAGTTGCATAGTCGTTACACAATAATAAGTTAGATGTTGTTGAACGTTTTTTAAGGAAACCATGTTGTTCCGGCATAAAAGATGACGAGAGACAGCTATAGACTTGAGTATGGATAATTCGTTCAAGTATTTTTGCAAAAATGCACAGTTTCGAAATCGGTCTATAATTTTTAACCTCGTTCTTAGAACCTTTTTTATAAATAGGGGAAATGAAGGCAGATTTCCAAATTCCAGGAACAATGCCTTCTCTCACAGAGCGTGTAAACAATACAGTTAGGGGTTCAGTTAAGCTATCTGCACATTTTATAATAAATACTGGCGGTATACGATCCGGTCCTGCGCCTTTTGTGACATCAAGGTTTATAAGTAACTTATTTATCGTTTCAGGGTCGATTTCTATGTCACTAATGGTGTTACTATTGCTAGCGTATGGTAAGGAATCAAAAGAACGAGTATCCGTGTTGGTGGTGGTTGGAAGAAACGTGGATTGAAAATATTTCCCAAATAGGCGACAAATATCTTCCCCAGAGTTAGCTGACTCTCCTTCGTAATGTGTGAGGGGATATTATACGAACTCTGTCTGTTGGCCTTTATAAAAGACCAAAACATCTTTGGGTTTTTTAAGATTGAGTCTTCGCATTTCTTTATATAAGCCGTGTAACAATCTGATTCTAATAATTTTGCTCGGTGTCGGAGTAATGAAAAAGTATCATAGTCAGCAATGTTGCCGTATCTACGATATTTTAGTAGATACTTATATTTTTCTTTAAGAACCTTTTTTAAAGATGTATTATACCACGGTGGAAAGTTCACAACTGTTGTGAGCTTATGGGGTATGTACATATCTATAGCTTTATTTAGGTAGTCATAAAAAATACCTACAGCTTCCTCAAGTGAATTTGATTGCAACTTCTCATCCCAATTTACACAAGTCAAATACTCTCTTAATTTGTCGTAGTTGCCTGATTCAAAAAAATATTTCAATCTCGGTCTGGACTCGAGACAATTAGATATTATATCAACCGTTCTTATGTTTAGAGATATATGGTGAATATCTTCAGGTACTAATGGTTCGTCGCAAGTGAATATTCGAAGGGTAGTGTTGCATAGTATTAGGTCAAGAATTTTATTATTTATATTACGGTGAATATTATATTGTGTTAAATTGCATTCAGACAGGGTATCGAAAAAATATGTTTGATGAAGACCTGCCACTCCAGAATAGTGTGGGTCAGCGTCTCCTTCCTTCGTCCATTGCACGTTACTAAGGTTAAAATCGCCACAAATTAAAAATAGATCATTGGGGTGCGAGTTCACTATGTGAGACAGATTATCAGCGAAGTTTAACACTTGTGAGTTGTAAGAATAGCCTCGATTTTCACTACAGAGGTAAACAGTACATATATGCATTCTAATGGTACTCATGTTTTTATTCTTTAGACAGACGGTTACCCACAAGTCTTCAGCAGAAGATGTCCAGTCCGGCCTACTTAACGCACTTATCTCACGGCGTATAGCTAAGAGTACTCCACCTCCGTACTTTTCCTGCGTAGCTACATAATTCCTAAATTAACCGGTCAGGATAGTATTGTAAGTATATATTATCATTACCACAGATCATTATGTGTTTTTCACTGAATCTTCATTTTTTTACAGGTACACGATGATGAACATTTACCCCAGCAACCGTACGACAGAAAATAAAATAAACATTTTTATTTCGATACATGTAATTAAACGATTAGCTTTATTTTATGTCACAATATAAATTATGAATACAAAAACGTATGAAGAACAACTATATGTATATAATTTTAGTGAACGTGCTTTATTCACATAAGTCTATGTTTTGAAAGAAAATAATCTACTCGAGTAATTATACTGCTGATGTGATGATATCCTTCGTTATAACTTATTAATTATAACTTAACCTTTTATTTGTTAATTATGTATAATATCACCGTTTTTTTACACGATTAAAATATAATAGATACTACACTTTGTATTTTTAATCAATGTCATTCCATGTAACTTCCCCTTATGACCCATACCCCGTTTTCAAAAATAGATCAATTGAATTTTGCTAAGCAATAGACATCTTGTATAAGGCGAGAAAAGGCACTAGTATTGAGACTAATAAAAAAAATAATAAATAAATAAATATCACTGGACAAATCACACGAATTGATCTAACACCAAAGAAAGCAATTTATTTGTTTGTAGTATGGGTGTCAGTCAATGACACTGATATATAGAAATACATAATATGTATTTCTATGTATCAGTGTCGTTAACTGAATCTATTTGAGTTTTTATATATCATATAAAAATTCAAATAGATTTAATAAACACTCAAACCCAGAAACACAAACATCTATGCTTACATAAATGTTAGTCCCTGTAGTAAAGAATCGAACCCGAGGCCCATTTTTGCGTAGTCAGTTTGACCTAAATAAAAACGACTAGACCGTGGTCCCATAAACAAAATATGTTTTGATTAATAACAAGCTTAATTTTTGTGAACAGCTTCGTTTTGACGAGACGCCAATCATTTTTATCTTCGAAAAATCTCGAAACGGGTAACTAAAAAAGTTAGAGGGATTCGAAAATTTTTCGAATTCGATGTAGAAAATTAATGATTTAAAACAATAATTATTGTTTTACTTCAATCGCTTGATTATTTTACGAAAAACACGAAAAAACTTGACCTATACATACAATGGTGTTTCCTTCGACCAAAGTAAAAAAAAACTATTTTCGTCGAAGGATTTTTCTGACGAGATTTTTAAATTGATATTAATCAAATTAAAGACAACTTATTTTCTCACAACAACTTGTTAGTTATTATTATTATTATTTCAGGGTTACTTTATCCTACATGTAAAGAGGAAACTTTCCTAGTCCAACAATCTAAAGTTTTCTTTTTTATTTATCTTAATTAGTTACCCGATTCGAGATTTTCCGAAGATAAAAAGATGGATGTCTCGTCAAAACGTAAATGTTCACAAAAATGCAGCTTGTTATTAATCAAAAAAAAATTTGTTCCTGTGACCACTGTCTATAATATAATTATATGTGTTATAATTAGGTATTGATATAGTTAAGGTACTAATATATGTACAATTTTGTGATAGAATTCTGCAACATATTGCTCGGCTTCCTCCCGCAACCGTGTCGCTGTCACTGTCGTGTACTGGCTTGGAGTACATGGAATTCAAACCTCATTACTAGGGCAATAAGGCACCAATTACATTTTTCGTGTTTACGGGCGTTGATTATTATCTACATCAGGAGAAACACCTGTTTGCTTGCTATTGTATGAAAGGAAACAAAACATTGTTATCGTTTCATTTTTAGTTATTTTACGTTGATGAAAATAGCCAGCCCACAAAGTTCCATTGTGAGGTCTGGGCTCCTTTAAAGAATAGATTAACTGCCGTTCAGCTAGAAAGCGCGTAAAAGGTGATCATTTGGTTATACGTGTCACTACCCTGGTAACTACTAGAAGATAGAGTTCTTCAAAGTCTCACCCGGATATTTGATAACACTGTCTTATTTCTGCCGTAAAAGCATCAATGTTTATCATTGTTATGTTCTAGTTTGGAGGGTGAGGTAGCCGGTAGACGTGAGCATGTAACATTGCCATCCCGCCACATGAATAGCAACGCACTATTCACATCTTTGGTGTTTTAAACCGATGGTATTTCTTTCCTTCAGTTGAGTCATCTGTTTGCTTACTATCTTAAAATTTATAAAAAAATTCACAAAATATTCCCAAATGTCCAAGCCGACAGTACTTCAAAATGAAAAGATAATCTCCTATTTCACAACATAGTTCGCAAACGACGAATAATTCGTCAAACATGTTAACACCACCGCGGCTTCTAGGTATATGCCTACTCAAAGATGCCATGGCGACGTCTCTGGCCACCGTATCCAAACAGTTTATAATATTGAAATATTTGGCGGCTAACGTATCTGGCGACGAAGCCAATTCATAAAATTCAATAAGTACAAATTGTTTGGCTACGTGGCCGGCGATGTCTCCATAGCGTCCCGGTGAGTTAGGGCCCTAACTGATTATAGTATCTTACAGAAAAACATATAGTCTGTTGGACAAGTTGAAAATGGTCTAAAATACAGAGACTGCTCTTAAAATTATATGCGATAGCTCATTAGATCCGGAATGACGCCTAGGAAAATGTGCTAAAAGCGTGTATTAGCACATAATAAATTGCAAAAGTTATAAACAACTAAAAATGAAAAAAAAAAGGTATTTCGTTTTTCGCCAATATTTCATAAACTATTAATATTTAAGAAATTTCAAAGAACATTCGAAAGGTGAGGAAATTTCCAAGAAAAAACTCTTAGATCTTGGAACTCTATCTGTATTACATTTGTGGGACCAAGTATCTTCGGCTAATCGTGGGTGCACTTGTTGCACCTCTGCCTACCCCTTCGGGGATATGGGCGTGAAGATACTTTTTTTTTATTTAGAAAAGTCACTATGCCTAGGTAATAGAAATAGAATAAATATCTTCTGACGCAAGCAAAGTCGCTGGCAAAAGCTAGTTCCATGTAT
Organism: Apodemia mormo; assembly: GCA_036924255.1. Taxonomy (NCBI): domain Eukaryota; kingdom Metazoa; phylum Arthropoda; class Insecta; order Lepidoptera; family Riodinidae; genus Apodemia; species Apodemia mormo. The sequence goes on from JAUPFN010000012.1 coordinate 13,048,732, forward strand.
ATATTCAACCTTTAATATAAAACAAATATTTCTTTTAAATACGACCTCTTAGACACTGTATTATCCATCGGATCAGAGTCCGTGTAAAACTAAGATAAAACCAAACGAAAACAACGAAAGTCCATTAGGCGGACAAGAGAACTGACGCGAAAAATAAGTTCAGATAAGGAAATTGTACTGAAACTAATCTAATAGCATTCAATATTCATTCGTATCTCCCTTTCCAGATCTTTCTTTGCTGAATTTTGTAGCATACTCTAAGATAATACGTATATAACGTATATTTCGTTTTATTTGAAAGAGAATATAAACTAATATAAATGAGGTTTGCAACTTAAACGTAAATAAATAAAGTATTATCTATTACTGTACAATATAACTTTCTAATAGTGAAAGAATTATTGATATCTTTCTTTATAGTAATAGCATACGCCCTGTGGTTTCAATCTAACCATAAACTAAGCAATAATATCTCTTTTACCTTTTACGTGACATAAACCCGGGGATTAATCAATGAGCAATGATCATTCGATCAATATTTTCTTCGGCTAGATTAATAGAATAAGTACTATTGATAGAATACATCCAATAAAGTTTTAAAGAAATCATCGATTAATTTTTGACTTTATTTTTTAAAAAAAGCAGTCTTTTCTTTTCGTCTTCATAGTCTTTTTTATTCAAGATTACGACTTTTCTAATGTGTAAAAAGTTGTTTACCAACTGTAATCTACAATTATAGATAACTAGCTGAACCAGCAAACGTTGTTCTGCCAACTATGTGTCTACTTTTCCGTTTTTTTTTCCTACATTTTTCATATTTAAAACTTAACCTGAACCTCCATGAATATTTTAAAACCAAAATAAGACAAATCGGTCCAGCCGTTCTCGAGTTTTAGCGTGGCTAACGAACAACAATTGATTTTTATATACATAGACTAGCTGACCCGGCAAACGTTGTTCTGCCTTTTTAATTACTCTTATTTTTTTCTATATTTTCTCACATTTTAAACCTTCCCTGGACTTCGACAATTAATTCAAAATCAAAATAAGACAAATCGGTTCAGCCGTTCTCGAGTTTTAGCAAGACTAACGAATAGGAATTGATTTTTATATATTATATACTAGCTGACCCGGCAAACATTGTTCTGCCAGCTTTGTGTTTACTTTTGCTTTTTTTCTACATTTTTGACCTTTTAAACCTAACCTGAACCCCCATGAACATTTTAAAATCAAATTAGCCAAGTCGGTCCAGCCGTTCTCGAGTTTTAGCGAGACTAACGAAAAGCAATTGATTTTTATATATATAATATAAATATATAGATATTTTGTACCTCCAACTTTTTTAATCATACACTTTAAAACAAACGAAATCTCAGTCTACGAACAAATAGTTTCTAAATAGAAATCCGAACACAACTCAGAAAAAAATGGTTTGGAAAGTTATTTCATATTGAGGTGAAATCCAATTCAAATTTTCGATAGACGCGACACAAAACCAATTTGTTGTCGTGAAACTGATCCTGCAAACTGCGTCTAGATTCCAATATAACAGCGATATAGTTTACAACAATAATTTTCCAAAGTTTTGTTCACAAAATATAAATTGTACCGATTCATCGAATAGATAAGGAAAATCAACAATGTGTTTTAAATCATATTTGGTGTGTTTGTTCAATTTAAATATTTATTTAAGAAACCTACTTCTTTTGGAGCATTTGGAATAAATTATGACAGTATATTTTTACGATGAGAGCACATAGTCAACAACCGAGAGCCAAACACGATATGATGAAGTTAGCTGACATTAAGATGGCGCGCGCACCACTAGCTAATATTAAAACACGCGCGTACATTGGCAACCAGCGACATAAATTTAGCCGATACACATGAACATCGACAGCCAGCGATATAAAGTTAGCCTATATGTACACTCACACAACACGACACCACCGTCGTCGCCGGTCCCGACGACGAAGACTTCTTTATCGTGCAGCCACGACTCCGCCAGCCGCTTTTAGTCCGAACGCCACACTAAGCCGAGGTCCGATCTCACAGGAAAAAGCCCTTAGCTCGAGCGTTAGTAGCCCAAATTTTAATTTTTACTCTGGTTGAGCTCTCTGCTACCCCAAAAGTCCGGTGACGCAGTAACAACCCATAAGATCAACTGCATTTCTTATTATATTTCTGGTACTTGGGAATTCTAATTGATAGCATATTATTCTATAATGAACATATCAATATGTTGGTAAGTTGTGTCAGGAAACTAATTTTTGTTTTTCGCTAGCTTAGAGGATGTGCCAAACTGAGCACATTAAAAATTGTATACTTTGCACTTGCGCATTCCATCCTAAGCTACTGTATCACTGCTTGGGGATCGGCTGCTAAAACCAGCATGCTGCGTCTTGAAAGGGCGCAGCGAACAGTGTTAAAGGTTATGACATATAAACCAATCACACCCCACTAATATGTTGTACGATACATGCAGGACCCTCTCTGTGAGGAAAATATTTATTTTAAATACAACAATTCATAGACATACACTAACCGTTTGATGCCAACTTATTTAAGGACAAAAGACGATCCCACACAGTCTGCGAATTAAAAGATACCTTTTGTTGTAACAAGTCGACAGTTTTACTTTCTGAGTTCATTGCTGTACAATAAAGTGAATAAAAATTTAAACATAATAAATACCCTCTAACTTCCAGGGAGTGCAAGGTACGACTGACGCAATGGTAACAAGGTCTAGATTATGATAACGTCGAAAGTCTCATCGGTAATTAAACTTTTGTGTATAGGTTCTATTACATATATGTTATTTTACTCATGTTTTCGCTCACACATACACACACACTCGCACGCTCGCTCATGTCCACACGTATACACACACAGTATACACCATCACACGCATACACTCACACTTACACTACCCCTCCACACACACACACACATATACTATAACACACTCACATACACATTTATTTTGTTAATTAGTATTTAAGTCAATATTGTACTTAGCTTAAATGGATACGTAATTCCAAAGTATATGTCCTGGAGGTGGGCGTTAGTAATTGCGATACAGTCGTTATGACTATAGCGGTTGCTATCGTACTACGTTTTATCGTCAATTGTACCATTTTATTTATTTATTTATTTATTTATTTATTTATTTATTTATTTATTTACTTTTATGCACTAAAATTGTACAATGGTTAAACTTAATGCCATAAAGGCATTCTCTGCCAGTCAACCAGCAAGTGGAGCAGAAAAATTTCAATAGGGGGTGCAAATAAATATTTTAAATGGAAATAGGAAACAGTATGATGGGCTAAGCGGAACAAAAATATAATAATTACTAGGAAATAGAAAATATAAATAGATACATATAACATATTTACATAAACATATATTAATAAACACATAATAGACTATACATATACATACATGGCATATATAATTAACAAAATATTTAACTAAGCAAGTAAGTATAACAAAAGTAATTAATAATGTCTGTCTGTAGATAATTTCAATTTCTCTTAGATATTTTGTTGATAACACTGAAAGCTAAGTGTTAAGATAATGGGTCGTCAAAGTACGCTTGAAAGACCACTTAGAAGAGGACCTCCTAACGTTAAGTGGAAGAGAATTCGAGAGCTACTGCTTGAATAAAGAAAGATTTATAAAGAAAATCCGTTCGAGAGAAAGGGATGTAAAGAGAAAGATCATTATCAGAACGTAGGGAACGATCATGAGTGCTACACTGAAAGCAGAATTTAGATTTAAGGTAAGTGGGAATATTTGGGTCATTAACAATGGAATATAACATGCGCAGCATCCTAACTTCTCTACGTTTAGCTAAGGGTAGCCATTTAATTTTTAAACGAAAGAACGAAATATGATCAAATTTGCGTAAATTAAAAGTAAAACGTATGCAGTTATTAAAGAGAATCTCTAATCTATTGAGTAGGTACTGAGTGAGGTCTGAATAGCATACATCAGCATAATCTATAATAGGAAGCACAAGGGCTTGTATTAATAAGAGTTTTGTAATCACAGGGAGAAAATTTTTGTGTCTATAGAGAGTGTGCAAGATAGCATTAACTTTTCGACAAATTTCAGTTATGTGTGGAGACCAAGAAAGAGATGTGTCTAAAGTAAGACCAAGATTTTTAACAGATGATTTAAAGGGTATAATATATATAAGGGTAGGGGTAAGGATTTACTAAGTTATTAAAAGTGATGGCAGAAATATTTTCCCAAGCAATTGTAGCCATTCGTCTTGAACTACCAAAGACGATAGCTTGACACTTAGATGGATTAACAGTCACACCAAACTTAGTGGACCAATCTAGCACATTCTTTAGGTTTAGGTTGAGACTGCCGACAGCACTTTCTAGATTCTCAACATCAGTTTGCGTATATAATTGTAAGTCGTCGGCGTATAAATGGTAAGAGCAACTTAAAAAAGGTACTATGAAATTAATGAAAAATGAAAATAACAGTGGGGAAAGAATACCACCTTGTGGAACACCAGCCTCCTGCAAACGCCAACCAGAGAGCTCACCTTTGACGCGAACGGCCTGATATCTATCCCGAAGGTAAGACGAAAACCAATCTCGCGCAGTCGGGGAAAAACCTAGGTGATCAAGAGCTGCAAGAAGAATATCATGATCAACGGTGTTAAATGCATTTGAAAAATCAATTAGGACTAATATAAGTAGATTAGATTCTTCCATGGCCGTCCGGATATCATCAACCACTTTTAGGAGTGCAGTAGTAGTACTGTGGCCTGGCCGAAAGCCAGATTTATTATTTATTATTATTATTATTATTATTTCGAAATAAAAAAGATGCCGACAGCCAGCTCTATGAAGCTAGGTGAGATTACGATGGGCTCGAACACCAACAGCCGACAAAGAGTTGTAGCTTAGCTAAGTATAACTTTTTACGTGCATACATGAATACACACAAGTTTTTGACTTCCCGCTACGTATGCAGATATGGAAGTTACTGATTTTGTCCCGATTTTCGAAAATCAAGTTTTCACCAGATATACACATTTTACTATCTTAGGAACCCTTTCCGGCCATCACATTGTGGGACTAGTATCTTCGGCTAGTCATGGGAGCATTTGTTTTAACTCTGCCTACGTCTTCGGGGATACGGGCGAGAAGATACTTTTTTTGGTTGCATCCTAATGCAGCATACAACCACTATAAGGCTATGATGTTTCATTACACGAATAAGTCTATTTATTATATAAAATAAATGTATAAAAATTCCAAAAGTTTGCATTTCAATAATTATGAATGAAATAAAAAATGCTCATGGTATATGAAAAATATCTCAGGAATCATGCGTACTTATAGAAGGCATTACGCACGAATTAATTTGAAAGGTGTAGCTGTGAAAGAAACACGCAGCGCTGAATGAATCAGTGAACTAGTGACCTACAAATTCACTACCCTAGATTTGACTTTTTATTTCTACAACATTTTTAAAACAAACGTCTATAGATAAAGTTTATTTTATATCATCAAATAACAAACAATCAAATGGCTCTCCTGATAGAAAGATACAATCATAGTCTAGATAACACAGTATAGATAACAAAGATGTGAATGCTGTGTTGCTATACTTGTGTCCCCAGTCCCTTGTTTTCCGGGGTCTTGCAACATAAGTTTACCGGCTACCTTATCCTCCGAACAGGATCACGACAGTGAAATACAGACGCTATTAAGGTAGGAACAGGTAAGGCGGTGGTACCAGACCCGGGCGGGCGGGACCTCTACCACCTAGTAACCACGATGGCAATGACTCGTAAAGCAATTTGTTTGCCTTTCACGTATTGCCTGGCAAAACGGCAGATGGTCTATTCTTCGAAGAGGGTCCGGATCGACACGGGGCGCTAAAATGTGAAAAATTATACATGCTGCTGTGGGGACAAAATATATAATGTGCTGACACAAACCATATAATCAAATCGCAATTACTTTCGGTAAAGTAAATTTTGTTATTTTTAATAATATACATTATACCTAATTCTTAGGTATTATGAAATATGGACTTTTGAAAATCGGAACATTACAATTCGATATTCCCCACGTAATATATTCACAAGTACATAATAACACACTTATGGCCATTTTCAAATCTGTCTTATTATATACACGAAAGGTTAAATGTATGTAAACTGCTACTGAGATTTTGGATAAGGTTCTTTTGGAATTAGAATAATTGGAATTATCTATAAAAAACGGCGAAAAAATCACTTTTCTTGTACAGGACCCTCACCCCGTTGGCAACCTAATACCACTGTGTATAATAGACTAATAGATTTTTTGTAATCTATTTTAAATTGTTAACTAACAACATTGAAGTGAAACACTCTCTTCCGCTTGGTCAGCGATGAGAACCAACCGCCCTTGTTTCATTCAATTAAATCCAGCGACCTAAAATCACTTCAAACCCATACAAGTTAATATAATTGTTTACATACTCCCACCCTCTTCAAATTTATTTTATTCTGTTTTAGTATTTATTTTATAGCGGCAACAGAAATTTGACATGTGTGAAAATTTCTACTGTCGAAACATCACGGTTCAAGGGATACAGCCTGACAACAGACGGACAGACAGATGGACGGCAAGCGGAGCCTTAATAATAGGGTCCCATTTTACCTTTTGGATACGAAACTCTAATAAAAATAAGTTCAAAAAAAAAAACTAGGTACTAGGTGGTAGAGTTCTGCATCGGCTCGACCGGGTCTGGTACCACCGCTTTACCTATTCCTGCCACAATAGTGTTAGTGCTGGTCACTGTCGTGTTCCGGTTTGGAGGGTAAGGTAGCCGGTAAACTTATGCATGTGGCATTAGACCTCGCCACAAGATAGCAACGCACCATTAACATCTTTGGTGTTTATAGGCGATGATTTCTCTTTCTATCAGGAGAGCCATCTGCTTGTTTGCTATCTAATTATATAAAAAATATATGTAATTTTAAATAGTTACTGAACCGGAAACGTGACGTGACATTAAGTAGATCCGGCGAGAGATACTCACTGGGCATGTTTCTTTTTGTATCTACTTTCCGCGTGTTGGTCCCGGGCTCCTTTGAAGAATAGGAGTCCGGGACCAAACTGCCGTTCTAGCAGAGAGGTTGTAAAAGGCGACCGAATGGCAATACGTCACTACCATCATGGCGACTAGGTGGTAGAATTCTGTATTGTCTCGCCCTGGTCTGGTACCACGGCCTTATCTATTCCTGCCGCAATAGCATCAGTGCTTGTCAACGTCGTGTCCGGTTTGGAGGGTAAGGTAGCCGGTAAACTTATTCATGTGGCATTAGTCCTCGCCACAAGATAGCAACGCACATTAACACCTTTGGTGTTTATAGGCGATGGTTGACTCTTTCCATCAGGAGACCCATTTGCTTGTTTGTTATCTTATGATATAAAAATAAACTTTTTAATAATATATTTCCACTTCACAAATCGTAAATATTTATATTACAAAATAATAAAAGATTGCTATAAAAAAGGTTATAATATAAAACACTGTTAGAAAGAAAGGCTATAAAAACTCTGCTACCTTTACAAATGGAAAAGATTACACATAATATGCTGCCTTAAATCTCGACAATGCAGTGTTATAAATATTGTAGGTGCTTAAAATGCCTCACTTATCTTGTCCTTTCTTTAGCCGCAGTTAGTTAGTGTAAATGGCCAGAGAGAGCCAAGACTCCCTGTAGGTTTAGATTTTAACTGAAAAGCTCGCTTGATAATAATTCCTGTTGTATTTGCTGCCAACGGCCTTGTATTGTTGTTTAGAGGTCAAATGGAGACAAATATAGTATTTTAAATTATTAAGCCCATTTAAATTATTATTGTGAATATAATCGAGTATTAATACAATATTCATTTTTTAATAAAATTTATACCTACTGTTTCACAACAAGATGATTATATGTAATTATTTTTTTCGGTTACATTTCGTTTACGCAAGCATTCTCAGGGTATTTACAGTGATTATTATCTACCATCGAAATCCAAATGTCACAAAATATCAAATTTTGAAAGCAAATGTAGATACATCCTACCTTCAATAAATATTCACAGCAATACCAATGTAGGGTTGTTCGCACTATGGGTCACACTCCCCAGAAGTAAGGAAAAAACTGACGTGTTCGTAGAAAATTATTTCATATCATTAAAAATTAAATACAAATTAAATAAATTGTTACCTAGTAGTTAAATAAAGTCAAAAAATTGTAATAATCATTATTAAAATACCTTAATTTTCCAAATTTAAAAAAAATTGGTCAATTCACATCAATTCATCACAAACATAAAATTATTATAAAAAAATATTATGAAATGACTAACATTATATAACATAATGTTAATAATTAATAATAAAATATTAAATTCATTATATAACATAAAAACGAACAATAATACAAAAATAAAAAAGTAAAAAAAAAAAACAAATAATCCTTTACTATTACAACGCAAATTTAAACTTCCTTTTTACTAATATTTAATACATTTACTGTCAAAATAATTGCACGATTTAGAAAATATTTCAGAAAATTCTTACAGGGATATCATCGCCCATAGAGTGCGGACAACCCTATCCAATACCCAATACCTACGGTATTGCTATAAATATTTATTGAAAGTAGGATATTATACATTTGCCTTCAAAATCTGTTATTTTGTGACATTTGCATTTCGTTACTAGTTAGTAACTGTAAATACCCTGAGGATGCTTGTGTAAGCGAAACCGGTTGGTAATTAAAATTAATTACGTAATTGTGAAACAGTACAATTGTTGTTAATTAATTAATACTGTATTAAAATGGAGTTTCACCAAGTACCGACGATTTAAAGTAAAGAATATATTCGAGTGTTTATTAACTAACGAAAAACGGAGGATATCAATTTGACATGTACCTATGTATGTAATATTGTTGGAATTAGATAATATTTGAGTATGTATTGAGTATTTGAGTATGATCCATTTAAGTGCCCAAGTACGTGTATTTAATTTCGCAAGTAAATTTTTGTATATCCATATATTTTATTTATATTTCAACTTAGGAAACAGTCTAAGATTCGTCAATATCGGTGTAGAAGTTTTTGAGATTATTTTTTTTAGAAATATTAGTGTTTAATAAATACGGACAAACACACAGATACACTTTTATATTTATAATATTACTCATAGTATGGATACTGACAATGTTAATCTAAGCCTAATTTACGTAGTTTTATAATTTAAATCAAAATACTCTAACCACTAAAACAAAGAGATAAAAATATATCCATTTTAATTAAACGAAAATAATCATGGAATGAAAGCAGGAAATAAGCGCGACAAGTCTTCAACCGCTTTAAATTCATTCGAAAATCAAGTCATAACAGATCACTGAACTGGAACTGTTGATAATGCATATGAATTTGGAAAACATAAAATTCATTTTCCATTCAAAATAGGTATAATTAGAAATTAAAAAATTATGTTTCGCCATTTGAAGATGAGGCCCTTTCCAACCGACTTGCTCAGAAGGAGTAATTTGGCTGTATGTTTTCAGGGTTCCGTACCTAAAAGGTAAAGCTTCCGATGTCTGTCTGTCTATCTGTCTGTCACTAGGCTGTATCTTATAAACCGTGATAAATCGAACTCACAAATTATGTATGTCCGTTGCCGCTATAACAACAAATACTAAAAATAAAAAACACGCTTATTGTATGGGACCCCCCCTCTCGATACGACAAACGTGTTTTTTTCGTATTTTTTATAAATAATGGTACGAAGCCCTTCGTGCGCGAATTCGACTGGCACTTGGTTGTTTTTTTATGTTTGTTACCTCGGAACTTGGTCATTTATAAACCGATTTTAAAAATTGTTTTTTAGTTTGAGAGAGTACACTCACCGTGATTCCATTTTACTTTGGCGAGAACTGATGCAGTATTTCAATGGAAAGTCGGGTGCTACAGTTTTACTGCGTAAAAAATATTCGAGAATTAATATTAGACAGTATTTTTTATCGTTATGTTTGACTTCGGATCTTCAATTACCTTCTAGCTGAATTTCATTAAAATTAATTCAGTAATTTAGCCGTAAACTCGTAACAAAAAGACAGACAGATTTCCGTATTTATATTAGTATGCTTTTTATCATAAGATAGCAAAGAAGCAGATGAAAAATACTGACTGATGAAAAATAATACATCACTAATTTATTGTGTTATAGAGGGAAAATTCCAACAGGAAGTCAGATGTTGCTCATCACAACAATGCGGACCAAGAAGAGGGCTTTTATAGTTTCATACGATGATTTAAGCTATTCAACGTCAATGACAAACATATAATATCCGCACCACAGTTTCACTGTCTATTAAAACTTCTCTGTACATTTTATAAGTTGGTCGAATAGTACTTAAAAACGTTTAAAGTTTTCTAAGCCATGATGGTTTTCCTGTTAAGTAAATTATATTTACTAATACCATGATTTTTTCCCCACTCCCATAACCAACCGCTCAGCCTACAGAGAGAGGGGGGGAAAACAATTGACTCTCACGAAAATTAGCAATTAAAAGCTTAATATTTTTTTCAAACGACTCTCTTAATCGAAAAGTTATTTTTATAAATCTATAATATTTTTAAAAGCCTATCAGACGATACCCCACACAATGGGGTACGTGGAAAAAAATTCAAAAAACTAATTACATGTACGGGAGTTACCCCGAAAAAACAATATTTTTTAAGATTTTATGTCACCACTGTGGTGACGTGAATAATATGTATATTTGTATCAAATAACAGCGTTCTAGTAATTAGGATCTCTGAGCAATCGTGCGGACGAACGAACGGACGGACATAGCGAAACTATAAGTGTTCCAAGTTTAATTTGGAATCCTAAAAAACGGCAAAAAATCACGTTTTGTTGTATGGAAGCCCTTTTAAATATATATTTAATTGTAATTTAATTATTTATTTTAAATTGAATTTAATATAACTATATATTACTAGCTGACCCGGCAAATATTGTTCTGCCTTTTTAACTACTCTTTTTTTTCTATATTTTCTCACCTTTTAAACTTTCCCTGGACATCAACAATTAATTCAAAACCAAAATTAGCCAAATCGGTTCAGCCGTTCTCGAGTTTGAGGCGAGCAAGACTAATGAAGAGCAATTGATTTTTATACATATAGATGTGAACATTTCAAGCGTCTATCAGTTGTCGTTAGTCGAAAAAAAAATTTAAAAAATCACCTTTGCTGTATGGAAGCCCTCAGTTATGTGAATTAGGCGCGTTTATTTAATAAAATAAATATTTAATATTTATTTTATTCTATTTTTCGTATTTTATGTTATAGCGGCTACAGAAATACATTATATTTGCAAAATTTCAACTGTCTATCATGGTTTATGAGATACCGACAGACGGACGGACGGACAGCGGAGTCTCAGTAATGTAGTCCTGTTTTACCCTATGCGTACAGAACCCTGATAAAAGTTGAGATGTGTCTTATGAAAACAAAATTTCGGGAGTGGACTTTCTTTCGCTTTATCCCGATATTGTGAATGTGAACTAAAAGAAGTGTCAAATTTAACTAAATGGAAAAGTCATATTTCGTATAAAACTTTTAAACTAGACCTCTGTAAAAAAAGTATTTGACTTTTTTAAATATTTTTTTTTAAATTAATTTATTAATATTTATGGAAAAGGGTATTATATACATTACAATTATTTATTTTTAAAATTGACGGCATGTTAAATTAATAAATAGAAGTGCCCCAAAAATCATTGCAAAACGGGTAGTTTTTGGAGTCGTTTTTTGAAGTCAGTTTCATTATATATTTTTCGGTCTAACCTTTAATCTCGCAAAATGATAAAGTGCAATTAAAAACTCCGTTCCAAAAGATCTATTTGGTTTTCAACCACTGAGCGAGCACTTATTAAAATATTTAATAGAGTATAACAATTTAAAATTTCATTATAACCTTTTTCACAGTTTTATTTGCATATGAGCATATTTTAATTTGTTTGCTGATAATCTCTAATAGCATTAAAATATATTGCAAAAGCTTTTGCCTCTTAAGAGTTTCTTATTCTTTTTGGGACTTATTAAAACACACGTTATTCTAGCCACATAAAAACTCAATTTCAGATTTTCTCATTTTGTTAGAAACGGTGTATAAAATATAATTTATAACTTAGTCATTTTAGCAGGTTTGCCCATATCAAAGTCATCGTGGTATAAGAATAAAGAGATCAAATGATAATGTCATATGATTGACCCTACTCAGAGCATATCTGGAGACCATGACTTCAGTTGCTTCACACATTTGTTTGATATATATTGCAAAAACACTATAAAGAGCAAATATTAAAAAAATAGATCAAAAAATGACAATGTGCTTTTGAAAATATGTTTCAGAACAAGAATATCCGCTGTGGTTATAAATTGTACAAAGGAAAAAGCAAAAAATTAAAAATAATGGTAATTACATGCTTTTGCTGAAAGTTTTTTTAAAGATAATTTTGTTTTTTATACCAATTTTTTTACAACGCTTGTCATTGTCTGTAATAAATCTATATCTTTAATAAAATGCGAAAGTTTGGGTGTTTGGATGGATGGATGAATGGATGCATGGATGAATGGATGAATGGATGAATGGATGAATGGATGAATGGATGAATGGATGAATGGATGAATGGATGAATGAATGAATGGATGAATGGATGAATGGATGAATGGATGAATGGATGAATGGATGAATGGATGAATGGATGAATGGATGAATGGATGAATGGATGAATGGATGAATGGATGAATGGATGAATGGATGAATGGATGAATGGATGAATGGATGAATGGATGAATGGATGAATGGATGAATGGATGAATGGATGAATGGATGAATGGATGAATGGATGAATGGATGAATGGATGAATGGATGAATGGATGAATGGATGAATGGATGAATGGATGAATGGATGAATGGATGAATGGATGAATGGATGAATGGATGAATGGATGAATGGATGAATGGATGAATGGATGAATGGATGAATGGATGAATGGATGAATGGATGAATGGATGAATGGATGAATCGATGAATGGATGAATGGATGTCTGTTACTCAATCACGATAAAATTACTGATTTGGATTAAATTGGGTACACAGGTAAATGATGATCTAGAATAGCACATAGGGTACTTTTTATCCTAAAAACATGAGTTGTTTATGCGGGATTCACCAAAAAAAGTATAAAGCAGCGGGCTCTGTACTAGCTTTATTTAAGAACTAGCTCTGTACAGCTAGTTCTTAAATAAATGCCTATCTTATCTTATTTGAAAATCATATATCATCACCATAAAAGTATTAAAATATCCACAGCACTTACTCAGAGCGCAGGCAATTGCGAGTTTATATTATTGCTAGAGATCTCTTAGAGAAATAGCCCACAATTTATACAACAACATTACTCAAGGTTAGTAAGCCACCCCAGTGAAATATTAAACGCTTTGGCCCGTGTGGTGTTTAAATATTTGTATAATAACTCATTGTTCTAAGTCTTGTCTGCGCCATATTAGGTTCTTAATTATTTCTGTGTTTACGTTTTTTTTTTCATAAGATAGCAAACAAGCTGGGTCTCCTGATGGAAAGAGTCAACCATCGCCTATAGATACCAAAGATGTTAATGGTGCGTTGCTATCTTGTAGCGAGGTCTGATGCCACATGCATACGTTTACCGGCTACTTTACCCTCCAAACCAGAATACGACAGCGACATGCACTGATGTGGCAGGAATAGATAAGATGGTGGTACCATACCCGGGTGAGACAATGCAGAACTCTAGCACCTGGTAGCCATGATGGTAGTGACTCGTATAGCCAATAAGTCACCTTTTACAACCTGCCTGGCAGAACGGCTATCGGCCTATTTTACAAAGGAGCCCAGAGCCAACACGGAGAAAACGTCTTACATTTTATTTGTAAAACGCAAATTGCAAATTGTCTATTCTTATAAAAAGACTTGTGATGATACGAGAAAAAACGTGTGCGTAATTTTATTTATTTATTTAACTTTATTGTACACCTTAAATAAATATGTACAAAAGGCGGACATAATGCTTATTGACATTCTTCTCCAGTCAACCTTTGGGCAAAAGTTAAAAAAAAGTATATAAACGATGCCGATTTTAGGTGTTTTTAATTTTTATTATTTACTAGCTGCCGCGTGCACCCCTTACATTATAATAGTTTTTGGAAAATCCCGCGGGATTACCTGATTTTTCCGGGATAAAAAGTAGCCTATTTGCTATTACAGGTTCTCATCTAACTGTGTGCCAAATTTCATTTATATCCGTTTGGTAGTTTTTGCGTGATTGAGTAACAAACATCCATCCAAACATCCAAACTTTCGCATTTATAATATTAATATAGAAAAATTAATGTAGATTAGATTGCATCATGGGATAGCCTATTCGGCTCTGATCATGAAGTCACGAGTTCGATTACTAGGTCAAACAAAAGTGTAATTGAGGTTTTTCTTAAAAAATCTAAAATCTTATTAGCAGCTCGGAGTCTGGAATGTGGTTTGTTAACTCTTCCATGCCTCGGGAGATCACATAAAGCCGTCGGTCTCGGTAAAATGAGGCAAAGGGGATTAGCACTCATCTCGCCAATCGATAGTGGTGAATCGTGGTGAACTGAAAAGTCTATAAACGACCGATTTACTGTCTATACCGCAAGAGAATCGGGCAGGAAAATAAATATCACACCGTTTTAGTATCAAGGGTGCAGGGTAGGCTGAAAGAACTTGACCGTCAATAGATGTTTTAGTTCAGCCTCACCACGAGTCACCGCTTCGTCAGTTAACAAGAGGTGATATATGGCACTCAAGAGGAGAAGAGAGCTAGGCTAGCTCCTTCTGTTGCTGATGTTCATAGGCAATGGTTACTGCTTTCCATCAGGTGGTCCACTGCTCACGTGTCAAAATAAAACAAAACAACAGTTTTCAACAAAAATCATGTTAGCAAAAAAATAAAACAAAATAAACGCAAATTTATTCATAAATATAAACCGTGTCGGAGATCAGCAGTGATTCGATGTAAATAATTTTCTTTACACACCATAAATATAAAATTTTCATACATAATTCAAGCACTCATACGAAATAGTGCATATCATAGCAATAATATATTTTTAGTACCCCACTGTTCACAGTTACGGAGCTGCGAATAGTGGATATGGTATTTTGAAACAGTTATCTATATTTTATTTTTTATTTATTTATGCACAAAATTCACAAAATTTAAATAAATATCACACCATTGTAGTGTCAAGGGTGCAAGGTATGCAGAAGGAACCAACTGTCAATAGCTGCTTCAGTTCACCAGTTCGTTAGTTAATGAGATGGATGGTGATCCCCATTTTTCTATAGGTTATTTATATCAATGACTGGAGTCAACAACTATACGTATTTGTTTGAGGTACAGAGGTATCAGCATACTACTAACAGACTCAGCGAAAACTAAAATTTACTATAATATCAAAATAACGTTATTTGCTCGAGTCGGGGATAGATCTGAGACCACAAATGTTTTAAATTAGCCAACAAATAGACCAACGATAGGTAAATTAAACAATAGACGAGCTTATCTCTATTAGTATTTTTTTCAGCCTGTCCCAAAAGCAGGAGATTGCGTAAATTGGGTAAATCCTATCAAAAATGTCCATCTATACTAATATTATTATAAATGCAAAGGTCTCTCTGTCTACACGCTGTCTGTCCACTAGGACCAATTTGAATAAAATTTTGTATAAAGTATTATAAAAAAAATCCAGAAAGTATTATAGGACAGTATTTTTCAGAATCCCACGGCAACTTGAACTATGCCGATAAAACCACGGGACTGTCTATTTTTTAAACCACAATAATAATAATAATTATGCTACTTTTATTTTAGAATTTGTTCCATGCGGATGAAATCGCAGGCACAGCTAGATATTAATAAACTGGTTAAATGCATCTTGGGCCACGCGCAATGTAGGGTTCCTGAATCGCCAATCACAAAAATGTGACATAGAAGAGGGCTTTTATTTTTTCATACAATGAACATTTAACCTATGTAACGACAATGACATAATATATATCCACAACACAGGTTGACCGCTTACAAAACTTCTCCAAATACATGTTATATTCGTAAGTTGGTCGACTATTACTCAAAAACTGGTAAAGAAAACTTAGCCGGAATAGTTTTCCATGTAAATTTTTTCCCACCCTACAAAACTAACAGTTTAGTTGGCAAAGGGAAGGACACTCGACTCTAACAAAAATTAGCACTTTAAAGCTTAATATTTCACAAACGAGTGTTAATCGAATCAATATTTTTAGAAACATGTAATATTTTTTAAAAATCTATCCAACAATGTCCTATACTATAGTGTACACGAGAAAAAAAAATACATGTAAAAATATCCTAAAAAAAATTTGTATACCGTTTGATCCTGCAGGTTATCCCAGGAATCGAGGTATTTTATGCTCAAAGAAATTTTACCTAAGCATAGATTTTTTCAAATTCAAAAATCCAAATGTTAAAAATGACAGTAATTTGACTTTTGAAAATCTGTGTATTTTGAAAACGATGATTGATTTTGATCTTTCGAAAGCGTTCAACGCATTTTTTGAGCACTTAAATGTTTTTACAGCGACATAATCTATAGATTGAAAAATTTCGAATTAATGTGCAAAAATATATATTTTTTTAAATTACGTTATTGACAAATCCAAAATTTCTCAAAATCTCCTGAACCGTGTTAGTTCAAATTTTCAGTAAGTCTAAGTTGAGCTTTTTTATATTATAAGATAGCAAACAAGCAGATGGGTCTCCTGATGGAAAGAGCCAACCATCGCCTATAGACACCAAAGATGTTAATGGTGCGTTGTTATATTGTGACGAGGTCCATGCCACATGCATAAGTTTACCGGGTACCTTACTCTCCAGATCGGAACATGACAGTGACAGGCACTGACGCTACTGCGGCAGGACAGGTAAGGTGGTGGTACCAGACCCGGGCGAGACAATCACGATAGTAGCGACTCGCATAGCAAATCGGTCACTTTTTACGACCTGCCTGGCAGAACGGCAGTTGGTCTATTCTTCAAAAGAGCCCGGAACCAACATGGGGAGCTGAGCTGAGCTGAATCCTATTGAATTCCATCGACCGCGTTTCGATTAGTTAAGCCGTTCAAAAGTTACGAGATGTTTACATACACAGATACACACACACACACACACAGAGAGAGAGAGAGAAAGAAAAATACTAATGTTATCGTGAAAACAGCAAAACATTAAGATCTGATGAAAAATCAATTTTTGAAAATCGGGACAAAACCAGTAATTTCCCTATATATACATACGTAGCGGAAAGTTAAAAACATATACAACATGTTAAACATTTCTTTCTAACCCATATTTTGAATATAATAAAAATTACAGCTTTATGTAGTTTCACAAGATTGTTTTGCGTGTTTATCGTTTTAATATTACTATTAAGATGCGGTTTGGGCTAACGCGTTACTGCGGTGCTTCGGATTGTCAACGCTTTGGATGAATTCTCACAATCCAGCTCTAATATTGTCTTAAATATTATGACGACTGGCTGAATATATAGTTTTGTGCAGTTTATAATCCAATTTATAACAAAATTTCAATTTTCGAACTCTGAAAAAGTTTGTCTTAGTTTTTTCCTTTGAGCTTTAAATACCCAAATTTAGCGGCCAAAACCTGCAGTTTATAATCCAATTTATAACAAAATTTAAATTTATGAACTCTGAAAAAATTTGTCTTAGTTTTTTTCCTTTGAGCTTTAAAATACCTCAATTTAGCGACCCAAACCTTGGCCCGCAGTTTCAACCTATTTACATATTTTTTTATCTGTACTACCTACACAAATATGTTTTTTTTTTTTCAATTTATTTGGTATCAACTTACACATAAATTTACGTTACTATTGAACAAATGGGAGCAATTCACTTAAAATAAACTTGTAAAAATACAATAGAATGCAATTTATATATAAATATGTACAGTAACGTATAACAAGAACACAAGAAGGAAAACGAATGCTTGTAAAGCTTTTATTACCTTAGTATCGCAAGCAGCGTTGCCAGAATGTTACTTTTGTAACATTTTACGTTACTTTTGACCTTCTCATGTTACTTCCATGTTACACGGTTCAAAATGTTCTTTTTACGTTACTTTTAGGACTTTTGATTTGTTCTTTATCGATTCGTGTTTACTAACAATACTTAGTTTTAACGTTGTATTTATATAATTTTAATTTAATAAGTATTTAGGGAATCAATAATTCAACAACAATGACGTGTTTGCAACTAAAATTTGTTCATTTTTGTATTAATTTTCATTCATGTATATAAAAATTGCTTAGTTATATTTTTTTGTTTAATAAAGTGTTATATTTCAAATTATAGCATTAGTGTCGTTTTCAATATAATATAAGGAAATGTTACTTTTCTCCTGAAAATATTACTTTTTGAGCTGTTTCATGTTACATTTGACTATCTATCACTGGCAACACTGATCGCAAGTGTGATACCAAAATAGAACCCTACTCAGCCTACACTGCAGTAATTGCGCCACAGCACTGATTTTCAGAGAGTCCAGAATAAAGTTGTGCTGCGTCTACTAGACAGCCACGGAGGACTGACACTGCGGTCGTTTTGACTTTTGTCATAAATCTTTCATGACTACATTAATCTTTGTCTGTCTGTTAGTAACCCGAAAACGGCTCAACGATGTTGACGAAAATTGGTAACAGTGATAACAAGTAATTACGTGAATGATAGGATACAAAATATTTTTAGTCAGTCTGTATATCTCGTTATAACAAATATACAGTGAGAGTACGATATGATGTTAATAATAGGACACACTATAATTTTTGTATCGACATTGAATTTACGCCCCATGAAGCAATGAGTATTAGCTAGTAGATAGGTACATATATATATATATATATATATATATATATATATATATATATATATATATATATATATATATATATATAATTATATATAACTAGCAATTTCCTGTGGCCGAAATTCGACCATAAACTAAATAATAAAATCTCTTTTGATTTTAACAACAGATTTAGGACGTAGAGAAAATGGTATAGGTTCATGTGTGTATATTATCATGTATGTTACATGAGTGTAGTGTGTGTAATGTTTATTTTATTAATTTAATGTATTTCTAATGCATTTTATTTAAAAATATTAAGTTTTTGCAGTCATCCGTATAGTAAATTTTAACTGTGCCAAATTTTATTCCCCACCGTTGGCGTAATTATCTTAAAACTGGGTCCAAAGTTTTTCCTTCACGCATTAATATAAAGATAAAGTATTAAATAAATTAAGCATATAATATTCAACATTCATACTCGTGAATTTCATAAAGTTTTATTGCTAAATGTTTATGTACACGCAATATTATCTACACGGAATAGATTGTCCAGTCGGGGCAACATTCCAAGGAAAAACAACGTCCAATAACATTTGAATAGAATGAAAAGCCAAACGGTTTGCATTATTCATTTCGGAAAACGCTGGGGAATTATTTGCTTGTCATTTTGTTTGAATGCAATAGAAAATGACTATTTTTGTAACGTTCTTTGGTATCTATGGTTTTGGTAAATGCAGCTTGGATATATTTAACCATGTTATCTATTTAAACAAAACTGCCTATAGTCTGGTTAACAAGTGCTTTTTAGGTTAAAACTTTTTCTAATTCTCTAAAAATTATGATTTAGGTGTCATTCGATTCGAAATGGCATGTAGAAACTTTTGGAGTGAATTGAAGGGCCGCTCGCAAAAATTGCAAAAGTTATAAACAATTAAGTGAAAAAAGGAGGGGGGGGGGGTTGGTTTTTCGCGAATATCTCAAATACTATTTAAGATTTTCTAAATTTGAAAAAGATTCAAAGAGAGAAAGAAATTTCCTAAAAAATAATCTACTCATGGAACTGTAGGATAAATATTTATAATTTTCCTAAAGGGTTGAAAATACGCACAAAAATGGATATTCCGGCTTGCGCAAGCCACGTCCGTTTTTGATTTTTAATGAATAAATATTATTTTAACTTATTAAATATGAAAATTAAGAAACAAGAAAACGGATGCGCCTACAAGATAGATTAACAAACAATAATCCGTTGGCAAATTTTTTTATTGCGGTTTTTCATTTAGTTATCCATTAATTAACTAACAATGTTTTGTAGTACAAATGTTAACATTGAACGTGCGATAATTAACTATAAATCTGGATTTTTTTCGCTTTCGTGGAGCTATTTGACAAAGGCTTTAGAATATATTCCCGGAAAAAAATTAAAAAATTGTTAATTTTCACTTTGTTATTAATAATTAACTGAGATAAAAATTTATGAAGAGCGTTAAATATTAATTTTTTTTTCATAATATTACAATTGTTTCGTTTCTTAATGATCAAAAGCTATCTAAAAATGATTTTTAATCATTAATAACTAAACTAACTAAAAAATTGTTATAAACAAATGCATTGTTTATAAGATAATTGTTAAATATAAAATAATGATCATTAAAAAACGAAACAATACTAAATATGAAAAAAAAAAATGCCTAATCGCACTTCGTGATTGTTAATAACAAAGTGAAAATATCAATTTTTTAATTTTTCCAACGGGAATCTCTTTTAAAGCCTTTGTCAAATAGCTTGATAAAAGGAAAAAAAATCAGATTTATAGTTTAACAATTATTGCACTTTCAATGTTAACATTAGTACTATAAAAAATGCTAGTTAATTAATGGACAATTATTTGAAAAATCGCGATAAAAAAATTTTGCCGACAGATTATTGTTTATTGATCTATTTTGTAGATGCATGAATTTCTTTACTTCTTTATTTTCATATTTAATAAGTTAAAATAATATTTATTCATTAAAATTCCAAAGCTGGCGTGGCTTGCGCAAGCCGAAGTATCCGTTTTCGAGCGTATTTTCAACCCTCTGGAAAGGTTATTAAATCTTTATCCTACAGTTCCAAGAGCGTAAACTTTTTTTGGGAAATTTCCTTCTCTTTGAATCTTTTTTCAAATTTAAAAAAATCTCATATAGTTTTTGACATATTTGCGAAAAACCAAACCCTCCGTTTTTTTACACTTAATTGTTTATAAGTTTTGTAATATTTGCGAGCGGCCTTTCAATCTCAAAAAGTTTCTACGTGTCATTCCGAATCGAATGACACCTAAATCATAATTTTTGGAAAATTAGAAAAAGTTTTGACTTAAAAAGCACTTGTTAACCAGACTATTAATTATTAACATATTTCAACTAATTCGCTGCATGTGCCTAACCAAAGACTAATATTTACACGAAAAACGTCTACTGCATCGTCTGCATCTTAATTCAAATATTTAACCGTTTTTTGATAATCTAAATATACTACCATTATAATTTACTGTTAAATATAACTGTTAAATAAAATCAATATAAATTATTTGTAGATAAAATCAAATTTTAGTAATCTTAATGATTTAAGAATATTTATTTGGTCATAGATTATGTACTTTAATGTCAATATTTAACTACACTTTCTTAAATTAGTAAATATAATTAATATAAGTGTAGCTTTTATATTTAATTAGTTAATAGTTAATATTTAGTTTGTTTTAAGTAATATTTTTTTAAATATTTGCATACCATTTTATGGTAGAATGTGCTAATAAAATTAAATAATTAAATATAATAACATGTGTAATACCATATTCTTGCAAATAAAACATTAATTAATTCATTCATTCATAACTTTACAAATCAATCTTCTTCAGTCTCTCTTTACTGGGGATCGTAACTTCATCGTTAAGTATTTGTGATTTTCTTCTACTTGTTGTGATTGAAGCTAGATTTAGATAATGCAGTGCTAATTTTAGTTAAATCCAGTTGTTCAGGTACCTGGCCCTTCTCTTCAGGCTTCGTATTCTTGGTCCTTTCGTTTGTACCATGATTCTAATGAAAATTTTTTCAAAACTACTTATAAGTGTTTAATATATAAAATTTGACCTATAATTTTTGATTTAATTAGGACTCATTATCTACGTAAGACAAGGTATTGGTACATTCTTTTACATGCAGGAGTACGATGTCTTTTATAAACAAAAATGAAATAAAACGGGTTTCATCTTTAATATCTTCTAAAAAAGATTTTTATGTACCAGGAAGGTATGAAGTCAGAATAAAATTAGTAACAACATAAATAACATTATTTATGATAGTACAGATTTTATTTTAATCGATAAAAATGACTACGACCTTGACGTATTAATCTAAAAAATATTTGCATATGTTTTTAGATTATTCATTGAAATTTATCCATGTAGACAATAGCATTCCTACCACCTTTAAGATCTTTGTAATATCTGGGCAATGGTTCAAACTCAGTTTAAAAAATGTTCACATGTGCCGGTTAATAAAGTTCCACTTCGCCTTTTTAGAAATTTATGACCGAGATCTAAAGTATTTATTCACCATTTAGATTTAGATTCATCTAAAAGTTTTTGAAAAAGATAAAGTACCATGTAAAAAAAAATATTAGAAAAACCTGCCTAGTATGAGTCGGACTTGAACACGAAGGGTTCCGTACGATCATTTATTTATTTATTTATTTAACACTTTATTTTACACAAAAACAGTTACTGTAAAAATTAAAATCTCTCCATCATCTATAAAAAATGGCAAAAAATTACGTCTTTTGTATTTTATTTTAGTTTAATTATTTATTTTTAAAGTGAATTTATTATTACTAAATATTCTGTGAATATTTCAAGAGTCTACCATTTGTTGTTAAATTCGAGAAAAAAATGGCAAAAAATACGTTTGTTATAAGGGCCCTTATATATTTATTTTATTCTGTTTTTAGTTTTTGTTGTTATAGCGACAACAGAAATGTATCATCTGTGAAAATTTTAAGAGTCTATCACAGTTCATGAGATACAGTCTGGTGACAGACGGACGAACAGATACACAGACAGACAGACCGACAAACGGACAGACAAACAGTCAGACAGACGGAAGGACAGTGGAGTTATAGTAATTGAGTCTTACCCTTTGGTTACGGAACCTTAACAATTGCAGGGGTTTTTTGAAAATATCTCAAAATCGTTACATCATAAAGAACATGAGCGAACTCTATATATCGTTAACTTTAGTAGTTTAACATATTCATATTCCGTAAGATTCGATATCAACTCCCTCTTATTTGCATTTGTGATATATTTTTTAAGCTTGGGAAATAATAGTTCGATAAAGGTGGAATTTAGGTTTGATAAACGTAAACATTTAACGCTCTCCTTAGTAGTCTGTGAATAGGATTTATCTTTTCATTGACAAGTTGTCAGAACAAAGGACCATTGAATCTAGAGCTAAGGAGGGCAAAGTCTGTGAATAAAAGTGTCCATCAAAAAACATCCAATAGTGGTCGTATCACTAACGCGTAAAACTTTTAAGAAAGGAAGCGGAATACGTTTTCAGATACATTTCCAGAAAACTGTTACAATGCTACAAGCGCTGCACTGTTAGATACTTGTGCCCAGTACATTACACTTATTCTGCAACAGCTAACTTCACATCTTAGTTTATGCTGAGCAAGCGCCATTCTTCTGAATACTGAAAATTAAATCTCCAATGTAGGTATTGGAGACTTAATTTTCAGTATATACCTGGACACTTTTTTAACTTTATAAGTAGATCCTCCTTACCTCTATACTCCATGGTTTACATAACTAATAACCACAAACTACACATACAGTACCCGGCGATAAATATTGCACATCGACCTTTGGAAAGAGACAATCGGCTAATTTCGGCTTCGTAGAGCGTTATCTCTGTCGCACAAAATACAAACAGTCCGGTACCTATTAGGAGCTGTTAAAACAAGTATGATTTGCTTCTTTTGATATTTCTATTCTTTGTATAAAATACACTAATTTTTCTATAAGTGATGGCTTTAGGTTGGGGTAAAATAAAATAAAAAAACATTTTTACATTATGTTTACGTATTTAATTATTTTGGAACATTACAGCTTTAGTGTACATAATAAACACCATTATACCTATTGCTAAAATGAGACATTGCAATAAAAATAATAATAATTCTAATTCTCAATTACTTCCATTTCACTATCTGTGCTCTCAAAGAGGTCAATATCACTGTCACTATCAGCCGTATTGAGAAACATTGAGAAAAATACTTCATGACATGGGATTTCAGTTCACTAAAATGGAAGATAATCGAAAAATTCTAATGGAAAAGCACGACGTTAGTCTCAAACGAATGGAATACCTTGATAAAATACGCAAATTTCGCGAAACAGGAAAAAATATCGTCTACATGGATGAGTCATATATACATGCATCCCACACTAAAGGGAAATCTTGGAGTGACAATAAGAAAAAAGGAGTAAAAAAGCCAATTTCAAAAGGTCAACGTTTGATAATAGTTCATGCGGGAAATGAAAAAGGCTTTGTACCCGGTGCTTTTTTAACGTATAAATCCACGGACACTACAGGTGACTATCACAATGAAATGAATAACGATAACTATGAGAAATGGCTGGTTAACCAATTAATCCCAAATATACCCAGTGATTCTGTTCTAGTTATCGACAACGCACCCTATCACAACAAGTATGTTGAGAGACCCCCCAACTCAAACACCATTAAACGGGAAATGATCAACTGGTTAAACAGACATGAAATTCCAGTTGATCCAAAATTAACAAAAACCCAGATTTACGCTATTATATGTCAGCACAAGGAGAGGTATACAGAGTTTTCTGTGGACAAAATACTTGCCGAACATGGGCACACTGTGTTGCGATTGCCACCATATCATCCGGATTTTAATCCAATTGAAAATATATGGTCTCAACTGAAAGGCTATGTAGCCTCTAGAAATGTGGGTATGAACTTAACTACAGTAAAAACATTATTGACTGAAAAAGTAAACATGATCGGCGCTGAAGAGTGGAAAAAGGTTTGCGATCATGCAATCAAATGTGAGAATGAATATAGAAGCATTCAACACAGTTTAGACAATTACACTGATAGATTAGTAATAAATACGGCTGATAGTGACAGTGATATTGACCTCTTTGAGAGCACAGATAGTGAAATGGAAGTAATTGAGAATTAGAATTATTATTATTTTTATTGCAATGTCTCATTTTAGCAATAGGTATAATGGTGTTTATTATGTACACTAAAGCTGTAATGTTCCAAAATAATTAAATACGTAAACATAATGTAAAAATGTTTTTTTATTTTATTTTACCCCAACCTAAAGCCATCACTTATAGAAAAATTAGTGTATTTTATACAAAGAATAAAAATATCAAAAGAAGCAAATCATACTTGTTTTAACAGCTCCTAATAGGTACCGGACTGTTTGTATTTTGTGCGACAGAGATAACGCTCTACGAAGCCGAAATTAGCCGATTGTCTCTTTCCAAAGGTCGATGTGCAATATTTATCGCCGGGTACTGTACTAGACTTTTGCCAGAGGACTTTCAGTCAAGGATATCGATAATTACTATAAAATATTTTTTTTAAAAAAACAATCCGCTTTAAACTATTCCTTCATAAAAACAGTGAGAATTTTTATTTGCTACTCATAGTGAAGATTATGATATATCGATATATTATTGACGTTTTAATGTTTATGAATTGAAAGTTTTGTTTTCGTACAATGCTAACACTCAAACATAATATCAGAAGTCAATCAAATTGAAATCTCAATATTTTCTTATATTAATTTCTAGAGATATATTTTATTAAATTAGTTCAAAAACGTGGAAAATTATTTCAGTTTATCTAGTGTTTGCCACTCCAAAAGTATGCAAAAGATGTTCAACTGAAAACCACCTGCGTTTTTAAAAAAATGATCCTTAAATAGCAGACATTTTCCTAAAATTGTCCCACATTTCTTTAATCTTGGTTGAAACTCTTCTTCTCTTTAATTTGGCGACGAAAATAGGACTAAGAACGGGTAAAATCACACCTATGTGCATTTAGCGGTTCGCTTAGTAACATTTTTAATAGTGGAAATATTTTGCAAAATTTTTGTTTTGTCAACTATTAAAAGTTGATATTAGATTACAATAATAAAGTTCAAGTATTATTAGGATAAATGAATGAACAAAAATCCTTTGAAAAAAGAGTTTCCCGCAAATTTTGAATTATTTATGAATTTGTTAATTAAGGTCATTTTACAAGGTCATTTTAGTTTGTAAACTAAAAAATGTCTGTATTTTTTCCACTCTTTGGACTATTTAACCTACAGATAAGATTTCTGTTGGAAAAAATTAAAATTTTCATTTTTCATTTGTCTATTAATAATGCATAATTAAAAAATTAAAAATAAGGATAAAAAGATGAAATTACGAATCGAATGCCTTTTTGGTTATAATTTTCGGAAAAGGCGAAGCGGATTTCTAGTAGAGTTTCGCAACGTTTCGCTCGGTTATTTGATACCACCGCCTGTCATTGTTACGTGTCGTGTTCCGTTTTTAAGGATAAGGTAACGCCATCGACATAGAATACCTCGTTCACCGGGTAACGCACATACTCATGTATAAGGCATTGCCATCTTACCACACGTCTTTTTTACAACCATTTGACAACAAAAGCTATGTACGTAAAAACAAGTTAATCACCCAGAAAATACAAAAACCAAAAAGTTTTAGCATCTTAAATTTTCTCAAGCATTTCCATACTTATTCTAAGACGAGTTAAGAATAAAGTCGTGGTGTCGTCAACGGTGGCAGTAATAAATCATGCACTGGATGACAACTGACTGTTTTTGCGTCCCCTCAACTCTGTCCCCGGCAGATGAGCTCTCACCAAACAGCTAGACAAATGATGGACGAGACAAATTGCTTAAAGTGCCAAAATATTACGAGAACCCTTATTTGCTTTGCATTATAAGGGAATTAGGGGAACCCTTTGATATTATTGGGGTTTAAAATATTAACAATGTCCTTTAAATTAGATTTATTGGTTTGGAAGTTAAGATTAGGGTAAAAGTAACAAAAGGGAACTTAGTCTACCGTAATGGGTAAATGAAAACTCAAGAAATTTTTCATATTTTGCTGGCATGTTTTTAGTCTTTTCAACCGACGAAAAATCGAAGGTTATCAATTTGAAGCGTATATTTTTTACCACATCTATCATGGAGAGTGTTCCAACGAATTCTTTGGATTGATCCCTGTAGTTGAATTTCATTATCGGACATCGCGACAAAATTCGAAATTCTATCCTCATCACCTTGATGTCTGGAAATCTGCAACCGTGTCATTCTCTACGCACTTATTGCCCTTTTTCTATAAAAAACCCGCATTACTTTTCAAATAGTAGTCCGATTTTGATGATTATTTTTTATTGGAATGGGTATACCCCGACAGAAGTCCCCGATAGTAGTAAATATTAAAAAAAATACTTTGGATACGAAAACAGAGGATGATTGATTATTCATTCACCGACTTGACCACGCATGTTCGTCGGTTTAATTTTTTTGTTAAAAAGATATTATAATTTTAAGCTTCATGTTTGAAAATCTAGTACAATTAGATTTTCGAAGCATGTTCTGCCTCGCACGATTACTCTGTGGAATCATTGCTAGCATTGTCAAAGCGATAAAACTTGGGAACATTCAAGAAAAGATTCCTATAAGTCCAGCAATGTATTTGCAAGACCCCTGGTATTGCAGCTGTTTACGAATGACGGTGATATCATGTGAGCATCCTAATCTATAAAAAAATCTTTCGAGAAGACGCGCCTTATTTTTAACCGTCTTCCCAAAATAAAGTATATAATAAAAAAAAACACACACTGCAATTGCAATGCAGCTGTGTGTTTTTATGTTTGTTAATGCAGAACTCGGTCATTTGTAAACCGATTTTGAAAATTCTTTTTTTTTGGGATCAGTTTATTTTTTCCGTGTGGTCTCATTTTAATTTGGTGAAGACCTGATGAGGGATTCTCGAGATATAGGAAATGGGGAGACGGTTGCTGCAATTATACTGGATTTATATTCTGTAAAATACTCGTATCTTTTGTTCCGCATATTCTGTAAAAATTATATTCTGAACCATTTCGGCGGTCCCTACGTATAAAGAGACATGTCAAAAACTGAGGTTTACAGGAGAGCGTAATTAATGTTTAAATCTCGCTAGAAATAAATCTATGCATAATTATAATATTTTTTTATAATTTTTTTTTTAAATAATATAATTTAGAGAGCCCATAAAATTTAATATTTTCCCGGAATAATTGATAGATGATTGTTTTTACATTGACATTCATATCAGACAAGTCGGAGATACCTCTTTATACGCTGAAAACAAAAAAAACTGAAAACATAATTCGATAAATTCATAAAATATAAATGTTTACCTTAAACAACTTAAGATCACCATCCAAAAATATTAAAAATACCTTAATACGGCGTTTTAAATGTTAAAATGCGCATTTTAAAACGCCGTACCTATAGAGCGATAAGTATAGATATCCGCATATACGACACCCATTGTTTGTAATTATTACACTTGTTCTCTTATTCGATTTGTATAAGTAGCAAAATACATAAAATAAAAGAAAAAATCTTATATAGATATAAGCGTCTGGAAATTTTAAAGCCATTTATGTAAAAAAATAAATTTGTCATTACTGACATGTCCTCTTATACGTAGGAACCGTCGATTTGTTTGTTACTATCATGGTTACTTTGGTAGTGAAACGTATAACTCTTGCTTGAATTTTACTAGTTAAAAATGCGAAGATTAAAAATCGGAAATATAAATAATTTTGGTTAATAAACCGTTATTCTTAAGTTATATATTTATTAGTCGCCACTGTGGTATTTATTAGTTGCCTCTGTGGTCTAGTGGATCGGTGTTGAAGTTGATCACATGAGGTCTCGGGTTTAATTCCCAGGTCGGACAATTCAAAAAATGTGTTTTTTTTTTCAATTTTCTGACAAAAACGACGCTACCCGAGATTGGAAAGTGCCCGGTTGGCGATAGGCTGGCCACCACATTGTGGGACTATGTTCGGCTAATCGTGGATGCGTTGTTGTACCTCTGCCTACCTGTTCAGCGATACGGGCGTGAAGATACTTTACATATCTATCTTATACAGTCCATGGGCCACTACACTAATTTTTAAATGATGATCTTGATGGATACATACATAAATAATTGTTGCAAAGTTAATTATTACAAGATAATTTAATTAGTAATTTAAAAAAAAATTGTTCGACATAAATACGTATTATCGACAGTAATCGAGTCTACCACAAAAATGCCGCATTTTAGGATTTATGTTTGTGGGACAGAAATTAATATATATGTCGCAGTGAAATTGTCAGTACCGTTAGATTATAATTTACCTAAGTGATATTATAATTTAACTGCTAACCTAACCTAACCAAATTATAAAATCCCTAGGTAGATTATAATCTAACGGCTATTGACAATTTCACTGCGACATATACATTTAGTGGAGTGCCTGGAGCATTCAACCTCGGATTAAAGTTGGCATGGCCTGGGCTTGGTCTGGAAGTTGCAGCTTTAAAATGACTAATTCCTGACACTGCTGTTGAGTTGCATAAAATATTTTAAAAAAAAGTTTACGTTACGTTTACGTTACGTTTACGTTACGTTTACGTTACGTTTACGTTACGTTTACGTTACGTTTACGTTACGTTTACGTTACGTTTACGTCACGTTTACGTCACGTTTACGTCACGTTTACGTCACGTTTACGTCACGTTTACGTCACGTTTACGTCACGTTTACGTCACGTTTACGTCACGTTTACGTTACGTTTACGTTACGTTTACGTTACGTTTACCTTAAAATTGTCTGAATAAATTGTCTGAATAAACGTAAAGCTCATACCAATCCCCAATAGTCCATGAATTGTTTAATCTGGGGGTTTTCTTCAATTAACCGCTTAACAGTTAGCCACATTATTTTCATTGACGGTAGTTGAAGGCCGCCCTTCACGAAATTCGTCATGTAAAGAAACTCGACCTCTCTTAAATTCAGCGAACCATCGCCTCACGGTGCTTAAACAAGGTGCTTCTCTCCCAAAAACAATTTGAAGACGAGCTACTCTACTGTACATTCCCGAGCTGTTCAAAACCGCTGGACCGATTTTCATGTAATTTGGTTAGTTGAAGATAGTTGAAGTTGTTATAGTTGAAGATCCGGGGTCAAACATAGGCTATTTTTTTTTCAAAAATCAGTCCCTGGAGGGCTTAAATAGAAAGAAATAGGGGATGAAATATTTATTAAAAGCTATTTGGACGACTTATTAATATACCCGCGGGCGAAGCTGCGCGTGTCAGCTAGTTCAATATAAAAACGTCGTCTTCAATACACCTTCCAGTACAAAAATATACAAGATTTTTTCACTAAAAATCAAAATTTCAATGTTATAGAAGCACAATATTCACAGAACACGTATTACTTGCAACTAAACTAGCCGAGAAATTCCATTGTACATAGCAGCTGTCGCTTCGCTCTCCCCTCCACGTTTTTCTACCTGTTCAAAATCCCTAGTGCTATTTTTATACACAGGTGTCTTTGAAAAATGTTCCTATATGTCTACTCAGGTAAGATTTAACATATAAATAAAAAAAAAACTGTTTAAAGTGAAAATATATGGTTAAACATTAATTTTTCATAATAATTTGTTTAAACAATGAATTTGAAAGGCAAGGTTTGCCAAGGTTGATGGCATTCGATTGGATTCCGCTCAACTTAGACTTCCTGAAAATTTGAGGCAATTCGATCCAGGAGATTTAAAAAAATTTTTAAAAAACACCAAAAAAATTTTGATGAAACAACATTTTGTTAACATAACTTCGAGATTAATGTACCGATTGAGTGCAAAAACTAATCAGCTCTATTCCTTAAAGAACTACGTCTAATGCATAAATTGCATCAAAATCAGTTTATCTGTTTGGGAGAAATCGTTGACGAAAAATTTTGAAAAAAGTGTTTTTAGACCTTACTTCGAAATTTTTCAATCAATCGTTTTTTGGTATTCTACGATATTTTAGTACTAAAAACCTACGTCGAATGCCGTTTCAAAAATCAAAATCGAACCTAATTTTCAAAAGTTACAGCTTTTCATATATTAATTTACGTTGTTTTTAGCACACTTACTTAATATTTTTGAAATAAAATTTAGGCTAATACACCGATGATTTAAAAATCTTATCAGCTTTTATCATTTTAAAACTGCGTCAAATACCATTAATTATATCAAAATCAGCCAATTTGTTTGTCATCAATGTTGAAAATTTTTGAAAAAAAAATGATTTTTGACATTGCTTCGAAATTTTGCGACCTATCGGTTATTCAGCTCAAAAAACAATATATTGCCATTTTTAACAAAATAGATGTTTGTACTAAAAAATGCTTATAGTTTTTACTCTTTTGAGCTTAAAATACCTTAATCTAGCGGAAAGTTTCAGGGATAGCCCGCAGGGTCAACAGGTATTTTTTTTAAAAACAAGTTTGTTAAACTCATTAAAAGAAAACCAATCACAACGTTTCAAGTATATATTTATCGTTTAAAAATTAGTGTGGTGACATACGGACAAATAGGACGCAAGTTATTGAAAATGAAGGAAACAGATGTTCAATTATAATAAAGCACTACGCTCAAACTCATTGGTTTAATCCAATCCGTAATGTATCATTGATCCGCCTACTAAAGGGAATTGAAAATAAAATTGGCACTAGCTCAATTTTCCGCTTCAATAAATGCAGTTTGGTGCAGTGTCTACAGTATCTAGTCTGTAGTGTTTTCTTTTTAGAACTTAGGATCTGTATCAATTGAAAAAGGTTTTTGTTTCTTAAACTAAAGAGACTAACGATTAGTTTTTTTTCTGTTAATGAAGATAACATCTTTATAATCACATACATATTATAACTGTGAAAGTTTGTATGTTTATGTGTTTATTGCTCAGTCACGCATAAACGGCTGTACTGATTTGGATGAAATTCGACCCACATGTACATAGAAAATATTCCTAAAAATACGATGTTCCCGTGAAATTCACCAAAATTTTTTAGAATGTAGCCAGCTGCAAGGTGGTTGGTTTTAGGACATTGAATTTTTAACCAACTTAAAAAAATGAGTAGCTGTTATACTAATTTTATCGTAATTATTTATATGTGCTCTCTGATTACTCAAAAACCCCTGGACCGCTAAGGAAAATTCTCATTTTGTTTTAGTATAGTTCCTGTTTGGTCCTATTACGTATAAATTAAGTTGGAAAAAGGTTCTTGCAATTTTACAGCGTGTAAATATTATGTTCCTGTTCTTTATTTTCACGACTTCAACTGCATTTTTTATTTTATTAACACAAATAGCTGAGCACTAAATGCTTATAAAATTCGTATCTTCAGCTAGCTTTCATTACGATGCCCATACATTACATTCTTTTACTCAATCAGGTGAAAAAATAGCTTATACTACTCAGAAATAACCTAGCTTTATATTGGTTAAAAAAGTTTAAAATCGGTCTAGATGTTTTTGAGTTTATTCAGTAAAAACTAATAAATCTTACCTATTAATAACACCACTAGCTTTTGCTCGCGGCTTCGCTCGCGTTAAATTCATTTTAAGGAAGTGAGGGGTTAGAAAGAGACAAAAAATAGCCTATGTCCTCCACCTCTTCAACTACCTTCACTAAAAAAATCACGTCAATTGGTCGCTCCGTTTTGCCGCAAAAAGACGGACAAACAAACACACACACATTCCCATTTATAATAGTATGAATTATTGAAAAAAATATGGTGATAATTTTCTGATAATAATAATTATACTTGATCTAGTATATAGTAAAAGATAAAATATTATTGATTGTTTT
Organism: Apodemia mormo; assembly: GCA_036924255.1. Taxonomy (NCBI): domain Eukaryota; kingdom Metazoa; phylum Arthropoda; class Insecta; order Lepidoptera; family Riodinidae; genus Apodemia; species Apodemia mormo. Next base: position 13,081,759 of record JAUPFN010000012.1, read on the forward strand.
TTAAATTTAAAACCAACAAGTGAAATTGGCAAACTCTTAATGCACGTATGTGTCTGTGTATGCGTTGGTGCGTGCGTGCATGCGTGTATGTATGCGTGCATGTGTGCACAAAGGTTGACTGGTGGATATTAAAAGGCATTAAGTTCGCCTTTTGTACGAAAATGTATATTTTTGGTGTACAATAAAGTTTAAATAAATAAATGGAAAGAGTTAACTATCGCCCATATACACAAAACATATTAATGGTGCGTTGCTATCTTTGGCGAGGTTTAATATCACATGCTTAAGTTTGTGCACTACTAACGACGTGGCAGAGTTCTGCAACATAACGTCCTTATCTGTTACTTGTTACTGTTGCATTTAGGTTTGGAGAGTAAGGTAGCCAGTAAACGTATACATGTTGCAAAACGAACTCACTAAACGGATACCAACGCACCATTAAATTCTTTGGTGTCTGTAGGTAATGGTTTTCTCTTTCCATAAGGAGAACCATCTGCTCCTTTGTTATCCTATGATATAAAAAAGAAAGAATACTCAAGACCCTGCTCGAGAGTTCCCAAGTAGCGCGTTAAACTGTTCATAGGCTGCATTTAGGTTCATTTTTAAACATGAAGCTGTATACTAAGCCGTACAAAGGCTTCTACAGCCGATATAACACCAAAAAGAGCCCCAAGTTATACAGCTTATTGCATTATGTAGGCTTCACAATCGCTATACAAGCTGTTATAGGCTGTACAATGGCTGTTATTTGGTGTATAAAGAAATTATAACACTAAGGATACTCTCTTGTAACTATCTTGTACAGCTAAGCGTTAAATAGGCTGCTCAATGGCTGTACAAGCTGTTATAGGCTGTACAAAGGCTGTTATTCGGTGTATAAAGAAACTATAACACTAAATATACTCTCTCGTACAGCTAAATGTTCTTAATAGGTGTTTGAAAATGATAAAAAGTAACAATCTGTTTTTGATATTGTATAACATTAATTATATCACATATGGTATCTGCAGACGCCATAATTAAAAATATATGAATAAATGATAAATTCCTGGACTTGGAGCAGTATTGAACGGTATATTCAAAGTGCAAATTCTAATTTATTGTATTATTGGTCCTATTACGTATAAATTAAGTTGGAAAAAGGTTTTTGCAATTTTACAGCGTGTAAATATTATGTTCCTGTTCTTTATTTTCACGACTTCAACTGCATGTTTTATTTTATTAACAGAAATAGCTGAGCACTAAATGCTTATAAAATTCGTATCTTCAGCTAGCTTTCATTACGATGCCCATACATTACATTCTTTTACTCAATCAGGTGAAAAAATAGCTTATACTACTCAGAAATAACCTAGCTTTATATTATTATAGAAATAAGCGTTGAGTGATACTGTAATAACACTTAAAGCTGTTATAAATTCCCGTGCTAAACAAAATACAGCTAATATACAGCTTTAAGGATTAAAATGAGCCTAATGAGTCACAAAATACTTAAAGCTGTACAGTAGTGTATTCATATTCAGATATAACGCCTAAAGCTTACACGAAACTCTAAGAAAGGCCTTGTACAGCATTACGCTGTATAAAAACTCATAAAGGTCTCTTATACCGATAAAAGCATCTTTTTACATCATTCTATATCAGCTGCTTTATGGGTATTAAAAATGCTTGATTGCTGCTTGGGTAATAACGAGCCGAAATCTAAATGTCACTTACTCTTCCATTTATTGCTAAGATACCGATCCAAGCCGAGATTTTGTCTTATAGAACTTAGGAGGTACCCTTAGGACGGATTCTATGCCCACCAAATTTAAATTCTGGCTGAGCACTCAGCTCGCTCAAAAATCCCGGTATCAAAATAACACAAATCATTTCCTTCATGTTTATTACGAAAGAAAAAACATTACTTAGAAGCCACAAGTATTGGTGACTTCGCAATCAAAACAGAAACCATCAAAAAACTTCGTCAAAACTAAATAAAAATATTACTGCTTTGAGCAAAACTCCCGTGCAAGTTTTTCTATACAGCGTGCTTTCAGTTGCAATAGCAAGTGTACACAACTCTTGTACAACTTTAACGGTGAATTCGCTGCGTACAAAGGGGGGGAAGTTTCAACTTAGGAACAATGAGAGTCTATATGACAATTTTTCGTTAATGTCGCACTCGTCGTACGATGGATGATATATTTTTTCTGAAATATATATCATAACTTTCGCAGTTTAAAATTTTTAGTAGATAAATCTAAATATTTAAAACTATTAGCGATCGCCCTCTGGCCGAAATTCAACCATTATACCATAGACTAATATTGTAAGTATATATAATAGATGACTGACTCTAGTACTTTTCCTGAACCCTTATAACTAAAACGCCACCAACGACAATTGACATGAAACTACCTTCATTACATGAAAGCTCTTTGGTACCTACTTATCCCTTTATTTTTTTAATTAAAATTAATAAAACATTTTAAACTATCCGAATTATGATGTTTAAAATATTTCAATTATTTCATAATTTGAAATAAAAAAACTTAGTCATCCAAAATGTTTATATTTGTTTCCTAAATTTTTTTTTTCTTAAATTGTATATTTTTTAACGTCGGCACTATCACTTTCACTTATACTTGTAGTTCACACTTTATTATTAATACACTTAACCGGTTTTGCAATTTACAGCATCATTAGGGATGTTTTACTTGATTAACTAAACAATAACAATAATTTCAATTTACTAAATACTAATGGAACCCGCCATTTTGGCATAAAACCTAATATTAACAGGGTTACCAACACAAATGTCTTACTTTGCCAAAAATAGGAAAACTATTAGTCATGTTGCGTATTTATTTTAAATATATACGATTTTTGGGATTAATATAAATTAAGTAGTTGGAAAAAATAAATTCTACGTACCATGTCCATTCATTTTTTTATGTAAGAGAATAACAATAAGTGTAATTTCAAACTAATAAACAACTAATTTAAGTAGTTGGATACAACAAATTCTACATATTATGTACATTCATTTTTTATGTAAGTGAATAAATAAATGAAGTTTAATGTCAAACTTATAAACTACAAGTTGTATCAGAACAATTTAATATAACAATAATTATGTAAAGTTGGTTAAATTATGTTTGTTATTACAAAATTGATCAGAGTAAATAATAGATTAAAATTTTGTTTTTGAATTGGATCAGTAGGGGCATAGGGTAAACAGATGCCGCTAATAATTTGATTAATTCTGGCACCAATTATTAATAAAAAGGTGACAACTATATTGGTCACATCATTTTGAATAGCCACTTGATGTACACTACAATTTATAAATGATATATCCACATTATTAATAAAAAGGTGACATCTATATTGTGACCAACATAGATGTCACCTTTACTGTGATGTCTTTCACATTAAATGCTCATAACATTTTACAGTGCACCATTATTAATTTTGGACTGCTAACTAACTGTACATTAATAACCTTATAAATAATACAACGGCAAATTTGACGTTCAATTTTATGACCAGTTGGTGGTCACATCTATCATCTACACATCCAACCGTAAAGCAATAATTCGTTGACCCTGTATTGATTGGATCGACCCCTTTTAAAGAATAAATCATCTAGTATTCTATCAGGCATTTTGTAAAAGGTGAACGATTGGCTATACGTATCAATATCAATTAGACTACAAGGTATTAGAGTTCCGCAATGTCTTGCCTGAGTACATGGTACCGCCGCTTTACTTAATCCTGCCACAATAGAGTCAATGTTTGTCATTTTCGTGTTTCGGTTTGTGGGTTAAGGTAACCGTTATACTCATTCAAGTGGCGTTAAAGCCTCGCCACACGAACGATAGGACCGCAATATTATAGTAATATATATCATGTTAAGCTCTATTTTTAATTTCCTTAATTTTCAAGGAAAATATTAATTGAAAAATAGCAACAATGTCTTAATTTGCATATACTGCTGCAACAAATTTTATACCAAAGTTTTGTGACGATACTCAACAGATGGCACCTATGTATTACCAATTCTTGGTTACGGCAACCAAGTTCTAAGAAAACATAGCCTGCATTATACTACGACTCTTAAAATTATAATAGGTTTTAAGTATAAACAAAAAAGTATTTTCACGCCCGTATCCCCGAAGAGGTAGAACAAATATTGCAAATGTTGTTTTAAATTTTATATAAAACAACTATATATTTTGTTTTTTTTTTTAATTTAAAAAAAAGTATCTTCACGCCCGTAACCCCGAAGGGGTAGGCAGCGGTACAACAAGTGCACCCACGATTAGCCGAAGATACTTGGACCCACAAATGTAGTAGGTGGCAAGCCTATCGCCAACCGGGCACTTTCCAATCCCGGGCAACTTTGTGTTTATCAGAAAACTGAAAAAACATTTTTTCGGGCACTTAGCCCGACCCGGGAATCAAACCCGGGACCTCATGCGGTCGACGCCAATGCTGGACCACTAGACCACAGAGGCAATTTAAATACTAGCTGTGCCCGCGACTAATCCGCGTGGGATTTTTTTTTAAATGTAGCCTCTAAATTACTCCTTATTACATCAACTATATTCAATTGAAAGTCCCGTCAAAATCATTCCAGCTATTCCAGAGATTAGCCGGAACAAACAGACAGATAGACAGACAAAAATCGTAAATAGTGTTACATTTGTATGTACCGTGTATACATCAATATGCATTTAGTTAAAACCGGTTATTTTATTATTACAAACAGACACTGCAATTTTATTTATTTGTATAGAAAAGCAAAGGCTAGTTGACTAAATTTGAAAAACTGTTTAATAATTTTCCTTATTTGGTATATTAACCAAAAAACCACCAAAAAACTATAGTTAGTAAAAATATCACTTTTTAAAATTTAAAATTTAATTTGCAGAGAAAATGATAGCCGATCGTGGCGTCTTGAATGACATCACGCCGTGGTCATACATACATTACATGCTCTGTGGTTTCTAACGTCATATTTTTTGACAATGTCAAAAAATATGACGTTTACAAAGGTATGACGTAATACTCCCAGATTTTCGTTTACTGTCACATAGCTTAATGTCTATTTTTGGCGAAATTAATCCTGAATATATTATTAATCCTGTAGTGTACATGTTCAATAATAACTAATAATAATATAACAATAAATTAGTTTAGTATCTATATTGTGTATAGTAAATAATAATATTTTTATAGATATAAAACTTAATAATATTTGTTTGTACAGCGGACAAACGTATCCATTTTATTAGTAGATAAATTCTTTTCTTATGCATGTACGATAAACGCAAGCGCACCTCGAGCGACCGCCTCACCATTCCTTAAAGCATGTGACGTGTTGCGTTCGCTCGCTGATTTAATAAGAAATATAGTGTCCTACCATCATCTTCGTATTTTATTAACCCAAGTAGTGAAAAGTGATATAGTGAATCCCCCTTAAATCCCACAATCCTTATTTTATATATATATATATATATATATATATATATATATATATATATATATATATATATATATATATATATATATATATATATATATATATATATATATATATACAGGGTTTAACAAAAATAAGCACTAATACTGAAGGAGCGTTCAGGATGTGTGGTTAGCTATTTAATTATACATTTTTAATAAATAAAAACTATGAAATTTCTGAGAAAATGAATGTCAAAGTTTTTTTCAAAATGATCTGTGTCAGCCCTGAAGTATAGCACGCAGTAATGTACGCGCACGGTTTACGCAGCTACGAAAGGTCACAATCATATGATAGATGTCAATGAACTGCTAGACGCACAACAAAGTACCACAGTACTAATTATTACATTATGTTAAAAAAACACTATCCGACTATTAGTGTCACTCGATAGCATTTACGATCATATTAAAATAATTATTAATTACTAAACTCATATTTAATAAAAAAAAAAACACAAAATTTTATTAATCGTCAATACCTACCTAGTAGTCTCATACCTAGTTTACGCAAGGCAAACCTGCGGCTATTAGGTATTTCATGCATTAAAAGCTCCCGCCTGGCAACAAAATTATATCAGCTGTGTACCTAAAATTTATTGTGACCTGGATTCTTATTTCTAACTCTGAGTGAAACTATTACTTAGTTATTTGTGTAGAGATTTTTTGCTTAGTAAGAACTAGGTACATACATTCTAAAACAATCGTGGCAAATGATCCAATATAACTAATTAAGGTATCTTTTTGTTATGAACACACATTACATAAATTACTTCATCACACAATATCCACCTTCAAAGTCAACTATTCACATGTGTGTTCAGTGTAGGTACCTAAATCTATTCCGTGATTCATAGGAATTTTACAATGTATTATCTGACATGGTTTCAACTTACAAACTGTTTTAATGGCATAATATTTACCTCTAGTTTTGAGCAGGTAAATCATAGCTATTATCACTATTATTACGCACAATTCTAAAAATTTTGTAAAACTTTCTCGTTGATTACACGACACTTCGCAAAATAAATAGGCATTATCATTAAGAATTAAGACACAACACAACACAACCTTTCATAACCATTTTTGACAAACAAACCTACGCATTGATTCGCCTAGAAGTCCTTTGAAGTATTACAGACACCGCGCGAGCCGTGAGCCGTCTTAACACGGCCAACCAAGCGCCCGACTTAGGCCTTGCTCACACAAACTACTGTCTATTTTCCGCGGGTATTTTATTTGCGCAAATTATTTTTCGTTACACATGAAATTTGACATGGCTAGCACTGCTAAAAAAATGTCAGGAATCAGAATGTTCCCGTTGAGTTGATAGGCTCGTTTGTTACTATCACTACATGGATGATGGAACTTAGTACCTACCTAAAGTTAGTTTTAGGTGCACCTCTTACCTTTCTAAGTAGTAGCTATTTCAGGAAAAAAATCATTTTTTTACTACGTTTTGTTTGATTACACCTTAGATCACAGATTTTATAAAATACTAGCCGTTGCCCGCGGCTTCGCACGCGTGCTTAGAGTTTTTTGTGAATGTCAAAAATTAACCACGCAAGCGAAACCGGGGGCAAAGGCTAGAATACAAATACACCTTCCTCTTGAATCACTTTAATATTAAAAAAACGCATCGAAATCCATGGAAACAAATTTACAACGATTAAAACCATATGCGGTCAAAGCCGCATGGAAACGCTAATAGTATCTGCATGCCCATATCTTCGAAAGGGTAGGCAGAGGTACAGCTAGTGTACCCACGATTAGCCGAAGATACTTCCTAATAATACAATTATATCAAATAGTCGATACAATAATATTAACTGCTAGTTAACCAGTTAATTATTATCTTTAGCAACGAAAACTATTGCTAATTTTAGCGATTGCCGGGATTACAGATCAACCAGTTCATTCATTCAGAAAAATTAATCTTTTTCATCAAAATATTGTTTATCATACTGGAAACAAAAAAGTATAAGTTAACTTTAAAGCCGCCGCCGGTCGTCTGCACGGGCCTTTAGAACTTACACGTGTTTTGCGGCTTATACAAAGTGCAACGAAACGCTTTAATTGGCGAAGAGACCACTTTCGGAAAGTGACAAGACACTCCCTTTTTTCTGCCATTTTGTTTTTATGTAAGATCATAATAATAATATGTAGTTCCGTATATTTTTAGTTAACTTTTTTGTCACTTTTATGATAGAGTGATGCCGGTTTAGGCATTTCTTAGTAAGGTACTGGGTTCGATTCCCAGTTCGCCTGGTAGAATGGAGGGTAATTCTTCTTAAGGCACTCAAACTAACACGGGAAAAGATTTTTTTATTTAAGGTGCAAGGGGTCCCACCACCATCTTCGGGACCCAAGACCATCTTCGGGACCCAAGACAACCTTGTCTGCACGTGGTACACCCTGCTGTACAATTGTACAATGAAAGAGGTCCTGGCACCGAGACGAGGTTCCTCAAGAGAGGTTCGGAGGTTAGACGGTAGTCGCTACGGCAAACTCAAAACCGCCAAAAAATACAAAGCGAATCTTGGGTTCCTAGCGCAAGCGTGGGGAATAACCGGAATAAACTCTAAGATGAAGATTATTTTTAAATTTGTTTCACTGAACCCTAATTAGTTCAGAAAAGTACCTAGATAATTTTTAAGGCATTTTTTATTCAGTTGCCGTTTGTCTTTGGACAGCGCAACTATTGCTATTATTGCCGATTTTCTGTGAATTTTACTTAATACTCATTGATTTGAAATCGCGATTTTAAAAATGTCACGTAGAAATAATAATGACCGTCACCTTTACACTAATAGTGAATTTTACGAAATGATGCCATGTGTTGGTGCTGCTAGGAATGGTAGCATTAATGAAGCGAGGGAGATTTACCGACAACGGTTTATTGAGGGAAGGCCACCAGCAGAACAAGGTCATTTACCTCCGTACTCGGTATTCCGTAACATGTGTTTACGATTTCAGCGTACTGGTTCCTTCCACCGCGAACGAAACGTTGGACGTCCTAATTCAAGAGTTGGTACTGCTATTGAGTCTCGAATTCTACATCATTTTAACGAGAATCCTCGGACCAGCACACGCCGATGCAGTGCTGTTAAATGTAAACCATATGGTGGTGTGGCGTACACGGCAGGATGATGGACGACATCCCTACCATTTTTCAAATACTCGGGAGATAGGACTTGCAGACCATATGCCCAGAATTGACTTTTGTAGGTGGTACCAGAAGCGTGCTTAAGCAAATCCCGAATTTGCTTTCAATATTTTATGGACAGATGAGGCTTCTTTCACAAGAAATGATGTGCTCAATTTACTTACTTATAAATTAATTTGAAGACAGTGTTGCTTTATTATTGCCTGTAAATAGTGAATTTGGATTAACGTGTAATAATCAGTGACGAAAGTGATATGTAAAAAAATGCTTATTAAATGTGTGTAAATACGAGTAGGCGGTATTCTTCATGTCTATGTGTGCGTCACGCTAATCATTCAACGTGTTGCTGACGTCACATCACTTTCATCTTTAAGATAGGGGTGTGAAAATAAATTTTAACTTCTTATTTTAATAAATTTATATGAAACAAAAAATGTGTGCCTTTTGATATAATATTTTACCAGGTGTTTGTTTAGTTCATGTACATGTATGCCCTTGAAAGTTAGTGCTTATTTTTGTTAAACCCTGTATATATATATATATATATATATATATATATATATATATATATATATATATATATATATATTTATATATATATATATATATATATATTTATATATATATATATATATATATATATATATATATATATATACATATAATTAGAAAATAAAATATACTCGATTCATTTTTATTGGAAAAAAGCTTATTATATTTCTTGATCGCAATTTTTGTATGGACTAATGGAAGCCGTGTTTAAAATTATACTATATATAATAGTGTTAATTACACTTTGAATATACATTTTATATGCACGTAAACGACGTAGATATTTCGTAATTCGTATAAGGATGATGTAATAATACCTGAAACCAGAACCCAAACTAACTAGAACAGGATCGAACATGAAATGGGCGGACTGGGCCTCGTTCCTAGTTCATTGCGTACTCCAAATACATTAGAAACATTGATTACGTCTTCACCTAAAAACGTAATAGCTATCCATACTATAATATTACAAATGCGAAAGTAACTCTGTCTGTCTGTCTGTCTGTCTGTCTGTCTGTTACGCTTTCACGGCCAAACCACTGAACCGATTTGGATAAAATTTGGTACAAATATAGTTTGAGACCCAAGAAAGGACATAGGATAGTTCTTAACCCGGAAATCCCAGTCGCGGGACAGCTAGTATATATATATATATATATATATATATATATATATATATATATATATATATATATATATATATATATATATATATATATATATATATATATATATATATAGATAAGGTTATATAAGATTTTGCCCGATTTTCGAAAATCGATTTTTTACCAGATCTCCACGTTTTGAGGTCCTAAGAACCTTTTCCGACAATTTTCAAGATGACGTCAATATGTGTGTATGTGCGCGTGTGTTTATATGCGTGTATGTAAACATCTCAATTTTTGAACGGCTTGACCGATTGAAACGCGGTTGATGGCATTCGATTGGATTCCGCTCAACTTAGACTTCCTGAAAATTTTAAACCAATTTGGTCCAGTAGATTTTGAGAAATTTTGAAAAAAACCCCAATAAAATTTTAGCGAAACAGTATTTTTTTAATATAACTTACAGAGTAATGTACCGATTTATCGGTAAAATCGGTTTGTCTGTTTGGAAGGAGTCATACACGATAATTTTTGAAAAAAGTGTTTTTTCGACATAACTTCGAAATTTTTCAACCAATCATTTTTTGATATTTTAGGATGTTTTAGTACTAAAAAACTACGTTGAATGCCTTTTCAAAAATCAAAATCGAATTGGACTTAATATTTTTGAAATAACTTTTAGGCTAATACACCGATTGACTTAAAAATCTTATCGGCATTTTGTCTTTAAAAACTGCGTAAGATACTGTTAATTAGATCAAAATTGGTCAATTTGTTTGAGATTAGGGACAAAAATTTTTGAGAAAAATGTTTTTTGACATTGCTTCGAAGTTTTTCAATCTATCGAATTTTCAGCTAAAGTAATATTTTAGATCTCAAAAACTAAATTGAGGGCCATTCAAAAGATCAATATTGATCATCGTTTCCAAAATATACAGCTTTTTAAAAATCAATATACTGCCATTTTTTACAAAATAGATGTTTGAACTGAAAAAAAATATTTTTTTTATGATAGATTCCGTTGATCATATTTTTTGAAGACTTGCTGACACTCGGCTACTTTGCTGCGATTAAATTCATGTCGATAAAAATATTTCCTATTGTATTTATTATCAAAGATAAATTAATGTGACAGAGAGACGTTTTCTCTCTGTATATTAATTTTTATTTGATCAATTTTTATCCAGATATGTTAAGGCGTTTTTAAATGCAATGAAACATACATACAGACAGACACACAACAAACATTTTAAAAACGGTAAAATTGATGTCAGTGATTCATAAAATGAAGATTTGTTACAAAATTTGTCAAAAATATTTGTAAGTAAAAAGCACTTACACACATTACAGATTTCAACTTAGCGTAACCTTTTAGCTTCGAAACCGGTGTGTTTGATTGTAAAGAGTTCTGAATGTGGAGGAAGCAAGGCAAGCCTGCCTGGGTCATGTTGTATGAAATCCTCAACTTCTTCTGTACCCCGTGAGGGATTTCAGGTGGATGTGTGTATATGTACTCTTAGATTTATTTGTAATTTTCTGTAAGGGAAATATAATTTTTAATGTATTGGTAATTTGCAATTTGGTAACTTTGCCCCTTGTTAATAAACTTAAACGGCTTCGATAACTATCAACAATGTTTAATGGCATATCAACATTTGGGTTACAGTGATACAATCATGATACATATATAAGTGTTCTAATATCTGTTATCCTGCCTTTTATTAAACTTATCTAGCTTGACTTTCAAAACCCTTGCCATCACACCGGGCATTTAGAATCTCGCTTCGAGATGACTTGTTATTATTGCTAATTAATTTTTCACGCTCTAATATTGCGTCAGTCTGACTGTCAGTTCTGTTTTTAACTACGCAAATTATACATTATATTGAAATTCAGATCCACATTATCGAAAGATTACCAAATTCATATGTATTATTTTACTACTTGTCTGCTCCGGCTTCGTACGAGTTGCATACCAAACGAAAATAATGAGACAAAATATTCAAAATACTCTACGACCATGTAGTGAAAAAATTACAAATTTTAGCTGTCAGTTGTTTTTGTCAATATATTTAAGATCTCTCCTACTGCCTTCTGTTTCATTCACTTATTCACTTTTCACGTTTTGAGATTTAAAAAATTTCGTATGCAGTTTAAATATTTTCTTTACGCACACCTTTTCATGACAAGAACGAATACAAAAAAGGCATTATCCAATTTGGTGCACTTTGAAATAAGTGCGTTTAAGAAAAATAAGTAAGTTTTAAATTAAAGTTATACGCGTACAATCATTTGAAGGAATTTTTAATTATATAAGTTATTAATGGCAACCTAAACGCAAGATTCTAAAAAAACGTAAGATTTTTTTATAAGACAATTAATATACACGGATGATCTAACCCCAAATTAATCAATCATTTGCTTGTGATATCTATGGGCGTTGGTCAACGATACTAATACATATAAATACACAAATATATTTAATAAACACCCAAATCCAGAAATAAAATCTATGCTCATCACACAAATATTTGTCCCTGTCGGGAATTGAACCCGAGCCCCATTGATGCGTAGGGTTCGCTAACCACTCGACCAACGGAACGGTTATCAACAATCCCATTTATAAAACACACACATTGCTTTTCTTTACTCGGCCTGATAAAAAACAGCTTATGTTACCCAGTAGTAATGTAATTTTTATATTGGCCAAAGAGTGTTTAAATTCGTTTGCAATTTTTGAATTTATTCATATCAAATGAATAAACATTATCGCCTTATAAGATGAGTATAGATGACAAAAATAAATAGACATGGATTTAATTATAGATACGAGTATCATGGTATTCTATATTTCAAACATAAATAAAACAAAGCTAATAACTGTTAAATTAAAAAAAAAATAATCTTAAACATTCATACAACACTAAAAGCTCGGTAATAAATTCATAATAGAATTCCATTTACTTTGTACTTTCAGTACGCTTCGTTCATTTTTAACGCGATTATAAAAGAAGGAAAGAGATGAGCAATGAAAAAGCACACCTTCGTGAGGATTATTCAGCGAATTGGGGAAGTAAAAGCACTCAGCTCTTAGGGAGTTAGCGCGTCTGTCAGTCTTGCTGTCACTTATATAAGACAGGCCCGCATCACTTTGTTACAATGACTTTGCGTGTTATCATAAAACACGGCTTTTCTGGTAACGCAAGAGAATAAATTAATTGATTTTTATAAGCTGTGAGACAAAGGTATTTTTAAAAATGTCACAATTGCTTCGTTACTCTTGAGCTTGAGTTTGAGTCCCGGATATATATGTAATATACAAAAAACATAACAGTTTAAAAATATTTTTTGATATTCATAGCATGAAAATACCCTAACCCTTTTTTGTCAACTACGCGAATGTAATTTTGTATGTAATTTGGCATCATTAAAGTTTACATTTCAGAGGAGTGCAGAAAACTAATATTTTTTAATGATATGTATTAGAAATACAAATACATCAAACTAATAAAAATAAGCAATACGTACACTAAATTCATATGACATATATAATACATATACACACATGTGGAGTATTTTCTTTACGGCTAAAGTCTGTCGTCAAACTTAAAAGAGATTTAATTGTTTATTCTGTGGCCAAATTTCGGCCAAAGGCGATTGCTAGTACATAGAAATACATATATAAATACTGTTACATAAATGTAAACATCCAAACTCAGAAATACAAGCATTTGTGCTCATCACACAAATGTTTGTCCCACTAGACCAATGGGACGGTAAAATGTGATTTAAATAATATGTTAGACAGCCTCATGAAAAACATGTTAGTAAATATAAAAATAATAGAACAGTGTTTTCCTATTTTTCTAAATAAATTGGTTTTACAACAAACAAAAAGCATTTTTGTTCAATGAACAATAGCAGCAATTTAAAATAAATACACTGGTTTTCACTAAACTATCAACAACGCGAAATTTCAAAATGCTACACACAATTTGCTGTTTACGTTTTCAATATCTCGACGAACAATGAAACGTGTCGAAAAGTTTTAATGGTAATTAAACAAATGTTTTAGTCAGAGAGTCAACATAATATTTTAAAGGTAGCCACTGAAGTATGTACGAATAAATTTACTGTTTGTTAAATTATATATAATATAAGATTCGACAACTTAAAAATGGTTTAATTATTTAAATATTAAAATAAAACAGATGCAGAATCTTTTTCGTATTGGTCAAGCCCCAATTTTAAGAACAGGTCATCTGACTTTCTACCAGGTTTTTATATATATTATGTATATTCTGGTATCGTGGTCAATGGTTACAAGTCTGTTAAGAGCAGTAATTATGTATACCTATTTGTCAAATTGACTTTGAACCAAAATTGACATAAACATCAATGTCGATGGTCATAAACTGCTGTTTTATTATGATATTTAATATTTAATTGATATTATGACGACAGTAATAGCCAAGAGATGCGGGCCATGCAACACTCTAGCACACTATTAATATCGTACAGAGTCACATTAATGTGTTTTTTGTAAACAAAGAAATTTGCAGGGCAAATGTTGTTTTAAAGCTTACGTAGTACACCAACTTGTGTTTGGTAACAGGAATTGTTAACACGTTGTGCTATTAAAAAGTTTTTTTATGTCATAAGATAGCAAACAAGCAGATGGGTCTCCTGATGGAAAGAGTCAACCATCGCCTATAGACACCAAAGATGTTAATGGTGCGTTGCTATCCCGTGGCGAGGTCTAATGCCACATGCATAAGTTTACCGGCTACCTTACCCTCCAAACCGGAACACGACAGCGACAAGCACTGACGCTATTGCGGCAGGAATAGGTAAGGCGGTGGTACCAGACCCGGGCGAGACAATGCAGAACTCTACCACCTAGTAGCCACGATGGTAGTGACTCGATAGCCAATCGGTCGCCTTTAACGACCTGCCTGGCAGAACGGCAGTTGGCCTATTCTACAAAGGAGGCCGGGACCAACACGGCGGACGCTATCCTAATTGTTGACTCTTGGACTAAATCTAGGGTACTCAACAGATTACGATTTCGAACGTCATAAAACGTTCCATTAAGGTTCTATTTTACAGCTAGTATAACGGATTTTTGTTTGTAAACAATAACAATTTACCGTTCTTAAACTACAGTACCCGGCGATAAATATTGCACATCGAACTTTGGAAAGAGACAATCGGATAATTTCGGCTTCGTAAAGCGTTATCTCTGTCCCACACTACCTATGTGACGTTTAGTCAGTCGTTGTTCAAGTACGATAGAGTGCAGTCGTGTCCCGAAAAAAATATATATTTAGAGTTGATAACACCCACAAATTTAAATAATTTAAAGTTGTAATATGGCATCTTTCGGAAAAAGAGGGAAACCTTTACGAGGTCAGTCACGTGAAATTATCTACAATGTTTATAAATACTTTGTAAGCGAAGCTGATAGATTTAAAAAAAAAGTAGATGAAAATGTAAGTTGTTATTTTAAGAAGATTCAAGAGCGAGTTGCAAATGCCACTGGAATTTCAAGAAGAACTTTGAACAATATATTAAACGAATTCAGTACTGAAACACATTCGACTGAAATTAAGTTCAGCACTCCAAAAAAAGGGAGACCAAAAAAGCAATTTCGTTTGGATATGGACGATTTTGATTACGATGTTGTTCGAAGAATGGTGTATGATTTTCACTTACGATTTAATGAACTGCCAACAATAAAATCATTAAAAGCTAAGTTATCTGAAGCTATTAATTACAATGGGTCTGAAAAAACATTGAGAAAAATACTTCATGACATGGGATTTCAGTTCACTAAAATGGAAGATAATCGAAAAATTCTAATGGAAAAGCACGACGTTAGTCTCAAACGAATGGAATACCTTGATAAAATACGCAAATTTCGCGAAACAGGAAAAAATATCGTCTACATGGATGAGTCATATATACATGCATCCCACACTAAAGGGAAATCTTGGAGTGACGATAAGAAATAAGGAGTAAAAAAGCCAATTTCAAAAGGTCAACGTTTGATAATAGTTCATGCGGGAAATGAAAAAGGCTTTGTACCCGGTGCTTTTTTAACGTATAAATCCACGGACACTACAGGTGACTATCACAATGAAATGAATAACGATAACTACGAGAAATGGCTGGTTAACCAATTAATCCCAAATATGATGTGATTCTGTTCTAGTTATCGACAACGCACCCTATCACAACAAGTATGTTGAGAGACCCCCCAACTCAAACACCATTAAACGGGAAATGATCAACTGGTTAAACAGACATGAAATTCCAGTTGATCCAAAATTAACAAAAACCCAGATTTACGCTATTATATGTCAGCACAAGGAGAGGTATACAGAGTTTTCTGTGGACAAAATACTTGCCGAACATGGGCATACTGTGTTGCGATTGCCACCATATCATCCGGATTTTAATCCAATTGAAAATATATGGTCTCAACTGAAAGGCTATGTAGCCTCTAGAAATGTGGGTATGAACTTAACTACAGTAAAAACATTATTGACTGAAAAAGTAAACATGATCGGCGCTGAAGAGTGGAAAAAGGTTTGCGATCATGCAATCAAATGTGAGAATGAATATAGAAGCATTCAACACAGTTTAGACAATTACACTGATAGATTAGTAATAAATACGGCTGATAGTGACAGTGATATTGACCTCTTTGAGAGCACAGATAGTGAAATGGAAGTAATTGAGAATTAGAATTATTATTATTTTTATTGCAATGTCTCATTTTAGCAATAGGTATAATGGTGTTTATTATGTACACTAAAGCTGTAATGTTCCAAAATAATTAAATACGTAAACATAATGTAAAAATGTTTTTTTATTTTATTTTACCCCAACCTAAAGCCATCACTTATAGAAAAATTAGTGTATTTTATACAAAGAATAAAAATATCAAAAGAAGCAAATCATACTTGTTTTAACAGCTCCTAATAGGTACCGGACTGTTTGTATTTTGTGCGACAGAGATAACGCTCTACGAAGCCGAAATTAGCCGATTGTCTCTTTCCAAAGGTCGATGTGCAATATTTATCGCCGGGTACTGTACAGCGTTTCAAGTAACCATCAAACATTTTTGTTAGCTTTCATTTAAAGTTAATAGTTTAAAATACATTCGCAAACAAACTGATATTTAAAAATATATTATCAAGGACATTTGTTAAAGTAAAATTTATTATTTAGGATTTAGCTTATGTCTAGTTGATTAAAAAACTTAATCGTTGAAAACAGAAATGGCGAAGTAACGAAAATGAACAAAATTAAGGCACTTTGAAAAATTGCGTGTCGAGCCACGCGCAATGTAAGGTTCCGAAGTTGCCCATCTCAATAATGTGGACTAAGAAGTGGGCTTTTTTATTTCATACTATGAACATTTAACGACAATGATTAATATATATGCGCCACAGGTTCATCGCCTAATCACGCGTTGCCCAACACGCACTCTACACGTGTTTTTACTAATAATGTTGCATATATTGTGCTTTTTTATGTCATAGGGTAGGAAACAAACAAATGACTTTACTAAAGTACTATAGAAGCAAACACCGTCTATAGAGATCAAAGCAGTTAATGATGCTTTTCTATCCATGATATGTAAATACCGTATTCTTAAGTTTACCAGCAAGGCTACTCTCCAAACCGAAACACGACAGTGACAAGCACTGACGCTATTGCGACAGGAAGATGGTGTTTCTAAGCTTGAGTGTTAATGTAGTCAGTAATTTTAAACTAAATTAACTCTAGCAGATCGATAGTACGCGGTGAGAAGGGGGTAGACAAATGTTAATTTACTAATCCACTGATTTTAATCTCCATTCAGTTTTCGTGGTGACTACAATCTTTTAAACATTTTGGAGATTCGTTCTTGCCTTAGAGAGATCCGTTCTTATCTAGCTCTCCTGAAGGGGAAATACTACCATCTTCTACAGACAACAAAGATGTTATAGGTGAGTTGCTATTCGTGAGGAATGAATTGCCTTATGCATAAGTTTGCTGGCTACCTCCAAAACGGAATACAACAGTGACAAGCAAAGATGCTGTTGCAGCAGAAATAGAAACTAAGGCTAAAGCTATATTCTCTTCTATACCAATATTATGAAGAAAAAACAAATTTTTGTATGTTTATAACGAATAACCTCAAAACCTACTAGACTGATCTTAAACATTTCTTACCATCTTTTTGCCAGAAAGCTACACTAGTACAAATAATAAAGGTTACTTTTACCGACTGAGTAAAAAGAAAATAAAGATTTTGGGTCATACGAACATCGCATTGCGTCGGTCGCGAATAGTTGGTAGTAAATAGTCACGATTTTGGTTTGGAAAATAAGGTAGCTGATAGACTTATGCATGTGGCATTGCCATCCCGCCACATGAATAGCAAGGCACCATTAACATTTTGGTGTATATAGGCGATGGTTTCTCTTTCCATTTGGAGAGCTATCTGCTCGTTTGCCATCTAATAATTAAAAATTATATTTTTGGCAAAGGAACAATTAGAAAAATGTCGGATATGCAGGATATAAAATGTTTAACAAAGTATTCTATAAATGTAAGACAAAGGGAAGTATTTATTGTAAGTATTGGAATTTTAAAATACGCAAGGCTGAATAAAAATAATAATCTTGGTACCTTCTTACAAAAAAAAAACATGTGTGATCTATTTAATCTGTGAACTTTTATCAATAAACTTTTAAAACCAAACAATTTTATGATGAAAGATAGAGAAACGTATTAAATCCGCCGTATATTACGATGTGAATTGTTAATTTTTAACATGTGAATGTGATAATTTTACCATTTGCCAAAATTCCTGTAACCGTATTTTTTTGTTTTTCATGAATTATAGCATTTAAACAAGTGTCCGTTAAACAATTTAAATTTCAGAACAAATGACTAATTTATCGTAAAATGATAACCATTTATCAACACGACATTTGTATTGATACTTATCAATCTCTAGACCAATGTTTGCTTTTTAAAAAGTGACTGATGGAAAAGCAGATTGTCGTTTTTTCCAAAAGGGGCCCGGACCGACACAGCCAAATCCATACTCATAATATAAATACAAAGTTTTTTTTTTATGGAAGAGGAGGCAAACGAGCAGGAGGTGCACCTGGTGTTGAGTGACTTTTTGTCTGAGATTTGTCTATCTATCAATCTGTACGGTGTTCACAGTGAAACTCCGCATAAATTTTGATAGATAATTATATTTTGATTGAAGCAACTTTTTATTCCAAAATCAACCCCTAAAAGGGGTCGAAATAATGTATGAAATATTGTATAAAATTGTATGTAAATGTAAAATATTGTATAAAAATGTAATAACATTGATGACAATAATATATCAATTAAGTTGCGGGTGAAGCTGCGCGGATCTGTTAGTAACGTAAAAGCGTAGGGGGAAACTCCAGTTGTTCAAGTCCTCATAGAAAATATATTACTTAAGTGACTACATATGAGATTTGTTATCCTCTTATTAATAATATTTTATGGAACATTTGTTCCAACTATAGCAAAGCATAAAAATAGTTTTAGGTATCTTTTAGTACAAAGATACGCTGATACATTAATATAATTCATTTTTATAGCTACTAAAAATATTATGAACCTTTTACGATCTGTCCAGCACTTTGATGTCTCTTATTATTTTTGGCGTGAAACTTTTAATGACACTTTTGTTAATTATCGTATTGTCATCGGGTAAAAGTGGTACCTATTGAGGTTTTATTGAGATTTTCTCAAAGCCCAAATTTCTATAGGAGCTTGAAGTTTGGCGGATGGTGTTTTACCAATTCTGTAGTGATGAGCAAGTAAATGAGAAAGATATTTATCATCTAAAGGCATCATAGATGTTTATGGCGCATCGACATACCTGTGATAAGCCTATAACGCAACACACATAAGAATAACGACAACCATCACCTGGAAATTGGAACATGACAATAACAAGAACTGATATTATTACGTTAGAAAAAAGAAATACAGTGGTAAATGCAGTGATGGTAACAATTATAATAATTTTAATAATATGTTATAATACTAGCTGTTGCCCGCGACTTCATTCGCGCGGACTTCGTTTACTCCGCACAGCTCCTCCTGTAGGTGACAGCGTGATAATATGTAGCCTATATGTTGACCCGACCATTCATGCAAAATTTGAAGTAAATCCATGCAGTACTTTTTGAGTTTACCCAGGACACACATTGACTTTCCTACGATATATATATATATATATATATATATATATATATATATATATATATATATATATATATATATATATATACCGCTGGACCGATTTTAATGAAATTTGGCATGGACATAGTTAAAGATCTGATGACATGCTAACAAAATTAAGGGTCTGCTTGTTCATATTAATTTGAAATGCGAAACCGGTTGGCAATATAAATTAAATTAAAAATGATTTGTGAAACAGTACAAGTGTGTTAGCAAAATTACAAATAGAGGTTAACAAAGTGCCGACGACAAAAAGTATGAAATATATTAAGTCAGTGTATTTCTGTGCATAATAAATAAATTAATATTATTTTTCATTATTATCGAAGGTGTTAGGAAAAAATGAGCATGATCAAAATGCGAAATGGAGACTTTTCTACGACTAACCTGGGTTTTTATAGTACACCAAAAACCACTTTAAAATATTTTCTCACAATAAAAATACCATATTACATCTTATAGAAAGATCCGTTTTCTTTGTACGCAGCAACGCAAAGTAATCACTTTTTGATTACTTTGGGTTGCCACATACGAAAGAATTTTTTATTTTATTTCGCTTCCTGAATATGTATTTTTACACGCTTTTTATTAGCTTCATCTGTATGTTTGTATGTTTGTTTGTAACCGACTTCTTTGGGCGCGATTTTGATCCACTCGAGGACCGATGACAATACACTAATTTGATAAAATTATTCCATTTTTAATTGACTTCAAAAAAAGAAGGAGGTTCTCAATTCGGCTGGTATATTTTTTTTATGTATGTACACCGATTTCTCCGAGGTTTCTGAACCGAAATACGTGATTATTTTTTGTTTGATGCGGAATAGTTTCGAATTGGTCCCATAAAAATTTGATTCAGGTAGGCCCAGTAGTTTTTGTTTTATGAGCATTTTTTTATTTTTCTTAATATCTTTTATTGTAATTAAGTAAAATGCATACTTAATGTTGGAAATACGAAAGTATCTCTGTCTGTCTGTCTCTTCTTCTCGCCCAAACTACTGAACCGATTTAAATGAGATTTGTTACAAAGATAGTTTGAGGATAAAGGATAGTTTTTATCCCGTAAATCCTACAGGCAGGAGAACTATGCGGTTTAAATCCCGATACTATATTTAAACCACGGTAATAAGGAGTAACTTCCCACGGTTACTCATTGCCGTTTTATAAATGGTAGACGGGAAGCTGCGAGAACAGTTAGTTAGGTATAAATAAGAATACACTCAGGTTACCCGTGTTATTTAGGTTCCTTGTTTAAAGAATAGATAAATTATCTCACTGTTAGGCATTTTGTGACAAGCGAGAAAGCTAGTATGTGTCACATTATGAGTGTAATCTAGGTGGTAGAGTTCTGCAACAGTTCGACAGGGTCTAGTACCACCACTTTTTCTACATATGCTATAAAAGTATCGGCGCTTGTTGCTCTCATGTTTCGGCTTAGAAAGAAAAGTAGCTTAAAAATTATGTATGTGGATATCCCACCACACGGATAGCAACGCATTATAATTATCTTGGTGGTTAACTGTTTTCATCACGAAAACTTGTTTATTACTTTCTGAAAAAAAACATACACAATGTGATATGCATTTACAAATTTCAGTTTTACTTATCAATCCAATAAAGAATTTCAAAAGATAGATACCTAATAAGATTAAAGCGTTGTTATTGCTCCTTATATTTTAAAGTTGAATCAAAAAGCAAACTGAATAATAGAAATAAGATATTCTTTTAACGAATTGGAATACTGCACCCTCGAATGAATAATTCAAGGTACCGTAAAGCGTGGGGCAGGATGAGACAGTTGTCAGTCAAATTGTCAATAAAGCTGATAAATTAAATTGAAATTAAGTGTAAATTAAAATGGATAAAAGCAATACTGAATTTTTAAACTCACAACGTTTAGCCCTTAAATCAATTTATTATTTCAGCTTACACGGTTTTATTGGAGCTTTAATTTGTACCAGCTATCGCCATTCAGACGAAATTCAACCATAGTCTAAACAATAAAATCTCTTTTAAGTTTGAATACAGATTTTATGTGTTAAGAAAATAGTGTGCATGTGTGTACGAGTATATTATCATGCATGTTACATAAATGTAGCGTGTGTTATATTTATTTTTTAATTTAACGTATTTTCTAATGCATATTATTTAAAAATATCAGGTTTCTACAGTCCTCCGCAATGTAAACTTTAACCATGTCATATTTCATACTCCACCGTGCGCGATTGCTGAAAAAAGGGGTACAAAGGTTTTTCTTGACTACGCCCTCGGTAGTAGGTATTCATATTCATCCATTATCTGTCTGTCTGTCATGGTGTCTTTTGAACAGAAATAAGAAAATACCTAAATGTTCACAGAACGCGTGTTGCTAAGGCCGCGTTTCCAGCAAATAATAAAAAGTTAATAAAATTCGCTAAGGGGGACTCTACGCGTCCGACTTACACTTGAACGATTTTTATTAACCCCAGACGCAGTTGACCACCATATGTATGTATGTCGTGTGTCTGTTTGTGGCATCTAATAGTTTTTAAAACGATGAACCGATTTAAATGCAGTTAACTTTCCGCTACGTATGTAAATAAGGTTACTGATTTTGCCCCAATGTTAGAAAATCGAGTTTTTACACCAGATCTCCACGTTTAGAGGTCCTAGGAACCCCTTCCGACTGTTTTCACGATGACGTCAATATGTCTGTATGTATGTATGTGTGTTTGTATGTAAATATCTCATAACTTTTGAAAGACTAGACCGATCGAAATACGGTTGATGGTATTCGATCGGGTTCCGCTCAACTTAGACTTCCTGAAAATTTGAACTAAGGAGCCCAAAAGATTTTGAGAAATTTTGAAAAAACCCCTAAAAGAATGTTGGCGAAAGAGTATTTTTTAACTTCCCGCTACGTATGTAGATAAGGAAGTTACTGATTTCGCCGCGATTTTCAAAAACTGAGTTTTCACCAGTCCTCCACGTTTTGAGGTCCTACGAACCTTTTTCGACTAATTTTACAATGACGTCAGTATATGTGCATATATGTATGTATGTGTGTATGTAAACATATCATAACTTTTGAACGGCTGAACCGATCGAAATTCGATTGGATTCCACTCAACTTAGACTTCCTGAAAATTTGAACTAAGTCGACCTAGGAGATTTTGAAAAAATCCCAAAAAAAAATTTTGGTGAAACAGTATTTTTTTAATATAACTTCCAGATAAATATACCGCTTGTGTACAGAAACTAATCATTTTTTTTTATGTTATTGAGATAGGCAAACTGGCAGACGTGCCACCTGATGGTAAGTGGTCGACGTAGCTAATGAACAAAAATGGGATACCTGGGAATTCCATTCGTGTGTTGTCTATCCTGAGACATAAGATGTTAAGTCTCGGTGCCAGTAATTACACTGCCTGTCTTGCCCTTCTCTCCGAAACACAGCAAAGCTGTTTCACGGGAGAAATAGGCAAGATGGTGGTACCCATGCAGCCGGGAGCGCGGCACAGCGCATGCCTCCCACCGGTCCCCAATCAGCTATTCCTCAGGCAGAGAGGCAAATTTAAAGACATGTTCACGTCAAAAGAATTTAAAAAAAAATGTTTTCATAAATCCATAATATTTTGTATTGACCTACCTAAGGCCAGGTCGTAACATGTGGTACGCGACAAAAAAGGCATCGCCGCTTAACTTTTAGAGGGGGACCTTAAATGGGAAAGGGAGAACCCTAAAATAATAATAATAATAATAATAATAATAATAATAATAATCTTTATTTGATGTATTCAAAAATGTACAATATTAAAATGTAACGTTAATAACTACATTAGTCGAAGACTGTGTTGCAGTTATTAGCGCCCACCTCGAACAGTCCAGGTACCGTCGCAACAAATATTGCAAAAAAGTGTGTGTGTATGTGTGTGTGTGTGTGTGTGTGTGTGTGTGTGTGTGTATGTTTGTGTAAAAATAATTTTTTTATTTTTTTATTTTATCACTTTCTCGGCGTGAATAATTCAATATTCATGTCAAATTATAAAATTATAAATTATAGTATTCTTGTATAAAGTTCCGCTTGCAAAACTATTTAAATGCTTGTGCAATTTGGTGCTTTTTAAATATTTTTAGCTTTAATAAAAGTTACTTAAAATGTAAAAATAGTTTGGTGCAAGCGAAACTAAGAGTATCTGAGCTGAACTGATGAAGTTTTTGCAGACACCGAACCCCAAAAACCACAGGAATTTGAATAACCATACAAATATTACAAATGCGAAAGAATCTCTGTCTGTCTATCTGTCTCTTCTTCACGCCAAACCACGAAACCGATTTGGATAAAATATGGTATATAGATAGTTTAAGACCCGGGAAACGACAAAGTATAGTTTTTATTCCGAAAATCCTATGGGAACGGTAACTATGTGGGTAAAACCCCGAGACATTTAGAAATTTATCTACGTGTACGAAGTCACGGGTACAGCTAGTTAAATATAAGCCTATTATAAGTTTATTATTTAATCGCCTCTGTGGTCTTGTGGGCCGTTATCAGTGTTTACCACATAAGGTGCTGTCTCTGTTCGATTCCCTAGGCGGACAATTCAAAATGTATTTTTTCATTTTTCTGATAACGACGTTGCCCGGGATTGAATAACTGCCCAGTTGGCGATATGCTTGCTACATATCACATTATTAGACTATTTTCGGCTAATCGTGGGTGTACTGGTTGTACCTTTGCCTACGTCTTTGAGGATACGGGGGTGAAGATAGGTTTTTTAATATTATAAAAATGGAACCCTCTAAATCATTAACTAGGGGGATACATGAATACAAATAAAGCAATAATAATCCATGAAACCTCTTCAAAAGGACAAGTAGGTACCACCAGTTCGTTGCTTGAAGACGTTTCATGTTTCCTGCCATTTCATTGCACTCTTACTTTTAATAAGTTCAGAACCCTCCTTTAATATAGAGCGGACCCCAGGGAGGCCCAAGGCATTCAGTAAATGAGGGGAGCCGTAATTCTGAAGCCGTAACATTTACATGACTGTGATTTTTCGTCTTGTGAATTAAATGCGCAGTATAATTGCATTCCTTATTAAGGTGGAAAATCTTTGAAAATCAAAATGAGATTAAAAAGTATTCTTTAAATTAATTATGCTTTTGGTTTACGTAGGACTGAAATCTTGGCAAAAATATGTAAAAGCTCTAGTAAAATCCATACTACATTATGAATGGGTAATGTCTGTATATATTTTGTGACAAATATTCTTTTTCGGACTTACTAACATAAATTTATTTTGAAAAATTTTGTCTATTTGCCAATGATGTAAAAAATCCAAGATGCACAGTCCCGAACAAAACTAACACTCAAAACTGTCGCTAGTTTAATACAAGTAGTAAAAGTTATGGCAAAAATATATTTCTTGCATATACAACCTTAAGCACAAGATTTATAGTTGTTTTTACAAAGCAATGTACAAAAAGTAACAAAATTGGCAGTATCGCGACTTACGCGATTCTATTTGATATGAGCGCACAATTTAAAATTTTGTGCTAATTTTAAGAGGACGATTTTGAGACACTGATTGTTTATCTTGGGCCTTTTATATCAATGCTATTTGCCAGGCGGTATATCCCGTTAAAACTCAAGAATGACTTAATTTATCTTTACAAAAATCAGTAAACAGTTTTTGCACAAACAATAAAATCAAAATCAAAAAATGTTTTATTCATATAAATCTTTACAGACACTTTTGATATGTCGAGGTTTTAAACATTACTAACGGATCATTTACACATTACACGTAGAAGATTTATCATATGAAACTCCGGGCGCTTGTCTTTTTTGTATATATATTTTTTATATAATTATAAATGCGTTACAATATCAAAAAAAAAATATTTCATATTTTTTTAACACACGGTTTTGTTTATCCACGTTTTTTAAATTTGTTCATTGGTAGATCTCTTATAGCATCGCAAAGTTTATTCACCCATTTTAGTACTACGGTACCACGGATAGACGCACAAACAGACATATCCACATAGTGGTCAAATTTAAAAACTATTATAATGGTAAAAAAATTGAAAATGGCATATAATTTCTTTTTCATTTCTGTGAAGTTTAACAGCAACGTAAAACTCCTTTTTAAAATTTCTCCTCGCACTCACTGACGTCTTGTCTTCAACGATTTCATAGAAAAGTTTGTTTTACTTTTCCGTTGCGATCGGGAATGTCTTCAATTTCAAGTTTTAATGAGTAAATAACGAAAGCTTGATTCTGCGAGGAATTGCTATCTTTGCGTGTTGAGATTTAAGTTTGACGGAACTTTAATTTACTGGAGTAATTTTAAAGATTTCATCATATTTGTTGCCAGGAATTTTATATACCTAATTAACTTTCAGTCTAGTTTTAATTAAAAAAATATTTTTATAAAACCTTTTGCAAAAGAAAGTATCTTATACTTCATTCAAATCATACAAACTGTCATTGTATTATCAAAAATTAAACTTTTTTTTTTTTTAGCTTAAACCCGTTTATGTAGGTTTAAGGAGCACTCTTATCTCAGGTGAGCTCGTAAAAAGGTTTCGTTCGGAGCTTACCTGAGATAAGAGTGCTCCACTCTTATCTCAAGTAAGCTCCGGACGAAACCTTTTTCAAAAACCGCTAAATATCTCTATTAACCAGTATTTTCAAACCCCGGATAGCAGTGACAAACACTGACACACATACACACACACACACACACACACACACATACATATACAGGGTTACTTCTAAAACACCAGCAACCTCGCAGGACTAGATACCTAATAATATAAATAACAACATTTGTTCTATGACTTTTGACATAACACAATACATTTAATAAAAATGATTTTTTAAGTTTGCAATGTCCTGTCGTGACATTTCTAACTCTTCATTCGGATCAAGCGAAAAATTTAATTCATATTAATTTTTGTATGAAAGTAAAATTCAACAAATTATCAAAAGTCGTAGAACAAATGTTGTTGTATATGATGTAAGCTACCTAGCTAGTATGTAAGAGGTAACCCTGTATATATATATATATATATATATATATATATATATATATATATATATATATATATATATATATATATATATATATATATATATATTTATATTTATATATATATATATATATATATATATATATATATATATACATATATATATATCTCAATTTCTGTTCGTTAGTCTCGCTAAAACTCGAGAACGGCTTGAACCGGTTCGGCTAATTTTGGTTTTGAATTAATTGTTAAAGACCAGGGAAGGGAAGGTTTAAAAGGTGAGAAAATATAGAAAAAAATAAGAGTAGGTAAAAACAAAAAAAGAATCACGTAAATCGGTTCAGAAACCTCGGAGAAATCGGTGTACATACATAAAAAAAAATATACCGGCCGAATTGAGAACCTCCTCCTTTTTTGAAGTCGGTTAAAAAGGCAGAACAACGTTTGCCGGATCAGCTAGTATATATATATATATAAAATTCTCGTAATACAATGTTACTTACCATACTCCCCTGAAACGGCTTGACTGATTTTTATGAAATTTTATATGCATAATCAGTAGGTTTGAGAATCGGCTATTATTTATTTTTAATACCCCTAAGTGATACAATTTTTAAATTTTTGTTTTAATTTTTAGTCAATTTTTTATATTTTTTTTTTAATGTGGCACTAAAAATACATACAATCCTTAATTTTCATCCTTTTGTCACCAATGTCTATTTTTTAGTTCAATAATTTATGTGGCAAAACAACGTTTGCCGGATCAGTTAGTAATTGTATATTATTCATATAGTCATTTTTAGTCTATTTAATATCATTTGGGCGATCATAAAAAGTAAGGCTGGAATATCACTAATAAATAAAATTTTCTGTCTGAATGTAAGTACGTATAAATCCCTAGACATTCAGTTTTCAACTACAACTTCAATAATGACCTACTTTTGAAGCCCGTAAGGGATAATTCAGTTAAAGTTTTCGCTCCAAACAATACATCTGGGCGGGAATGAAGCTACAAGTTCGCTGGACTAATTAATTACCCACGCTCCGTAAATGACACTTCTCAAGATGGATGGATGGAGACATTACGGTAAGTAATGGGGACGATTGATCTTATAGCGTAATTTTGCTTGTGTTTATTGCAAGATTTTATTCAACTGGCACTGTTACACATACATGGATTCAGATATTATATTATTATTATAGAAATAGAGGAATTTTGTATAAGTTACTCCGAGGAAAAATACAACTCGGATAGATATTTTTTAACACGCTTCTTATCTTATTATTAACAATAATCAATCTTATTTCTGTGCGTTATGATTTAATTTCGACTATTGCTCCGGTTTACCGACGGAAGCTCGTAAAATTTTATTAAGCCTTTAAAAATCAAATTTAACGTCATAATTTTAACGTTAAAAATTGCCAGTTGTATTCTACTCATAAGACGTTTTCGTGACGTAACGTGTACTTACGCTGGTTGTAATTGAACAAAATAAGAACCACACAAGTTTATTTGTGCTCTTATTTTGTTTGTCACGATCTTAAATCTGGTCATTTTTTGCTTGAAGTATGATGTATTTATATAACCGCTCCCGCTAATGATACAAGAAATATCCGTAGCATTAAATAAATGATTTTGCAAGTCATTTATCGCATCATTCAGTGAACATATTTGAAGAATTATAGTCATGACACTATCGCGGTTACACTTCACCGCACTATTGCCGAAAATATAACGTCGACTTGCGGAATATAGAAAGAGGAACTAAAATATAAGAAAATTCTCAGTTGATATGAAAATATAACTGATCATCGCAGCTACGTCGTTATTATTTTTTTTATAACAAACCGCGGGATATAATATTTTCCTGGGGAAAGCTATTTCCGAAAAAGCTATTCACGAACGGTGCAGTGTTCGTGTTATTTTTGGATTAAAAAACGGGCTGTAGCTGTGTCTTGGACACAGCCGTAATTATATGTTTCACGTCTACGTAACGGGGGATTTTTTTTAATGCAGCGGGCTGTACGCTGCAGCTAGTATCTACTATAAGCATTTAAAATTTATATTTTTTTCAAACACAATCGATAAATCTTTAAAAAGCTGTCAAACAAAAATAACTAATTAAATGCCATAACTTCTCCTAGTAAAAATATATACCTACTAGGTATATGGAAATTCTGTAACGAAACGAAATTACCTAAAGACGGCCCGGGCAAGAATATTAGTGACTCGCATTAGCGAATCGTTTGCCCGCTTACGGACTGCCTGGCAGAATGGTAGACAGTATATTCTTTAAATGGAACCCAGACCAACACGAGGTATTTCCTAGCTTCGATATATGTATACCTACTATTCGCATACTAAATATTTTTACATATATCTATCTGTTTTTGCGTGATCCATACCAATATTATAAATGGGCAAGTGTATGTGTGTGTTTGTTTGTCCGTCTTTCACGGTAAAACGGAGCGACGAATTGACGTGATCTTTTAAAGTTTAGATAGTTGAAGGGATGAAGTGTGACATAGGCTACTTTTTGCCTCTTATTTTGAGCGAGCGAAGCCGCGGGCAAAAGCTAGTTAATATATATTTTCATACCATAAGGCTTTGGTATTCCTTGAAATGAAAAATTAAGGAAAACATATTAATTATCTATAGACAACACAGATTTATTTAGGCTGTGATGTGTCTGGTTAAAATGTCATAAGTTTACCTATAACTCTACTTACCCTCCAAACTGGAACACGGCGGTGACAGACTCTGATGCAATTGCAACGGAAATAGGTAAGGCCACGGATTTAACTAGATACGCCTTTCAAGGCAATTTCTTAGGTTGTCAGTGTCGCTTGAACTGTGTCGTAGACAGAAATGCAGAATAATAATACAGTAAGCATGATGAAATAAAATCACTCCAGAGGTATTCCTTAAACCTTAGCTTTTAATTCGACACCATAAAATGGCACAATACGGCATAATTCTATTTTTTTCCGCTATAGCATATTATTATCTAAAAGCGTTTGCTCAAATGTTCATATGAGCGGCTACGCGTTTTGCGCCCAACACCGTGCCTGTTAGTGTTTATGTAGTCTGCGGGTAAAGCGAACTAAACCCGAGACATCTTAATTAATGCAAATAACTAGTAATAACCGTTAATTATGCCAATTGGAGTGATGGGGAACCAATTAACTGATTAATTGGTAAATAGTACTGAAAGGTAAATTGATAAAAGAGGCCAGATTATATTTTTTATACTCTAACTCAGCATTTCCCTTTTGCCGGGTCGCGACCCAATACCGGGCTATCAAAAAAAAAAATTCCGGGTCGCAACATTTCCCGCCTTGCTTTTAAAATATTACCTACTATTATATATCGGCGCAACGCGACGCGACGCGACGAAAATTCGTAAGCGTTGAGTGATGACAAAATAGGCGACATCAAAGTATGTAGCATTTATTAAACCTTTTTACTATTATTAAATATGTATTATTTCACCTAATAGAACCAGCTTGGGTTTAAAAGTATTAAGTGGGTCACGAAGGGGCAGTGTGAAAATTACCGGGCCATATCAAAACAATGTTTGGGAAACATTGCTCTAACTTAATGCTTGTCGCGTCGTTTTTATTAAACGACGAAAAAACGGAGGAGGTTCTCAATTCGACGCGTTTTTTTTTTGTGTTAGACCACGTACAACATTTTACAGAGTAATCCGATTTTTATAATACTTTTTGATGTGAAACATCTATTGGCGCAGGTGTAAACCGGATCGTTGGCGTGGCGACGGGTTGCCACGCTATAATATTATGTACTAAGGTAGGGTATACAGCGAAGTATACAGTCCATATTTAGTAGCGTGTACGATGTGGCGATGTGTCGACATAACAACCAACTACGCGACCTCGATGTTTCACATCTGTCAGGAGTCCCGCGACGGCTCAGTTTTTTTTTATTGGAATAAATATATCCCAAGGGTATAATTTAGTTAACAACCTAAATACAGTTCTTACATAATATGAAGAACTTGCTGTTACTCGTGACTTAGTTCACATGACTTCATGCTCACACCCAGGTGAATTAGTATACCGGCCCGAAGCTTTGAGTTTATGAGAGCTATGCCTACTTAACCCGGATACATAAAGTCTAGGAACCTTGTTGATACTTAATGCAACCAGGTGAATTAAATCTACCCGATCGAGGGTTTGACGTAATGGAGAGTTTACCGTGCGTAGCACTGAATTCATTCAGGTGATTTGCTCCAGGTGAATTAAGTTTACCGCCCCTTTGACGTAATAGAGAGCTGTGATTAATTCACCCAGGTGCGTTAAATCTACCGTGCGTTTCACTTAATTCACCCAGGTGATTTGCTCCAGATGAATTAAGTCTACCGCCCCCATTATTTTCGTCCATTTAATTTTTTGGTTAAAAGATATTACACTTTTAAAATGTTATTCTACGTTTGTCTCATCAAGCTGCCTGGTACAATGCCAATTTTTTGTAAAGATTCGGATTAAGAGGAGAAAATATTATAACTCTCTATTGTATATGAAAATGAACACAGTTTTCTTTGTTCTTTCAAATAAATTGATGGCTCTCTCAATGGAAAAATAACCATTGCTTATAGAAAGCAAAAATATTAACGATGCTTTACTATCATGCGCGTAGCTACATGGTGATTCCACATGTAAGTACAAATTTACCAGAAACTACTTGCTAAGCCGGAACACGGCAGTGACAAGCATTGGCATTAGGAATATGTAAGATGATGTAACCAAACTCGGGTGTGACCTTTAGGAAATTTACCTTAAAGTTATTTTGGTAGTGACACGTTTGGACAATTGTTCGGTTTTTACAAATTGCCAGGCCTGACAGAATGGCAAATGGTCTGTGCTGGACCAATGCGAAAAGAAAAATTAAAAAAGGAAACATTTAAATATATATGTCTCACCGTGTTGGTTCCGGGCCCCTTTGAAAAATAGATGAACTGCCGTTCTGCCTGGCAAGTTGTAAAAGGCGACCGATTGGCTACGCGAGTCACTAACATCGTGGCTACTAGGTGGTAGATTTATGCATTGTCTCGACCGGGTCTGGTACCACCGCCTTACCTATTACTGCCTCAATAGCGTCAGTGCTTGTCGCTGTCGTGTTCCGGTTTGGAGGGTAAGGTAGCCGATAAACATATGCATGTGGCATTAGACCTTGCCACAAGATAGCAACGTACCATTAATATCTTTGGTGTCTATAGGTGAAGGTTGACTCTTTCCATCAGGAGACCCATCTGCTTGTTTGCTATTATACAATATTAAAAAAATTAGAAAACAAAGGGTAAAGTTTTTCTACAAATATACCTACTAATAAAATATGAATGTTACAATCTAAGTAAATTTCAAGAGCAACAACACAACGTTCTTGTGTCAGGAAATACAGCGTCGCATTGTAAGTTTTATTGCGTATTTAGAGTGGCCATCAATCAGTAAGAAAGACGGTTACCTTTCTACGAAATACGGTTGAGTCCTCCGGCTATTTACGAGTTAAGCCCCTGAAAGTTTTAAATTAGGGGTACACAGTTAATTTCGTGTAAGTTCTTTTTGCTTGCGGGTAATGTCTTAATTAGAACCTGAAAGTTGTGTCTTGTGATCTTTGCCCTTATCAATAAGTATGTTTAAATAACATTGCATTCCTGTTACTTTCATTCTTATGATAATTGACATTTATAAGAAGGTGATATATAATCAGATCTAAGATCACAATTTATGTTATAACTAGCTGTTGCCCACGACTTCGTCCTCGTGGACTTCGTTTACTCTGCACAGCTCCTCCCCCGTAGGTGATAGCGTGATAATATGTAGCCTATGTGTTGACCCGACCTATTAGTAATATTCATGCAAAATTTGAAGTAAATTTATGCAATACTTTTTGAGTTTAGCCCGGAGATACATACAGACAGACAGAAATTCTAAAAACTATATTTTTGGCTTTGATAACAATTGTAGATCACGTCCCAAGTATTCTTTTAAAAATATATTCAATGTACAGTTCTGACTTTCCTACGATTTTATTATATGTATAGATTATAGCATCATCAGTAGATTGTAATAGGGGAGATTATATGGGAGGTTATATATTTATTATTTATGTTAATAATTATTTCCAATTGTTATTCTATGTCAATATTACAATTGCGAAAGCTTGGATGTTTAGATGTGTGGAATTTGGATGGATACTGGTTACTCAATCACTCAAAAACGACTAAATAGATTTTGATTAAATTTGGCACTTCAAAAAATATTTATGTATCATTTTCCCCCGTGTTGGTCTGGGCTCCTTTGAAGAATAGACCAACTGCCGTTCTGCAGACTGAATGGCTATAAGTGTTACTACTATTATGAATACTAGGTGGTAGAGTTCCGCAACGGCTCGCACGGGTCTTTGGTACCACCGCCTTACCTATTTCCTGCTGCAATAGCGTTAATGCTTGTCACTGTCGTGCTTTGGTTTGGGTAAGGCAGCCGGTAGACTTTTGCATGTGACATTGTTATCCCGCTACACGCATAGTCTCTTACCATTAGGAGATCCATCTGCTTGTTCGCTATCTTATCATATAATATAATAATAAGCTTTTAACAGAACAAACAAATAAGCTTTTAACAGAACAAAATAAATATTCAAAAGCATCTCAAGTCTATGACGTTCCGGATATTGAAAATATTGGCATCTTGAACTTGAAGTCTGACTTGAAGGAGCCTCGACTTAATTTTATTAAGGTTACTCAATATCGATAGAGTCTCAATGCCTTCGCCTCCGCTTTGTAGATGCCATATTAAAGTCTAAATGCTGTCTAGACTGAAATTCAAAGCGAGTTTTCCTAGCTTTCCATATGATTTACATTCCCTTTCTGAATCTTGGTTTAATCATTAGAATTCTCAAAAGGAAGGAGAGATTAGGTAGTTAAGAGCTTGATTTGACCTTTTAAGCATTTTCATGAATGTAGTATTTTGGTGTTTTTTTTGAATGATTAATTAATTTCATTAGTCGAGTGGTTAACTAATATGCCATACGACGCCGATAGAGATGAAGCTTGTATTTAATCGTCGGCAAGGAAAACAGATTTCTAAAGAACGTCCGATATAAGTAATAAATGTGATATTTATAATTAAAAAAATAAATGTCTGTAATAATACTATAAAGAAAAGATATTTGTATTTTTATATGTTTGTAACGAATAAACTTGAAAACTACTGGATTGATCTTAAAAAATGTTCTACCATTAGAAAGTTACACTACGCAGGAGTAATATGGGCTACTTTTTATCTAACTGAGTAGAAGGAAACAATGATATTGGGTCACGCGAACGAAGGCGCGCGTAACAGCTAGTCTATACATAAAATAAAGGCGTTATTAAGAACTACTCTAAATTGATAAACTATAAAGTCAAGCTGTTATTTAAAATTAAAAATCAACAAACTATGATACCTAAACCTGATTTGATATTGTAATACATATATGTATGTATGTATATATATATATATATATATATATATATATATATATATATATATATATATATATATAACGTGACACGTAATTTATATATATCCATATATATATATAAATTACGTGTCACGTTGTTTGTCCGCGATGAACTCCGAAACTGCTGAACTGATTTTAATGAAATTTTGTAGATATCTACTATCTACGGTTTGGTTTACTTAACATATAGGATAGTTTTTATCTCAATAATATATTATAATTATAAATTCGATGAAGGAAAAAAATATTTTTCCATTATCGAATTAAAATGTTTGAAACCTCCTAACTTGATTAGTTACCCGATTCGAGATTCTTCGAAGATATGTTTAAAATATGAGCGTTTCGTCAAAATGAAAATACTCTCATATCTCACAAAAATTCAGCTTGTTATTAATCAAAAAAAGTTTGTTAATCGGACCACGGTCTATAAGACTGTAGGTTCAAATTATTATCGCAAAAACAAGTGACAATTATTTTATATGGGTTGAATGTGATATTAGGGATCACAACTTATTTCACTGACCAATAAACGTGAAGAATCAGTCCCCGTGTTGGTCCGGGCTCCTTTAAAGAATAGACCAACTGCCATTCTGTCAGGCAAGTCCTAAAAATCGACCAATTGGCTATACTTATCACTACCATCGTAACTATTAGGTGGTAGAGATCCGCAAAGTCTCGCCCGTATATTTGATACCATTTCTTTACGTATTCCTGCTAGTATATGATGTGTTCTGATTTGAGGGTAAGGTGGCTGGTAGACTTATGCATGTGACATCACCATCCTATCACAAGGATAGCAACGCACCATTAACATCATTGGTGTCTATATACGATGATTGTTTCTTTCCATCAAGAGAGCCATCTATCTGCTTGCTTACGATTTATATGATACAAAAAAAAACAATATTTTATTTTACATTTAAATAAACCATCCCGTTGTTTATAATTAAAAACCCATAACATAAACATGAAACCAACCTGTTATTTATAAGTCTCATCAATCCTCGGACGCTGAAATTCAATCAAGATTTCCAAGCATTGTTAGCTTTCAATAGGTCTCGTTAAGGTTCAGAAATGGCTCTCAACCAAGTTACGCGTCTATCCCTTTTGTTAGTAAACGAGTCCTTGATCGATCTAACAACAATGGACCAATTTCAATGCAAGTTCGGCCTATTCCTGAACTACATACAACGGTGGTTTAGAATAATGAACGTCTACAGTAAGGCTAATGTTTCTTATACAGAGTTAGAATTTATAGACAGGGCTATAGTTTTGTGTTCATATTTATTAAGTCGCCTCTGTAGTCTAGTGTTCCGTTGGCGTTGAGCACATGAGGTTCCGGGTTCGATTCCCGGGTCGGGCACATAAAAAAGTGTTTTTTTTCAGTCTTCTGATAAACACAAAGTTGATTGGAAAGTGTCAGGTTGGCGATAGGCTTGCAGGCTATCATATTGTGGGACAGAGTATCTTCGGATAATCGTGGGTGCACTTGTGTCTCTGCCTACGGGCGTGAGGATAATTTTGTTTTCTTTATTAACATTAATCCTGTTATCTCTATTGAATCATATATTTAAAAATAATTACATTTTCAGCAAAAATTTATTGTTTGACTTTGTAATTACAACTATTATTACAAAATATACAATATGTACGGGACGGTATAGCGAAAATATGCCATTTTTAGGATTCCGAAGTAAACTACGAAAACATAGTTTCGCTGTGTCTGTCCATCTGTCCGCAGTATAGCTCAGAGACCTTTAGCACTAGGAAGCTGTAATTCGGCATGGATATAATATATTAGTCACAGCAACAAAGTGGTAACATTATATCTTGAAAAATATGTTTATGGGTAACTTCTCTACATGTAAAGTGGGGATGTCTATTTTTTTTTGTACTTCAAAGTGTCGTAAGTTTTATTTAAAAAAGATTGTACGTTTGTGAAAAAACATTTGCAATTAAGGAATTAGTTTTAATATTAAGCTTTAAGTTGCTAGTTTTTCCTAGAGTCAAGTGAACTTTTCAGTTTTTAAAATGTTAAAGGTAAAAAAGGTAAAAAACTTATTGTAAAGTTTATACCACGTTTATACAGTATACACGATGATAACCGTATTATACAATTTATGTGTGTATACGGGAAAAATACGTCTAAACCGGGTAAAGTCTTACCCACTTTGCTAAAATCTATCACATATTCCGGCCAAGAAATGTTGTATATTGTTTGTTCCCATGCTGTTGTTATTACTTGACCAGTGTCATGATCTGAAAGTTGAAATTTGCAGTTTTTAAATTGTTTACAATAAGGCTTATACCACGTTTATACAGTATACACGATGATAACCGTATTATACAATTTATGTGTGTATACGGGAAAAATACGTCTAAACCGGGTAAAGTCTTACCCACTTTGCTAAAATCTATCACATATTCCGGCCAAGAAATGTTGTATATTGTTTGTTCCCATGCTGTTGTTATTACTTGACCAGTGTCATGATCTGAAAGTTGAAATTTGCAGTTTTTAAACTGTTTACAATAAGGCTTATACCACGTTTATACAGTATACACGATGATAGCCGTATTATACAATTTATGCGTGTATACGGGAAAAATACGTCTAAAACGGGTAAAGTCTTACCCACTTTGCTAAAATCTATCACATATTCCGGCCAAGAAATGTATATTGTTTGTTCCCATGCTGTTGTTATTACTTAACCAGTGTCATGATCTGAAAGTTGAAATTTGCAGTTTTTAAATTGTTTACAATAAGGCTTATACCACGTTTATACAGTATACACGATGATAACCGTATTATACAATTTATGCGTGTATACGGGAAAAATACGTCTAAAACGGGTAAAGTCTTACCCACTTTGCTAAAATCTATCACATATTCCGGCCAAGAAATGTTGTATATTGTTTGTTCCCATGCTGTTGTTATTACTTGACCAGTGTCATGATCTGAAAGTTGAAATTTGCAGTTTTTAAATTGTTTACAATAAGGCTTATACCACGTTTATACAGTATACACGATGATAACCGTGTTATACAATTTATGTGTGTATACGGGAAAAATACGTCTAAACCGGGTAAAGTCTTACCCACTTTGCTAAAATCTATCACATATTCCGGCCAAGAAATGTTGTATATTGTTTGTTCCCATGCTGTTGTTATTACTTGACCAGTGTCATGATCTGAAAGTTGAAATTTGCAGTTTTTAAATTGTTTACAATAAGGCTTATACCACGTTTATACAGTATACACGATGATAGCCGTATTATACAATTTATGCGTGTATACGGGAAAAATACGTCTAAAACGGGTAAAGTCTTACCCACTTTGCTAAAATCTATCACATATTCCGGCCAAGAAATGTATATTGTTTGTTCCCATGCTGTTGTTATTACTTGACCAGTGTCATGATCTGAAAGTTGAAATTTGCAGTTTTTAAATTGTTTACAATAAGGCTTATACCACGTTTATACAGTATACACGATGATAGTCGTATTATACAATTTATGCGTGTATATGGGAAAAATACGTCTAAAACGGGTAAAGTCTTATCCACTTTGCTAAAATCTATCACATATTCCGGCCAAGAAATGTTGTATATTGTTTGTTCCCATGCTATTGTTATTACCT
Organism: Apodemia mormo; assembly: GCA_036924255.1. Lineage (NCBI taxonomy): Eukaryota > Metazoa > Arthropoda > Insecta > Lepidoptera > Riodinidae > Apodemia > Apodemia mormo. Next base: position 13,120,064 of record JAUPFN010000012.1, read on the forward strand.
GACCAGTGTCATGATCTGATAGTTGAAATTTGCTGTTTTTAAATTGTTTACAGTAAGGTTTATACCACGTTTATACATTATATAATACTACTATACTAGCTGCTACCGACGGCTTCGCTCACGCATATTTACTTTAGAACTTATTAACCTTTATAAGCTACTTTCCTTATTTTAATCCTTAAAAATCGAATTTTGGAAAACCCTTTCGTTAACGTATTTCATAATTTTTTTGTACTCAATTCATACAAAAATTCATGCAAATATGTCCAGGGAATAAAAAGTTTCATACAAACTTTTATCCCCTATTTCATCCCCTTCGTGGTTGAATATAGGCATCGACTGTGGAAGGATTTTTCTAAATTTTTTAAACGAAGAATTTAGAATCTTTCCTTAGTGAATGCCTACATCATAAAAGAAATATGTGAGCGAAATTTCAAGTCTATAATCCTAAGGGTTTGGCCTGTGCGTTTATACAACAGTCACTTATATATATATACTTATACATATATATATATATATATATGTATATGTATATGTATATATATATATATATATATATATATATATATATATATATATATATATATATATATATATATATAAATATATGTTTTAGAAAATTTATGAGTATACGGGAAAAGTTTACCCACGTACGTTTGGCGATTCGTTTAATAAGATGAACTTTTTTTTTTCAAAAAATAAATATAATTATTAAAAATAATAAAATTCAGGTACTATTGGGATACATAAATGAAAAACAATCCGTTGTTAATAAAAATAAAACTTCGCTTTTTTTAATAAATTGATAAATACACTTTTTTATATCATAAGATAGCAAACCAGCAGATGGGTCTTCTGATGGAAAGAGTCAACCATCGCCTATAGACACCAAAGATGTTAATGATATGTTGCTATCTTGTGGCGAGCTCTAATGCCACATTTATAAGTTTATCGGCTCCCTTGCCTTCCAAACGGGAACACGACAGTGACTAGCGCTGACGCTATTGCGGCAGGAATAGGTAAGGCGGTGGTACCACACCCGGTCGAGCCGATGCAGAACTCTATCACCTAGTAATCGCGATGGTAGTGATGCCTATAGACACTCAGTCGTCTTTTACGACCTGCCTGGCAGAACGGCAGTTGGCCTAAAGGATGTCAATTTTTTTCTCGTGAACTTCAAATTGTGGGGTATCGTGAGTTTTTTTTTTTAAAAAAAACGTTCTACGTTTGTGAAATAAAAATTGCAATGAAGAACCTCGTTTCAATTGCAATTTTTTTATGCGGAAATTCAAGTTTTATAAAAACTTTCTAGATGAAATTACGAATCGAACAACAACTTGGCCATAATTTTCGAAGAAGTTAAAACGTAAATCCATGAACCAGCACATGGAAATTAAACTATTGTGAGATGTCAAATTCATACAAAATGTATTTTATCGTTTTCATTATAATTATATTAATGTATATCATCTACTAGTAAAAAATACAAGAATACTTATACGAACGAAATCGTCATTCAGTGTTCGTTGTGAACAAATTCTCTTTCTTCATACTTATCTCACGGGAAATTAGAAACATTGTTGCTAAAACCGTTACTGTTATTTTACATGATATAAATGTATCTCTAGAAATTTCTAGTGCCGTAGCTAGGACCTAAATGGCTTTGTGTATAATTGCAGTTTGCTCTGTTGTTGTCTTTACTTGCATAAAGTAAACGCAAATCGAGGTCAAATAAAATTTTCTTGTGAAATTAAAGTCAAATTTATCCATGGTAATTTTAATTTTGTTTAAAATAAGGACTTCATTTTTAAACGATGCATTACGATATGAGTTGAATGATCTAAAAACAATCTACTATTATTAATATATTTAATGTTACATTTTGTTTTCTTTTAATTTATCACTTTAGTTATTAAGTAGTCATTTTCTTTTTATTTTTGTAACTTCCCGCTACGTGAGTAGTTAAGGAGGTTACAGATTTTGCCTCGATTTCGAAAATCGAATTTTCACCAGATCTCCCAATTTTGAGGTCCTAGGAAACTTTTCCGACTATTTTCACGATGAAGTCAGTATGTCTGTATGTATGTGTGTGCGTGTGTGTATGCTTGTGTGTTTAGGTGTGTGTGTTAGCTTTTTGTTAATGATTTTGCCTCGATTTTCAAAAATCGAGTTTTCACCGGATTACCAAGTTTTTAAGTCCTGGGAACCTTTACCGACTATTTTCACGATGACGTCAATATGTCTCGCTCTGTGTGTGTATGTGTCTATGTAAACATCTCATAACTTTTGATCGGCTTGGCTGATCGAAACGCGGTTGATGGCATTCGATTGGATTCTGCTTAACTTAGACTTCCATAAAATTTGAATAAGTTCAGCCCGGGACATTTTGAGAAATTTTAAACAATTTTTAATAAAGTTTTGGCGATAAAATATTTTTTTAATATAACTTCCAGATTAATTATTCGATTGAGTATAAAATCTAATCAGCTCTAGGCTATGAAAAACTGCCTTCAAATCACTAATTGCATCAAAATCGGATTATCCGTTCGGGAGAAATCGTTGACGAAAAATTTTGGAAAAATTCTTCTCGAAACAGCTTCGAGATTTTTTGACCAATCATTTTTCGATCTTCTACAATATTTTAGTACTTAAAAATTAGAATAAATGCAGTTTTAAAAAATGAAATCAAATCAAGTTTTAAGAAATTAGGGCTATTCAAATAGATATTAATAAACTATTAATATTGCTGTTTACTATATTAATATTGATGTTTACAGCAAGCTTATTTCATACTTTTAAAATAATTATCCGACTAAAACACCGATTCATTTGAAAACCACATCGACTTTTCTCTGTAAAAAACTGGGTCAAAGATCGTAAATTGGATCAAAATCGGTCGATGTTCCGCCCCGTTGGTCGAGTGGTTAACGACCCTGACTACGCAATCAACGGGGCTCGGGTTCGATCCCCGACGGGGACAAGCATTTGTGTGATGAGCATAAATGTTTGTATTTCCGGGTTTGGGTGTTTATTATGTATGTAAAAGTCTTTATATACGTACTTCTATGTATTAGTATCGTTGACTAGCACCCATAACACAAGCAAATAATTTGCTTACTTTGGGGTTAGATCAGTAAGTGTAATTTGTCCCATGAATATTAATTTATTTATTTGAGATTTATCCATGACAAACATTTTTCGAAAAAATGATTTTAACATTACTTTGACATTTTTCAACCTATAGATTATGTAGCTAAGAAAACCATTTACACTTTAAAATTGCGTTGAATACCATTCAAAAGATCAAAATCAATCATCGTTTCCAAAATACCTACAGCTTTGCAATAATCAAATTACTGTCATTTTTAACAAAAATTTTTGAACTCTGAAAAAATCTATAAGTATAGATTATTGTTTCTTGAGGTTTAAAATACCTTAATTAAGCGTAAATTTACCGGGGTGACCTGCAGGATCAACCGTTTTACAGATTTTTTTATTAGTAGTTATTTTATTTTAATGGATATTCTTTTTAATATACTATAGGTATTGTCACATTGTTTTTGTTGTTGGAAATTGTTTACTTGCAATTGGCATGCTTTAAATAATAATAATAATATTGCTGGACAAATTACACAAATCGATCTAACTCCAAAGTAAGCAAATTATTTGCTTGTGTTATGGGTGTTAGGCAATGATACTAATACATAGAAATGCATATATAAATACTGTATATACATAATACACATCAACACGCAGAAATAAAAACATCTATGCTCATCACACAAATGTTTGTCCATATCGGGAAGCGAACCCATATAATCTACTTGGGTTACGCGTTGCGAAACTCTACCAAGGGGCACCTAGTAATACGTGTATCTATCATTATGACTATTATAATTATGACACGCATAGCCTATCGGTCGCCTATAGGATCTTTTTGGCTGCAGTTGGTCTATTATGTAGTTCTTGTAGATAGACTTTCAACAATAGGGTCGCTCTGATACAAATAAATACGCGTACGTACTCGATACTTTCGCTATACCAAGTACTTTTAGCATCGATTTATATCGTACGAGCTGCAGCGTGCAGCCCGCTGCATTATAAAAGTTTTTTGCGAATCTCGCGGGATCACTAAATTTTTTCGGGATAAAAATAGCCTATGTGCTATTCCAGGTCATCATCTACCTGTGTGCCAAATTTCATTCAAATCCATTTAGTAGTTTTTGCGTGATTGAGTAACAAACATCCATCCAAACATCCAAACTTTCGCATTTATAATATTAATTAATTAATTAATAATATAATAATTAATATAGATTAAAATAGATGATACTTACTAGTATCGAAACAAAAGTAGTTTGCAACGAATATAATCAATCTGAACGAATGTTATTTTAAAATTTTAAATTTTTATTCCTTTACGGCAGGTATATGTAAAGCAGTGATACCAAATACCCGGATGAAAGGTTGCGAACTCTATCAAGTGCCACCCGGTTATACGTGTTACTATTACCATGACTGTTATAATGATGTTAATGACACATCTATACGTGGCTATCAAATCGATCGCCTTTATGACCCTTTGGCTGCAGTTGGTCTATATCAGAGGAGCCTGGATTAATACGAGGGACTTGTTATAGAAAAGAGAATATCAATTACCCCCAAGAAATTATCACTTTTTATCTTAGTTCCATAAAAATAAAAAATATATCGGTGTTAGTAAGTATCGATACTTTAAGAGCATTCATATGAGAAGTATCAAAAAATTATTTAATTACTACTTAAATGAGTGGGTATCGATATTTTATTGGTATCGGAACATTCCTAATCAACAACGAATTTAATACGGATATTTTAATGCACACATATATTATGGTCTATCTCAACAGATTAAGTCGTTAAAAATCTAACTAATTTTGCTAACAATATTCCCATGATTAATGGATAACCTAAATGTAACAAGTCATTTACGTTGTATAGTTATTGCTTCCTAATATTTGTAACTGTAGACTGATCTTAGTTTTGAAAATATATAATAATATTTTTGAACATTTTCTGTAAAAGTTCATGAGTATAAATTAACTAAATAAACTGTAAAATAAGAAATAATTATACGTTTAAAAAAATAAGTTTATAATTTCGTCACTGACTTAGCATTTTCCAAGCAAATATCGCTCCCAAATTGAAAGTAAAAGTTGCGTTGGCGGCATTTGCATCCGTCTAACTTTCTTACCTAATTCAGTCTTTTATTTTACTAAGTAAAGTAAAAGTAATTGTAGTTACATACATATATGTTGTCATAACTTTTGGTGTATAATAAGCAATTATTGTATCGCATACTTTTGTTATTAAGAAAAAATAAATATTATATTCACAAAAACATATCTGTTGCATTGCTATATCTTCAAATATTCACTGCAAAATTGTTTCATCGTAATTTGGCAGCGAGACAAATTCTGCTAAAGTGGGATACGATGCAAGAGTTATATAATGGGGTAATCATGAAAACGTCGATATAACGAAATTTAATTTATCGTGTAAAATCTCCCACGTTATCCTTATGAAATTATTTCAACAATATACGACCACACAGTCTGCCTGATTAATCACGGTAGACCAATATACGCGATCTATATTAATCATATACACAATAATATCAATAGGTATTACGACTTAGATCCAATCCGCTACTCTTATGAAGAACAGGCCTTCCATCTGCTTTTCTGCAAGGCAATTTGTAAAAGGTTTTGGCTAAACATGTCAGTATAATATAAAAAAATGATGTGGTGTCGCGGGACACCAGGTAGGAACGAACTTCCTTCGGCTAAACGGCACTACTCGCTTGTGTACGCGACTGTCGCGCCTGCGCACGTCTCATTTAACGCTTTTATTCCACGCATTTTTCTTACGGTTTTACTATCACATTTTTTTCAGTTCGGTCGCGCAGCAAAATCCCTATCCCCTCCAAGGCTGCCGTAAGGAACTTCGTTCCAATAATATAAAAACAACTTTCTTCATATATGGACAGTGATTATTTATTATCTGTACCTACTACATAAATCTCTATGAGATCTGTAATGTCTGTCTGTCAAATGTCATGTAAATTAAATAGTCGTTTTATGACTGATTAACATCAATTTTACCATTTTGAATATTTTTGTCTGTCTGTCTATACGTCCCATAACGACTCAAGGCCGACTTAACCAATCTTGAAAAAAAATGAATACCAATCTATTACCCTTATACATCTATACGTGATCGAGCTAATTATAGGCTATGAATCACACTTTTTTGCGGTGTGTGGTAATAAATATACATAATATTATGTCAAAAATAAAATAAAAAAAAAATTCCAGGAAAACACACTCGCTTTGATGCGTTTGATATTTTTAAGACATCTATTTCTTTACACTTAAAGGAAACTATTTGAAAAAAATCCGAACGATTGAAACGATTACGCTTGCAAAATTTAACATGTCAAAATTTTTTTATTAGCTTCTGAATGATTACAGCACACAGTTTCTTATTGCAAATGGCAGTGTAATTCGGTGTCGTTTAATTAAAATTAGTAAAGAACTAAAAAATCGATTAATCTTTGGTATTATGATTCATGCTTTTTCGCAGTATTCAGTTCAATTCAATTTTATTACCAGTATCAAGTCAGTATTTCGCAGTATTTCAATTTTCAAGTAATTAAGTTTGTTTGATTCAATTTCTGACGTTTCATTTAATGACATAAATAGGCACAGATCCTTTAACAAACAGCAAAGCGGCAAGAAGCAACCACATTATTATAATTTGGTTGTTAGCAGTATTGATTTAAATCAGAACTTAAAGAAGGTTCTTACTTTGAGAAAAATTGAATCCCATTTAAAAATGATACTTGCAAAAAACTGATTTGCTTGAGTACACTTTTGAATTTTCTAAACTATTTTTAATAATATACCTACGCCTAAGTATACATTGCAAATAATGATGAATGTAGATAACGAGAGAGAAAAAGACTAACATACCATGATCAAATTAATTGGGAGCTGTTCAAGGTCAGTGTCATGAATTTTCGAAACCGGCTTATTTGCATGAGGGTAGTAAAATTGGAGGAAGCGAAGCAAGTTTGTCTGGATCATTTTGTATGCAACTCCATTCTTTCTCTCTTTCTACCCTGTATAGAATTCTACGTACTAATGTATGTATGTATGTAAGTAGGCAGGTGCTATTTAGCATATTATAAAATAATAAAAGAAAGAATTACAATGAGGAAGGAAGAAGCTATAATTATATTGCTTAGTTGTATACAGATAGCTAGTTAATATTCAAGTTGAAATCCTATAATTAAGTAATCTAGTTTGCATGGCAAGAGAAGTCAAATACTATTAGCTATCGATTAAACGTCTTACAAGTCTTACATGAGGCTCAAGAGAACATTTGCGTAATTCCCATTTCTAGCATCCTAGAATTACACTGTATTATTTCAGGTCCCATGTTGAAGTATTTATCAAATCTCTTACTTTTGTACGTCTTAAAAAAGAGCGAGCATAAATTAATGTGTGATTAAAGTAAAAAAAAGTTTATTCTTGCCCATATCCTCGAAGAGGTAGGCAAAGTTACTTACGATTAGCAGAAGATACTTAGTCCCACAATGTGGTAGGTGGAAAGCTTATCGCTAACCGGGCACTTTTTTAATCCCGGGCAACGTTCAAGACCATACATTTTTTCACGAAGCGACAATATTTCATCTTGTACACCACGTCTATTGCCGAGGGTTTCTTCAAGAAAAATTAGATGCACCGACAAAGAAGTTGGAAGCAAGACTGCATTTCCATTCATAATTTGCCATGGTGCGAATAGAAGACATTTTATTTAAGTATTCGGATATGCGTTTACGTCTACCTATCTTGCAAGGGAATTCGCGTTATTTTTTAAGCAAAAATGTAAACTCATCACACCATAGGCCTTTAAAATGGAGATACATCTTTATTCAAAGCAGCGCGTTAACGACTTACAAATTAGTTTTCTCGAAGAAAGATATACGAGGGTTTGTGTCAGGGCCGCCTTTAAAAAGACAAATTAGCTGTTTCCCTCATCAACAAAAATAAGCAATTCATTTTCGTCATGATACTACATTTTATACTTTAATATGTTAAGGACATAAAGAAAATTGATACATTGCTTTTGAGACGGCTTAAAATTTTAATGTTAATTAAATTACAGTTTCATCTATATGTACTCGTACATACGGTATTTTAATTATACCGTAAAAGTTTCTTTTGTGTATTTTTCCTAGACTAGCCACGCGGCAATCAAGAAATAAATAATCATGGATAATTATCGCTTAACATCAAAGGTGTCAATTTGCGTTAATGTTCGCGTGGCGGGAATATAATGTATGTGGCCAAGGTTACCAGCTAATCCTTAAAACCGAAAACAACATTGACAAGCATAGATAAGTATACAGCGGTAAGAGGTAATTACGGTGTTGCAAACTTGGGTAGGATATGTAGGGCTTCAACAACACCACAGACAGATACTATAAATGATACAAACTTATTTTGATCTCTTTCGCCTACTACAAACTGCTAAGTACAAACACAAATAGCCACAATAAAACTATAGGCCCGACCAAGATACTTCAACAAACGGAAAAATCTTTGTCACTCAAGTAATAAATTGAAAATAAAAATGCGGTTTTACTTTTTCACTTCTTTGTCAGTTTCTTTATAATTATTTGAAGACATCTTTATAATTCAAATGATCTAATATCGTCAATTAGTGAAAAAATGTACGATCTTTGTCCTACCAGCCTTTTTAAAGCCCAAACTCTTTAGCTGTCGTATCATATTAATACTTTTATGGTACACTAGTTATAGGTCTAACAACAATATCCATGTTACTGGGTCGCAGAATTTTATGACAACTTGCATGAATACGGCTCACCACCACATATTTATATCGTCTAGAAATTTGTGCTTTTCACTGAATATACATAAATACTTTCAAGCCAAATGCTTTATCGACTGTCACATAACATTTTCAAAAACTTTTGCCTTGCAGTCCTTACATTTTTGACTTCCTTCATACAATCTTACCGATTTTGGAGACTATAGAAACCAGTCCCGGACATTACCGCTTAATTAAGCTATGTCAATCTTGGACTCCTTCGATACCGATTACATCTAAATCTTCATTATATGTATCACATTTTTTAAACTTTTTTCTGACATTATTGTTATATATCTGAGCCATTTTCAATCCCAAGGTCTCTAACATCAGTATTACTAATAAACCCTATGAGTATTACGCCACAGATTTTCCAAGACGCTCTAATTTTGAGTGCGATAATCCTGTTTTTTTGGTTTTTTAACCAACACAACTCTCGATACCGTGCATAATTATTGGAATAAGCAAACAATTCTGCAGTGTAATATGTGCATCCAAACTCAGGATTATGCTATTTTTTCTTATAGACATTATATTTTTATTTTTATCATTAGATAGCTGAAAAGCAGATGGCTCTCCTGATTGAAACAGAAACCATCACCTATAGACACCAAAGATATCAATGGTGATGAATGGTGCATTGCTATCCATGAGGCGAGATGACAATACTCATGTATCAATTTACCGGCTACTTTGTCCTTCAAACAGGAACAGCATTGACGTTATTAAAGCAGGAATAGGTGAAAGCACAACTGTTCTACTACACCTTATATTACCTATATTAAGAGTGCAGATGAAACAAAAATAAGATAAAATAAAAATAAACATTTATAACGAGCCTCGAAATTTTAATGAACCCTAGGACCGAGATACGATTACAAATTAGCTCATACTTCACAAGATACGTTGTAATATTACCCCGGGTTAGCGGGTGTTCCTACGTAAAATATTGAAATTATTTAATTAACCTACGTAATTATATGAAACATACAGATGTTGAGAAACATCAAAAAATATTTAATTTCTACTTATATACTTACTACGAATATTTTATATATACTTTATACTCATACTCACCACTAATAATTAATCTATACTAGCCACTAATGCTTAATCTACTCTTAATACTAATACTCAATATATAAGGTCTTTCCAAAATTAATAGGTGAACATATTTTAACACAACGTTCGGTACGTCTAACTAAAGGCATATCCACGGTAAAAATAATGCGATTCAAGATTTTTACGAATAAAATAATTTTGTTTCAAAACATTTTACGCTTTTTCGCATAAAATAATCCGTGAGGTTATTTACCTTAATACTCATAACGTTCTTATGTTGTGAGGAGTAAGGTAAATAACCTCGCGCCATATCTGTGGGTCAGGCGCCATTATGGTTATAGTTGTAGTATATCGGTGTGTCATTGTGTTATGTTGAGGGTAGCAAGTAATAAAAGTCAGTTCATATAAGATCGGGTTTTATTTACATAGCATTGTGGCCGCAGTGCGTCAAAATAAATATCAATTATTGTTATAAAGTGATAAATTCTTTATAAGAAGTTTGTGATAGTTAATTTTACAAATACTACGTATAATTATAATGGAACATGCACGCCCGCCGGTAGAATTACATCTAGAAGGAGGCTCAGCCAGTCGTGCTGACTCATGGCGTCGGTGGTTAAAACAGTTTCAAGTGTTTTTTAAAGCCTCTGGAGTACACAAAGAAACATCGGATGTTCAAGTTAGTTTGCTACTCAATTTAATTGGGTCGGATGGATACGACATGTATTCCACCTTCAAGTTTGATGATGAAAAACACCGTGATGATATTTCTAAATTAACCGAGAAATTTAATATTCATTTTGAAACGAAAACGAATACAACAATGACCAGATTTAATTTTTTTACAAGAAACCAAGACCCGGGGGAATCTACAGACGACTACGTCACTGCTTTAAAAATGTTAAGCAATCTACGCGAGTTCGAACAACTCGAAGATGGATTGTTACGCGATCGATTCGTCTGCGGAGTGGCCGACAGTACGGTGCGAGATAGGCTGTTGCGCTCGGATGAACTCACTTTGGAAAAGGCTATCAAGATTTGTCAGTCAAATGAGATTTCTACAGATGAAAATAGACAAATTGAGCGTATTAAATGCGAGGCGCAGGATGCGGAAGTGGATACGCTGCGGTGACGGCGCTTGTTTAGTAAATTAGATGCAAAATCTGGGTTTTGGATGGTCCAGCTGGATGATGACAGCGCTGGCCTCTGTACGGCTTTCGGCCGATACCAATTTTTACGTTTACCTTACGGAATAAACTCAGCTTCAGATTTTTCACGCAAAAAATCAGACAAAAAGAGTCCTTCATAGATGATATTTTGGTTTGGGGCTCTACAGAACAAGAGCACGACGCCCGTTTGCTTAAACTGATACAGAGATCAAAGAAAGTAGGCATTAGATAGCCATGTAGGGCAAAGTGTGAATTCAAAGTCTTAGAGGTAACGTACTTAGGGCATAAATTTAGTGAAGAAGGGATGAAATTAGATGAACATAAGTTAACTGCTATTTTAAATATGCCTACTCCTACTAATAAGCCTATGCTGGAACGATTTTTAGGCATGACCTATTATTTATGTAAGTTTATACCCCAATATTCAGAAAAAGTTACTCCTCTTGGAAACTTACAAAAAAAGATATTGAACTGAATCAATTGATATTGAATTTGAAACTGGAATTGAATTGATATGAGGTGAACATGAAGACCAAGCTGTTCGACAGCTCGAAAAAGATTTATGCAATGCACCAGTGTAAGCATTATTCTCTCCGTTGATCCAGTGGTAATCTCCGTTGATGCCAGTTCGCAGGCTCTAGGTGCTGTGCTACTGCCTTTCCGACACAGAACAACGTTACGCATAATTTGAAAAGGAAATGCTGGCAATTGTATTTGCACTAGAACATATATAACAAGGAATCAAATAATATAAATGATTTATTCTATATACATAAATATCAATACAATTACTTTTAACACTATAATAATATATAACGTTAGATGACGTTATGATAACAAACACTATCATTACAAACATTTCTAATGCCAGATTTAATTCAAAATTTACTATTAATCAGGAATATAGATTATATGTTATATGTAATGTGATACTGCATTTAATATTAAGTTAACAATATTATAGGCATTATATAGCATTACATATATAATAGGTACGTATATTATGTCCTAGCGAGTGTGTGTGTGTGTGTCTCTAGGTACGCATTTATTTTAGTATTATAGCTTCAAGTATTTAATATTTTTACTAATTTTGTTTTGCATTCATATTTTGCCACAGAATATATATTTAAAATCCTATTTAATTTATTGTAAAGAACAGTGGGTTTTTTGTAATACTGCTTAGAGGCGAAATAAGTTTTAGTTTGAGGAGTAGAAGCAACAATCTTCTTGTTTGTAGTAAATTTGGATCTACTTAGTAACGATGACAAATTATCAGATGGCTCTCCTGATGAAAGATATGACTATTACATATAGGAATTAAATGTTGAATTGAAAGTGCCTTTTGATTATTGCTGCAAAATTATTGCAAGATAATATAAAAATTCATTTGACAATATCTCACCAAATTCAAGAATTGGATGCACCGAGTCTAGTGGTCCGGTATAGGTGTTTTTTGTTCTCTGATATGTCTAACATTGAGAAAGTGACCAGTTGGTGATATAGGCTTGCCACCTATTACATTGTGGGACTAATGGCTAGATGCACTAACATTGTCTTAGCTTGGGGCAATCCTAAATAGTATGCTGTCACATTCTTTTTATTTAAGACAAGAAGTGACAGCATGCAATTTAGGATTGTCCTAAACTAAGACAATGTTAGTGCAATTGGCCATAAATATCTTCGGTTAATCTTGGGTGCACTGGTTGTATATCTGCCTATTTCATCGGGGATACAGTTTTACGGAGATACTACTTTTTTATTACTACTAATACTTAATTATACAGACTGACTGGTGAGTTACCTCTAATATTTAAGGACGTAATAGTTGGCGCTCATATGTGATGAAAAAAAATAACATTAAAAATAAATATTAAAATACTAGTTAGTAAACTTAATAAACAGTTCACCGAGAATCCTATAATTTACCTCGGCATACTTACACACCGCGCGGACGCAAGTGTTGCGCAGGTAGTGAGGATGAGGGCAGAGGGTGACGGCGGTGTATCCTTGATGTCGACTAGTGCGGCGCGCTTAGAGCGTATATTATACACATTTCACTTATTTTTAGAGAAATATTGATCAAAACTTAAGCCCCTAATTTTATTATTTCATTTTAACGAGAATCGAGTACCGAGTACTCTCCAGAAGTAACGAAAGTAACTCACCAGTCAGTTTGTATACTTACTACTAATAGTTAATATTAATTACCAATAATATTTAATCTACACTTATTGTTTAACCTTTTCGTTCCATTAAAAATATTCTTCACACATTTATAACTTTTCTTTATATCGTACGATATAAAGAAAAGTTATAAATGTGTGAATTTATAACTTTCCTTTATATTGTGATTTTATTAACACACCATCTGCTATTCAACTAGGCTATGGCCGTACCAAATTTAACACATCATTTGCCATTCTGCTAGGCAGTTCGTAAAAAACGAACTTGTGGCCAAACATGTCTATTCCTGGTTTGGGACCACCGCGTTTCTTACCAATGTCAATATTTGTTGTATCGTAGTCCAATTTGAATACTTAGACAGCCGATAAACTGCATTGTATTGTAATATTACCACATGGATAGCAACGCACATTTAACATATTTGATTTTGATTAAAATATGGCGATGGTTGTATCTTTCCATTATGAGAGCTATCTACTCGTTTACTAATCCTATGATACAAACAAATGAAACACAGCTCGCTAACCATAGGATCACTATGTGCAGAATTGCTATCCGTATAATTAAATTTAATGAAAATGCAGTTACCTCAATGATCATGATTAATTACCCTTTGTTTTATGCTTTTATTTACTTCCATTTAAAACAAGTTAATTTTATTTGCAATCAAAATTGCATTTAATTTTAACATTTATAGTATATATTTATTTTGATGACTGTATCCATTATTGGTAAGACCTATATAAATGTTTTCTGTGAGTAAAACCGCCCAGTTGGTCAAGTGGTTACCAAACCTGACTGCGCATCAATGGGGTTTATTTTCGATTCTTGACATTCTTGAATCTTTCTTTATAAGTACTTTATTAAAAATCTATACATAGTAACCGCCGCGTTGGTTGAGTGGTTAGCGACTATGAATCGATGGGATTTGGATTCGACTCCCGACAAGGACAAACATTTGTGTGAAGCGCATAAATGTTTGTTTTCTGGGTTTAGGTGTTTATTAAAATATTTGAGTATATATGTTTGTTATCGCCTCTCGCCATCACCTCTGTGGTCAAGTGTTCCGGTGTCGATGTTGATCACATGAGGTCACGGGGTCGATTCCCGGTCAGGCAATTCAAAAAATAAAAATAAAGCAATTCAAATATGTTTTTTTTTAAATTTTGTGATATAAACAAGGTTGCCCAGGATTGCATAAGTGCCCGATTTACTACAGACTTGCTACCTATCATATTGTGTGACAGAGTATTTTCGGCTAATCGTGGGTGCACTGTTTATACCTCTTCAGGGTTACGGGTGCACAGTGTGTTAAGAAACTCGATTTTGTTTCATTTTTTTTTTTTTTGGATAATACTATAGTCAATATCATTAAAAATGTCAGAGTAAAACTCCCAATGCGATACAGCTTTTAGTTATTTTAAAAACCATTTCAAAGTTTGACTACATCCGGGCCTAAAAAATTACAAAATCAGTTTTTACAAAAAAACCAAATTGGATACTATAAAACTGATTATGCCAATTAGTTGTGAAGATATAACTATAGTACCGTTGAAAAATTTGTCCATTTACTGTGGTCAAATAAAGTGCTAAATGTATTTTTTCATTTTCGGTCTTATTTTTTTCTCAGGTATTAGAAGCATGCAAGCAAGCATGAAACGATAGCTTATATAAATGACTATTATATGTATTAAAATCATATTCTAATTCAGCGTTATTCAAAAGATAAATGAAATTTAAATTTTTATTCAGGTTTGGCACTTTCAAATCCGACCAATAATAATATTTGGTATCTGAATTAGAAAAATATATAATAAAGTATATCGTTTTATCTTTCAAATCTTAATTGTTTCTTAAGATTCACCAGTCGTTTCGTCATGATTCTAACGAGGCATTCAAAAGACAACGAGATATAGTAAAATATCATATATCCCTTTGGGTAGAAAGATACTTTTTATTTCTATGTATTAGTATAATTACCTGACACCTATATTATAAGCAAAATATAATTTGTTTACTTTGAAGTTATACCAATTCGTGTAATTTATTCAGTGAAATTTATTTGTTGGTTGAAATCATAAGGTCCCAGGCTACTTTGTCGTTTATTTCTTTAGTTATACCAGTCCATAGCCTTGTCACTGTATATTACGCTTCCTAGAAATTAAAAAAGCAATGAGAGTAACGGCTGTTGGCTTCAATTATTTTAAAAACAAGGTCGTATCGTTAAAACTGATATAAACAATATGGGAATCACCATCTATTTCTCCAATAGACAAACAAGTGAATTGTTGTGAATTGAAGAATTATCGACGATTGAATCAACCTTCTTATACATTTATAGTATACATTTGTTTTATTTATAAAATAAATTACATTAGAATAAATTAATTTATTTCAGATAAATTCGGCATACAAAGTTAGTAAGATTTTCTTAATAATTATATTAGTAGGTTTACATAACTTTTACATACAAGTGATCACTTTTTAGTACATTTAGCGAGATATGCAAATGTATCTAATGTTTATTAAAGGGACTTTCCCATTTTTCTTTTTATATTTTAAAATAAAAATACTATTGGAGCTCCGATAAATTCTAGTCACCACAGAAACAGTTCTTTTTCTAATGATGCTGTAAAATTCATCTATGTGAGCCTCAGAAAATATCTGTGACGCACTACAAAATCGCGACAACCCCATCAGCATTTTAAAACAATTGTTATACTGAATGCATAGGTCGTAATACGCGTATTGTTGTAATACGCGTATACATCACCCATAAAATACACGTGTTGACAATACGCTTTAAAAAGTATATTTTACTTTTTTGTCATTCACATCATCCATAAACGTAACCATGTGCCCCATGTTCCATTCTTTTTAATGCAACTCGATTAAGAGTTACAGGAGGAACCTCGACCACTGTGAAACTCTTGGCCCTAAACACCAACAACTCGCTCTTTACTACGTTATGTAAGAGTCCATGTGACGTAGCGTAGGACTCGCATATTTCGAGAAGCTTTCATAGTGGGTTTCATTAGGTCATCAATAGAATAACCAATTTCAGTTCTACTTAGGTCATCGATCGGCTGATTAATATTTAAACAGGACAGGTGATACGACATCGCCCTGCCTACACCGCACTCAAGACGGTAGGCATTTGAGAAGCGTTAGCCTACCGAATCCGAGTTTTCTGTGAGCTATACCAAAATTTCAGTATGTTGATAAGTACTTCCAGTATAAAAATGAATTATCGAAATGTATAAATGCGCGTAATTTCGGATAAATGTACAAAATTGGATATTTTTTGTTCTTGTTGTATTCGGTATAGCCAGGACAAGGTTAGTATAAAAAGAACATGTTAAGAGTTAAATATTATAATGTGAAAAATGTAAGCGGGATAAAAGATAGCGAGGAAGATTTTCAATATGTTGAAACCCAAGGTTTAGTCTCATTTTTTGGGTTCCGTACCACATAATAAAAAAAACGAAACCCTTATAGGATCACTTCTTTGTCCGTCTGTTCCTATGTCAATACCTTTTTCTCAGGAACCCAGACAAGCATAAAGTTAAAATTCATACCAAATACTCGTGTCTATAGTCCCTCTTATCTGTTGTGAAAAATAAACTTGTAAGTCAACACGATTAAAAGGTATGACCATTAATGTCGCAAATTTCGCGACTTTTGCAATATCAAAAGAGAATCAAAACCAGTAAATTACTTCCCGTTGATCTATAATTATGAAATTTGGCAAGAATCTATGTCCTAAAGCAGAGGTAAAGAAAAAAATTAGAAAACTGTACATTTTAAGTTACGTCACAAAAAAAACCGCGATCAAAAGATATGATCGAAATATGTCGCACATTTTGCAATTTCGCAAGAGAATGAAAACCTATAGAATATTTCCCGCTGACCTAAAATCACGAAATTTATGCGTAACTGAGGTTACTTACAATTCGTAGGGAACCCTCGGTGAGCAAGTCCAACTCGCACTTGACCGTTTTTTTTTTTCATTAGATACAACACACGAGCGAAGCCGGGATCTTTAGACATTGCTCTCATATCCATCCGTAAAAGTATTCTACTCTCCTCTTTTAAGAAACAATTTAGACTTAATTATTTATCGTTTGATCCCCCAGTGTTGGTCCCGGGCTCCTTTGAAGAATAGGCCAACTGCCGTTCTGCCAGGCAGGTCGTAAAAGGCGATCAATTGGCTATACGAGTCACTAACATCGTGACTACTAGGTGGTAGAGTTCTGCATTGTCTCGCCCGTGTCTGGTACCACTGCCTTACCTATTCCTGCCGCAATAGCGTCAGTGCTTGTCACTGTCGTGTTCCGGTTTGGATGGTAAGGTAGCCGGTAAACTTATGCATGTGGCGTAAGACCTAGCCACAAGATATCAACGCACCATTAACACCTTGGGTGTTTATAGGCGATGGTTAAATCTTTCCATCAGGAGGCCCATCTACTTGTTTGCTATCTTATACTATAAAAAAATAACTAGATTCATTTTTCTTTCAATTAACTACAATTTACGGTTTATATTTTTATTTCTCAAAAGATTACAAGAATTACTTATAGAGAAAAAAAAAATTAACCACAGTTTAACCAATTAACATAGCAGACTTACACCTAAACTTGTTTGAAATTTACAATTCACAGAAATAAAGCCAGTGTTTTTTTACATTAGGTACGTAATTTAGAACCAGCATCATTAAAACTAAAATATTTGTTACTAGCTGACCCGGCAAACGTTGTTGTGCCTTTTTACTACTCTTTTTTTCTATATTTTCTCATCTTTTAAACCTTCCCTGGACTTCAACAATTAATTCAAAACCAAAATTAGCCAAATCGGTCCAGCCGTTCTAGAGTTTTAGCGAGACTAGCGAACAGCAATTGATTTTTATATATAAGAAGATAGACATAGATTTCTTTTACTTCCTATTACGTATGCAAATAAGGAAGTTACTGATTTTGCCCTGATTTACGAAAGTTTCGAAAGAGTTTTCACCAGATCTCCACGTTTTGAAGTCCTAGGAACCTTTTTCGACTATTTTTACGATGACGTCAGTAGTCTGTATGCATGTGTGTGTGTGTATGTATGTAAATATCGCATAACTTTTAAACGGCGTAACCGATCAAAACGCGGTTGATCCGGCCTGGATGCGCCCTAGGAAATTTAGAGAAATTTGGAAAAACTTCGAAATAAATTTCGGCAGAAAAATATATTTTTTTAAATATCTTTTAGGTTAATGTATCAATTGAGTACAAATCTAATCAGCTCTAGTCCTTGAAAAATTGCATCCAATGCCGTAAATTGTATAAAAATCGGTTCATCTTTTCATGAGCTATCGACATCGTTTTCAAAATATTTAAAAAAAATATCTTTTTTCGACATAACTTCGAAATTTTTCAACCAATCATTTTATGGTCTTCTGCAATATTTTAGTACTTGAAAACAAATGCTTTTTACAAAATTAAAATCGTATCCAATTTTTAAAAGTTACATTTTCAAATATTTAAATGGTGTGGTTCACGCTTCACGGCAAACTTACTTCATATTTTTTAAATAATTTCAAGCCGATTACTTTTCGCACTCCGCATTCGAGCACTAACGAATAATAAAAATAAAATGAGCCTGTTGTATCTTAAAAAAACGTATTTTTGATATGGAAAAAAAAGGTTTTAAAAATAATTCCTTTGAAGGAATCATTGTTTACTTATTCCTTAACGAAAGCTTTTACAAAAATATTTTTCAAGTCATCTCAGAAGATGCTTTTAACTAAGGTAATTATAATGTTATGTAAGATTTCACTAATTTATTTCTTACACATTTTTTGTACAGCCTTGAAGCCAATACGTATAAGGCAAATGGTTAGACTACCTTTACTATAAATTAGTAAAGATCTATAACATTTTGACCTGGCATTTGTATCATGACATTTCCTTTTCCTGCCACAGTAGTGTTAGATCCACTTCGTAATATGTATAAAATTTATTAATTTAAACAACAAGTGATAAAGTATTTATATAACTTTTTCCCATGCGTGCGGGATCGTTTAAGTAAAACGTGGATAGAAATAGACCATTGTGTTGCGCAGTTTCTCACTAGCCACGGTAATTTTAAAACTAAATTATTCTCGTTTAAATTAGTTCCTTCTCCTTTTTGCAAATTTTCTTCATTAAATTGTAAATATGAACAAACTGCACACCATATTCTTTGGGAGTGTAATCTTTGGCAAAACGAACGTAGGCAAATGCTTGATAGTATCCAATGTATATCCGGAGTAATTTATTACTCCGACCTTTTGGAAATACGTGGAAACTTCCGTGCCTTCAAGCGATTTTGTCATACTTACTACTGGAAGCAAAATTAAGTAGGCCATTTTGGTAGGTCCCTAATGCGTCCAAATATCACGCAATTTTTTTTCATATTGAAACAAAAAATATATACTATCTTGGTCCATTATCCAGATCCAGATCCAGAAGTTAATCTTAAGTGTAATCGTGATACGATTAAGATCATTCACTAACTCGTTCGAAAGAAAATAATTTCATTTATACTTCGACGTTAACTAATCGTAAATAAAAGCACGAAGATTTTTTTCTTTTTACAATAACAATCAAACGCGTTTACATATTTCAGAAACCCACATTTTGAAAAATCTCTTCAAAATGAGATTGGGGGATGGGGGAGGGGGTTGAATAAAATATCACGATATCTCACCAGTGGGGGAGGGAGGGACAGAAAATTAAAAAAAAAACACCTCACGTAATTTATGGACGCCCCTAAAGTCAATGTATGTCCGGGGTAAACTCAAAAAGTACTCCATGGGTTTACTTCAAATTTTGCATGAATATACTAACTAACCGCTCGGGTCAACATATAGGCTACATATTATCACGCTATCACCTACGGGGGAGGAGCAGTTCGGAGTAAACGAAATCCGCGCGGGGGAAGTCGCGGGCAACAGCTAGTATTAAATACAAAAATTCAAAACTGATTACACTTTATTATATTAATACGACGCTTGACGTCTCAATTTCACAAACACGATTGCTTCGAAAACTTATGTGTTTTTTTTATAATATTTTATTCCAGTCAATTATTGACTTCATTATTAACTTAACCAAATACTTAACTTTATTTTAGGCCAAAGGTAATATTAATTTAAAATAGGTTAATAAAGGACAACTCTTAACTTTTCATAAGATATATGATTTTTTTTATGTTATAAGATAGCAAACAAGCAGATGGGTCTCCTGATGGAAAGAGTCAATCATCGCCTATATAGACACCAAAGGTGTTAATGGTGCGTTGCTATCTTGTGGTGAGGTCTAATGCCACATGCATAAGTTAATAAGTTAGTATAACAAGTTAGTACTTAATAAGTAAAAAAAACACTTCAAATTTATTTTGACATAGCAATTAAGAAATTGATGGCCGCGTATATTGATTTTATATAATATACTAGCTGTTGCCTGCGACTTCGTTCGCGCGGAGTTCGTTTACTCCGCCCAGCTCCTCCCCCGTAGGTGATAGCGTGATAATATGTAGCCTATATTTTGACCCGACCTGTTAGTAATATTCATGTAAAATTTAAAGTAAATCCATGTAGAACTTTTTGAATTTACCCCGGACATACATTGACTTTCCTACGATTCAAGTTTGAAAAGTAACGTACCCAGTAAACTTATACACGAGTATATTTATACTGAAGAGTAACTGGCCACACCAGTAGCAATGCATCCTTGACATCATTGGTATCTATTATAGGTCTACAGCCGTTGGTGGAATGGTTAGCGACCCTTACTAAGCAATTAATGAGGCTCGGATTCGATTCCTGACAGAGACAACTAGTGTGTGATGAACACAAATATGAATTGCATTTTTGGATTTGGGTCTTTAATAATTTGTATTTTTGGTTTGGTTGATTTAATATTTATATATGTTATTCTATGCGCTAGCGATTGCCCTATGGCCAAAATTCGACCATAAAATAAACAATAAAATCTTTTCTCATTTTAACAGTATATTTTAACCGTAAAGTTTTAACTTAAAAAATATATATTATGTACATGTGTGTATATTATCATCCATGTCACATAAATGTAATGTGTGTAATGTAAACATAAAACTATGCCTTTCATACTTAACTTTTCGTGTAATTGTTGTAAAAAGGTGTACAAAGTTTTTATTTTATGTATTAATATATGGATTAATACTGTTGACAAACACAAATTACAAGCAAATTTGCTTACTTTAGGACTAGATCGATCATAGGGGAATTTCTTTAAAAAAATACGTTTTTCTTACCTTATCACAAGGTGAGCAAATAAAAAAGCTATTCAAAACTCAAGTGAAAATAGACGAGACATTTATTCATAAGAACAATACCAATAAAGGTGCAAATAATCGACCCTTTATCCTTTAATGCCCCTGCTCTGGACTCAGTGCACCGAGGAAATAATAATTAAAGATGCTTTCATACCGTCTATTGTTAAGGGAATATTTCAAATCGGATTTACCGGTCATAGATCGTTGATTATTACTAGATTAAGTATTACAAACAAATATGTTTCTTTCTATTAATTCACCAAAAACTGCCAAATACTTTTATTTGGCAGTTTTTCTGCCAATTTTTTATTATTTCATATTTGATCTTCAATTAAATATATATCCGGATGGGTGCGATACGCTCTGCCCAAAAGAGAAAAAAGTGCTATTTATTAACATGTATTTGAATTTTATAAAATAATAAAACTTGCAATAAAATCAATCTAACAATATTTTCGTGGATAAAGTAATGACTGAAAACTTTAAAAATATGATATAATTAACATTTACACGTTAATATAAATTTTATATTATAACTGTAATAATTCAACGTTTTGTATGCATTTGCACTGTTTAACATCATGATCTAAACGATTACAAAGAGGAAAGATTTGATTTCAAACTGTTTGTTATAATTTAACTCAAAAACTACTAGACCGATTTTAAAAATTACTTTATCTTTAGAAAATTACATTACCCAGGAGAGACATAAGCTACTTTTTTACTCGACTGAGCAAACGTAATTTATGATTTATGGTCACATGTGAGTATTAGATAGTTCGTTATAAACAGCTTCAGGTCAATAAAAGCCGCCCAATCTTGTTTGAGCAGTAATATGTAAGGTTGTCACCTGCCACTTCTTGATCTAAGGGTTACCAGCATTACCAAAAAGGGTTTTAGATTTTTTACGGACAAAAATAAAATGGTAATATTTTATTACAAAATCTTCAATCCAAAAACGTATATTTACCAAAGGTTCATTATGTTGTTTGGGTGTTGCTATAGTCACTGGTAGGGCATTAATTTATTACTGTCTATAGTTATTGTGATATAAGTTAATGAATAAGAAAAGCGTCAATCTTCACATATTTTATATTGTGTCACGCTAATAAATTATTAGTTACATAGCCTGGTATATCGTACGGCGGTGCGGAGACGTATAGCGTTCCATGATGTCATTGACTGCAAGGTCTGCATCAGCGCTTTTCTATACCCATGTCCCTACATATATTTGAAAATTAAAGACTAACAAAGGAAAGTCTTTAAAGATCTTTATTTTGTAAAGCAAATGTATATATGTTAAATACACGAAGAAATGTATTCAATTTCACTGCTTACGGTTTCCTAAATTTTTATAGCGCAAAAAACATGGTAACCCGTAAAATATGGAGCATTTGGCTACCCTAGGCTTATGTCATTATTTAGACAGCTTGCGTAGTATGTGCAGTGAGTGGTTAGCGCGCTGAAAGCAATGGGTAGTCTCAATTCTCAGTGCTTTTACTGTGCTAATGTACTGTGCAATTGATTGCCTCGCGCTCTAGATTTTTATCCTTCTCAGCTCAGATCATAAGGTCCCGGGTTCGATCTTCTGGTTAAGTAAAAGTGATATTGAGGTTTTATCGAAGATTTTTCAAAAATCCAAAATATCAGTAGCAGCTCGATGTTCAGCGAGAGGTGTGATATTACTCCCGTACCACAAATGTCCCGGGTATCACTATATATAGTCGATAATCATTGTCAGGTTGGTAAAATACGACCCAATTAGGAGTAACCGGTGAATTGTGTTGAACCAGGAAAGTTTATAGACATTCAATTTATGCTGCTTACTTCGCTAGGGAACCGGGCATAATGATACTTCTACTTTTATACTTTTTTGATTTAACTTAATGTGTGGTAATGTATATTTTACTGTTAAACATAAAAAGAAGAAAGAAAAACTCGAAGTACACAAATACTTAATACTAACATATTCCCATACTTACGTAAGTAACAATGTCAAAATATTACGTTTTATTCAGTGATATAAAAATTATATTTTTTTATTTCTTAAAGATGGTTAAATAATAAGAACAATGCGTGATGCTTAAAATTTGTTTTTTCAAGAAAATGTTCTTACACATTTTCAAGTCGTTTTATAAACGCTTATATCAAATCTATCCAGTCGTTCAGTGCCCTAAGAAACGGAACGTCTGTCGTTAATTTTGAACGGCCCTTGTTTGAATGTCACCTCAGTTGTTTTTGAAATGTGATCTCATTTACTAGAGATACAATGGCCGATGAAGTTGAGTTATGTTGTTGTTGTTTTGTGAATAATCTACCTATTAAGTTTTCTAAAGATTTGAATAAAATACTTTATTACTTTTAACTAAATATCTAGTAATGAACAGTAACTAAACACCAATTTATTTAATTACGTCATATAACTACTAGATATTTAGTTATACTAATCTATATTATATTAATTATTTAATTTAATATTTAATTTAATCTATATTGATATTATAAATGCGGAAGTTTGGATGTTTGGATGGATGTTTGTTACTTAATCACGCAAAAACTACCGAACGGATTTGAATGAAATTTGGTACACAGGTAGATTATGATCTGGAATAGCACATAGGCTACTTTTTATCCCTAAAAAATTAGATGATCCTGCGGGATTCACCAAAAACTTTTATTATGCACGCTGCAGCTAGTAATATTATAAACTAGCTATTGCCAGCGACTTCGTCCGCGCGGAGTTCATTTACTCCGTACTGCCCCTCCCCTGTAGGTGATAGCGTGATAATATGTAGCCTATATGTTGACCCGATCTATTAGTAATATTCGTACAAAATTGGAAGTAAATCTATGCAGTACTTTTTGAGTTTACCCCGGACATACATACAGACAAACAGACAAAAATTCTAAAAACTATATTTTTGGCTTCGATATCGATTGTAGATCATGCCCCAAGTATTCTTTTAAAAAAATATTCAATGTACAGTTTTGACTTTCCTACGATTTTATTATATGTATAGATGCGAAAGTTTGGATGTTTGGATGGATGTTTGTTACTCAATCACGCAAAAACTACTGAACGGATTTGAATAAAATTTGGTAAAAGATAATCTGAAATAGCACATAAGCTACTTTTTATCCCGAAAAAATAAGGTGATCCCGCGGGATTCACCAAAAACTTTTATAATGCAGCGGCTGCTAGTCTATAACTAAATACGTAGTATGTGCTAAATATAATTGTTTATTATTTTATTAGTTATTGGTCGGCCCGGCTATCGCAAGAAATCTGATTGTGAACTGTAGAAAAATATTTCTCTTGACGCGTTTTGTCCCAATTTTGGAATCATTTATCGGGGGGCATTTCCGAACGGATGCGATTTAAAGACCTTTAAGAAAAGAAGTTACTCAGTCTTAAAATGCTGGCAACGCGAGATTTATTAACTGTACTGATTTTCATGCGAAATGATATCATCAATTGTGCCTTTTGTTTTTTTTTTATTTCATAGGATATTTTATAAGTCTACCAGCAATCTTAACTTCCAAACCAGAACACGGATATGACAAACATTGACAGCAAACATTTTTGGCGAGACGTACCAGACCTCATGATGATAGCGACACGTATATCCAATCGTTCGCCTATTACAAACTGTCATGGCAAATGGCAGACGGTCCATTCATCAAAGTGGGCTGGGACCAACTTGGAAAAAAAAGATGAGATAACAAATAAGCAAATGGTTCTTCTGATGGAATGACATGTGGCAGAGTTAGGATGTCAAATGTTTAAGTTATTGACTATTGCGACGGGAGGAGTAGGTAGGGCGGTGTTACTAAATCTGGCCCAGACGCTGCAAATTCTGCCACCTTGTCTGCTCCATCTTCTACGAAAAATAATCTGAGGCAATAACGAAACTATTTATTTTTCGTTTTTTTATATATCATTTATATATTTTTTTATATACAGAGTTACTTTAAACGTCCTGCCAAATTTTCAGATGCTGTTCAGAATCGATCATATGTATATGTTATGTAATAAAAACAATAATTTAAAAAACTCGAAATTTATTTATTTATTTATTTATTCACAAAACCAACAGCGTTACATTATTACAATAAGCAATATACTATATAATAACATGAATACTATATAATACTAATATAATAACAGGTTCCCCTTAAATTATATAATACATCGGTTAGTGCAGATTTTAGGGTTTTGAAAGAGTTAATTATATATAAGTATTTAAGGAAAAAGAAAATTATGTGTAATTGATACATTTTTGTATAATTCTATTTTTAAATACATGCTTATTTAAATGAAATATGTCAATATCTCCAAAGTAGGTGTTATATGTGCGCGCAATCCATGTAAGTACAGAATTGCTGGCGTAATTTGTGAGTAGGGATGTGCAACAATGTATTTTTATCCAGCACAAAAAACAAAACGGATGGATATATTTTTAATTACGCAATATTCAAACTAAGATATTGTAGGCATCGCCATATGGTGGACCTTAAAAGAGATTCGACTCGATATTCTTCATTCGAACCGCAAGGGACTGGAACATGCTTCCCAAGTCTGTGTTCCCCGACGAGTACAATTTGGGGGTCTTCTAGAAAAGAGTGAATAAGTACCTTCCAGGGAAGCACGTTTCATCTTAGGCCGCATCTTAGCTTACCATCAGGCGAGTTCGTGGTCAAGCGCTGTCAATATAACCCCGTCACAATATCTGTGGACCTGGCGTCGATGTATGTGTGTGGCAGTTAAGACAAGAAATGTGGCAGTTAGGACACGAAAAAACGACGCGTATCGGCAACGAAAGTGCTAACCGTACTGACGCGACAGGGCGAGCACGGGGAGGTGAAAAGAGAGTGGGGAGGGATATCGCATTCCAGCGAGGTACACACATATCTTAATCGAGTTGTAATAATAAATTTAAAAAAAATAGTGCCTTCAACCAAATTAACAATGATCGGGAAAAATGTACTTACACAGATGCGACAGATTACATAATAGTAACTTTTGTAAATATAGGTAAATGTAATATGATACACTGTCAGCATTCATGAATTTAGTGGGATATTTTTAAATAAATATTTTTATATTATCTTATAGTATTTTTACAATATTAATTAAAACGTACTTTCCATTCAATATTTAGTTCCTAATTTTAAAATTTGGCTAGACCTTTAGATAGATAGATGGGTCTGCTGATAGAAAGACCTTTAGATAGATCTAATGCCACATGCATAAGTTTACTGGCTACCTTACCCTCCGATCCTTAACTAGCGTTGATGCTATTGCGGCTGAAATAGGTAAGACGGTGGTACCAGACCGAACGTAGAACTCTACCACCTAGTAGCCAAGATGAAAGTAACTCGCTCAGCCAATCGGTCGCATTTTACGACCTTCCTGACAAGCGGCATTTGACCTATTCTTCAAAGGAGCATGGGACAAACGCGGGGGAAAATATTCATTATTTTACGTATAATTATATTGTTTATTATAAAATATAAGCGCAATAGCTTACCAGTGAGTTATTATTATATTAAATTGATTGATTCATACGCTGTTTTCACATAAACATGTCTGCCACACTAAACGTTTTAATCTTGTATCAAAAAGAAACTTAATAACGTCAGCACAGACTTTAATCGGTAGCGACTCCATTATTATGCAAATAGCCGGTATTAGCCAGAATTCAATTTCTGAAAATTATACCCTACCGTAGTTTGATAGTGGCTTTGATAGACCGATAATTGCATGGTTAAAAATACGATTATTTTATGAATAGTTGTTGAGAAATAAGGCATGAAATTGTTAGACTTAATGGATTTTGTGAATTATATGTAACTTGTCCTTTGCTTCCTGATAGCCTTCTTTTAGTGGTGGTTACTGATATTTTACCTTAGAGTTAATAGGGGTATGATTTTATTTCACTTTCTGTAATGAATGGTAATTAAATGATTGATATAAATAACATAGATATTGGAACGAAGTTCCTTACGGCAGGCTTGGAGGGGATAGGGATTTAGGTGCGCGACCGAACTGAAAAAAATGTGATAGTAAAACCGTAAGAAAAAATGCGTGGAATAAAAGCGTTAAATGAGACGTGCGCAGGCGCGACAGTCGCGTACACAAGCGAGTAGTGCCGTTTAGCCGAAAGAAGTTCGTTCCTACCTGGTGTCCCACGACACCACATCTTTTTTTTTATGTATAATTTACATGAAACCTACTATCCACGATAGTAGTGATTCGCATAGCCAATCGGTCGCCTTTTACGACCTGCCTGGCAGAACGGCAGTTCGCTTATTCCTCAAAGGAGCTTGGACCAACACGCGGAAAAACACGGGTGTGTTGCATTTCTATGGTGTATTTATTTCGTTGTTTATTTTTTAAAGTCTTTGAAATAAGCACTGCCTTTGTATCTCTCCCGTTAGTGCAAGAACAAACGATATTCGTTGTTAAGTCGATTGAATGCAGCAAAGACAATTTCATATACGGACAGACAATCTAATCAACGAACCTGTAAATCGTGTTCTGCCTACCTCCCAAGGAAATCGGCATGTCAATATTTATCAATCATCTTGTAGATTTTAAATAACCATGATGGTATATCACATAATTTATACTCTCCATTGTCGGCATTTGGTGAAACTCCGTCATCTATATATTAATACGTGAAGGAAAAACTTTGGACCCATTTTTTAGACAATTGCGCTAACAACGAAGTATGAAATTTGACACAGTTGAAATTAACATTTCGAGACACTGCAGAAACTAAATATTTTTAAATAAAATGCATTACAAATACATAAAATTAATAAAAATTAACATTACACAGTGTGTGTAGTTGTTCAGAAATAAGGAATGAAATTGTTAGACTTAATGGATTTTGTGAATTATATTATGTAACTTGTCCTTTGCTTCTTGATAGCCTTGTTTTAGTATAGAATGCAGTGTGTGTCACACACTACATTCATGTGACATACATGATAATATACTCACATGTATACTATTTTCCTTATGCGCCTACAATAATATTGCGCAATATTACGAATTGTGCAATATCATTGACCGTTTAGGGTTAATATTGAAGATTGCACAAAGATTGAACGAAAGATTGAGCCGGTTTAATTTTTATTGCACCATATTTTCCATTGCATCATGTCGGATCAGTATTGCGCAATATTTTTCAACCTGTTTGTCGCTTTGATAACGAGTACACGTAAGCGCAAAAATAACGGAAAGGAGAATCCAAAAATTAAGGAAAGAGAGTTTATTGTCAAATTGTACAGAGATATTTATTTATATATCACATTTAACTTTTATAAAAGTACCACTTTTCGCCAGCAGCATTATAAAAGTTTTCGATGTAACCCATAAGAACAACTTAATTTTGCGCCAGAAACTATTATTTATAAGTGTGCAAAATGTCATCCAAATCTTTTTAGCCGTTTTGGACACGTCCAAACATCTAAAAATACAAACTATTACATTTATAATATGTATGATCTGACCCAACCGAAATATCTATTTCAGTTGGGTTGGGATTTACGATATACAATAAGGTTTGTGTTACATTTTATTTATACCTCTGCTACTTAGCAAGTGTGAAGTTGTAAGAACAAAAGTTAGACTTATATGTTCCAAGTGCCATTGTGGAACTTTTTATTAGGCAGCTTGAATGTGTCTTCAGAATTAGTTCCTTGCCAGTACAAAGAAGTGTTATAAGGAAACAAAATAAGAAAATTAAAACTTAACTGAGATGACACAGTATGTCACATCTCTGTTGACAAAACAGCTATATTATTCTTAGTAAACGTTTCTTATTACTTCCTTACATTTTACAATACATATTTTAAAATACTAGCGATCGCCTGTGCCTGAAATTCGGCCACAGACTAAAAAATAAAATCTCCTTTTTTAGTTTAACAACTGACTTAAGCTTTATATTATTTTCTTTAGATTTTAAAGAAGATGATATAGGTACATATTGTGTATATATTATCATATATGTTACATAAATGTAGTGTTTGTAGTGTTTATCTTTATTAATTTAGTATATTTTAATGCATTTTATTTAAAAATTTTAGGTTTCTGCTGTTCTCCGTAATATAAACTTCAATTGTGCCAAATTTCACACTCCACCGTTTGCGTAGTTGTCTCAAAAATGGGTCCGAAGTTTTTCCTTCTCGTATTAATATATAGATTACAATAGATATTTGGAATTTGGCAATTTTTGCAGCTAAATTATCTTACCGGACAAGTGGAGACCCGCGTGTAAAGGTTCCGAACATGATAATCTAAGTTCATTACTTTAACTTCTTAGAATAATAAATTATAGATTTTCATGTAATCTAAAGCCTTTTTTTATATCATAAGGTAGCAAACGCAGATGTCTCTCCTGACTGAAAGAGAAACAATCGCCTATAGACATTACAGATGTTAATGGTGCGTTACAATCCATGTGGCGAGATGGCAATTTCACATGCCTACCGGCTATCTTACCCTCCAAACCGGAACACGACAATTTATTTATTTATTTATTTATTTATTTAACAAAATCCACAGCGCTTAACAACAAAATATGTACCTACATACAAAGCGTAACTTGGGCTTAGGGCCAGTTATGGATTTACATTATATGTGCAGGACTTATACAACACAGCAAACGACACAATAAATATCAAATAGCGTTTCAACATAATTTAACTTTTACAAAAAAGCCTAATCAATAAATATAAAGATTATTTATCTGTTTGTCTGTCATTTCCAGCTAATTGTCGCTGTAACAATAATTTATTTATAGTTGAATTTATGGGAAGTATTTTTGGCTAACTTAATTATTTCCTCTTTTATATATTAGTATTTATAGTAGGACAGTAGTCAGAACTGCAAGGATCGTGACAAATGGTAATGTTACTCGGTTCACTCCGCCTGCCCCGTAAGGGATCAGGTATGAAGATATGTAAGCAAATGAATAATAATAACAAATAACTAACTAAACGTGTCACACAAAAACACAAGTAATGAAAGTGAAAATGATAGTTTAAAATTTAACAACAAAAACAGACAATAAATATGTAACACTTCAAATTGAAAATATAAAATGAAATTAATTAGATTAAAAATAATAATACATTAAAAATAAAGACTCATGTTAAATTTACACAATATACTAAAATTCGCATTCTTACATTACGGAGATACGGTGCGTGTGTGTGTATGTATGTGCGTGTATTGACAATTGACGCTGTTGTGGCAGGAATAGGTAGTGTTGGTACCAAATACTCGGTCGAGACATTGGAACTCTACCAAATAGTAGTCACGATGGTAGTGACACGTATAACCAATCGGTCGCTTCTTACCTGAGGAGGTGCACCTGATGGTAAGTGATCACCGCCGCCCATGGACATCCGCAATACCAGGGGTCTTGCAGTTGCGTTGCCGGCCTTTTAAGAATGAGTAAGCTCTTTTCTTGAAGGCCCCCAAGTCGTATCCGTTTGGAAACATCCCTGCCGGTAATTGGTTCCACAAAATAGTACGAGGCAAAAAGTGCCGAGAGAAACGCACAGTTGTAGATGCCAGTCGATCGACAATCGAGATGGTGAGGATGGAATTTCATATTTTGACGCGATGTCCGATGATGGAATTCGGTGGCAGGAATTAATTTAAATAACTCGTCAGAACACTCCACGTGAAAAATACGATAGAAAATACTGAGTGCCTAAAGTAACAAGGAAAAATGCTTTTTGTTTTGTACGGTTTCTTAGTGGAACATGCGAGATCTATAAAATAAAACATTTTTTTTATTTTGACAAATTATTTATTTCACAAGACCAAAAATATAGTCAGGTATCTGTACGATACAAAATTGACTATCTTTTAACGTTTTTTTACAAGTGTTTTTAAACTAAGTCAATTAAATACGATAAAAAATCGTTTGACCGTTATTTGATCGCATAAATCGGATATCACGAAAACCGAGTAGTAAGGAGAATTCGTAATCAAATCGTCGTAACGAGAAAGGTCTTGTGTGAGCTCAGCGTAAGTAAGATAAGCCTAAGGCTAACCTCTCATCAACGAATTAGCAATTCCTTTAGATCCAAAAGGAATAACTAATGCCTGTGCAATTTTTAGTCTTAACAAAGAGGCTGTCTGTCTCTTGGAAGAAACCATAGTTCTTGGATATTAAACCTCATGTGCAAATAAATCCACAGACTCACCGAATACTTACAGGCAAGGACTGACATTAGTTATGCCTCCTTGACATGCTTTGTCTTTCTTTGCACTGGTAATCATAGCCGATGATTGTCTCATCCAATCAGGAGAATTATTTGTCAAAGTGCTAGTAACATCTTTGCACTGGTATCATAGGCGATGATTGTCTCTTCCAATCAGGAGAATTATTTGCTTCATAGTTATCCTATAATCTATCCATATATTAGTTCGTGAAGGAAAAACTTTGGACCCCTTTTTCAGACAATTACGCGAACGGTGGAATATGAAATTTGGCACAGTTAAAGGTTACATTAACTGAATCAAATTTCATATTCCACTGCAGAAACCTAACATTTAAAATAATATACATTTATAAAAAAAAAACATTATACACGTTTTATTCATATGACACACACATTGACACACATGTATCCTTGTAGCGGTTCAAGTAATCTACAAACACTATCAGAAAAAAAATTGAAAAAAATGAAATTCAAAATAAAATCGCTTCGAAACGCTTCTCGAATGAACTTTGGTCCCCAGGCAGTAGTACACCTTGCCTGGCTGGGAAGATCTTCATTTTCCACATCCATGTCCCTGTGTGACGTCATCAACCTCCACAGGTATGACGTCACCTGACAAAAGTTGGGCCGCTGGTTCCATCACTATGTCATCTTAGCGGTACGGACCGGTGGCGTCACACACTATTTTCTTTATGCCTAAAGGTGAACGCACACTTATCCGAGTCGAACGCGTCGAACGAGTCGAACGAAACGAATTTTAGAATTCTGCATATGAAATCTCATGAAAATTCGCAACCCGCGTCAAATAGACATCGAATTCATGAAATTTCATATACAGAATTCTAAAATTCATTTCGTTCGACGCGTTCGGCTCGGATAAGTGTGCGTTCACCTTAAGTTTATTTGTTAAAGTTTGACAAGAGACGTTGTCAAACTTAAAAAGAGATTTTATTGTTTAATCTATGATCGAATTTCGACCTATCGCTATCGTTAATCCAAATCTAAGAAAAGTAATTATACGACTGTAATATAGTTAGAAAACTTTAATTTTGTTTTACTAAATAAATTACAGTCGTCCAATATTCAATTAGAAATTTGTTATTATTTACTCTTAAATAAATACTCTTACATTTTACTTCAGCTTTTAGAGAATATTAAAATATTTGCTTGCAAATTGCCGCTTAATATATAAGCAAAAGCAGATGTAATACTCAAAGAGAAATTCAAAGGGCCTTTTAATATCTTGTCGAGAATATTTTATACATCGCCTTTAAGATGCTTGAGAGATGTCACAATATTGCGATATTTGCATTTTGGCTGCCTTTGTTGGCGCGGGTGAACATTCTTTGAGGAAGTATCCAAAAAATGCACAATTTTTATTTACTGATAAATTTGTCTGGGTTTCATTTGGTTGTATATCGTTTATTAGCATAAAAATGTCTGATATTAGCCTTCCCCTATCATAAAAAGTTCTTGGACCTTGCGATATTGTGGCAAAACTCATTTATTACTCCGCTTTTACAGTACTCGGCGTATATGTCTAGACAAAAGGAATTTCATTTATTTGTACGAAGTTCATTTCTAATTTACTTTGAAAGGGATTGATTGTTTACGTGTTGAATAATTGTTCCTATGTTGGTCCCGGGCTTCTTTGAAGAATAGGCTAACTACCGTTCTACCAGGCAGGTCGTAAAAGGCAATCGAGTGGCTATGCGCGTCACTACCATCGTGACTACTAGGTGGTAGAGTTCTGCATCAGCTCGACCGGGTCTGATACCACCGCCTCACCTTTTACTGCCGCAATAGCGTCAGTGCTAGTCACTGTCGTGTTCCGGTTTGGAGGGTAAGGTAGCCGGTAAACTTTGCATGTGGCATTAGACCTCGCCACAAGATAGCAACGCACCATTAACATCTTTGGTGTCTATAGGCGATGGTTGACTCCTTCCATCAGGCGACCCATCTGCTTGTTTGCTGTCTTATGATATAAAAAAAAGAATAGCCTTTTAATTCTAATAATTTATATGCATATACATATAAATATTTATATGAATGTCTATTAGTTTATCCCACCATCTTTTGTGAAATTTTAAAACTAAATATTCAGCATATGTCTTCATACGAAATCCCTTATGGGGTAGGCAGAGAGAAATGAGTGAATACCTTTTTTACCAGACTGCAGGAGGGTATTGTGTTTATCAATCTATATATGTATGTATGTATGTTTGTTCCTATGTGGTGTTCTAGAGGCCAAACTCGTAAGCCGATTTTGATGATTCTTATGTCAATCGATTCGTCCTAACCTTGCGAGTGTCACTAACGACACGACATTATAAGAATTCACCATGGAAACCACCAGGCGCCATATTGTCAAAATTAAAAAAATATATTTTGATAAACAATATCATGTAGGATATCGTTGAATAGGTATTTAAAAATCATTTTGGGTTTCATTCATCATTTTTCATTTCAAATAATAGTTTAGTATATATAACGATTTAAGGTTAACTATCCTAAATGTAACACGTACTTTATGCATACCTATATACCTACTTCAGTATTTCGTTATACGGTCTTCATTACATAATTTAGTAGTTATCATCATTTGGTAAATATTTTCAAGCGACGAAAAAACGGAGGTTATCAGTTTGATTGTTTGAATTGGATAATATTTGAGTATGATGATCTACCTGTACATGTAGTAAATTTTGTAAGTTTTTGTATATTTGTATGTTTCGCGATTTTTTCGGTAAATAAAGACATATCGAGATAATTATTTTTGATTTAAATCAGGTATAATTTACCATATGGAACAGTTTAAATTTCTTCAATCGGTTCCGTAATATTTACTCTGTGTTGGTCTATGGCGAAAAGGCGATCTATGGGCTATTTCTGTCACCATCCGTCCGTCTAATTTAATTTATGTTTACTACTAAGGTCCAGTGGCCTAGCGTGCCTTGGCGGGGCCCCGTTTAAAAGTTTGTCTGGTACCTTATAAAGGGTAGAGTTTTCACACAAAGGGAAAAAATGTTTGCATAAAATTAAAAGAAATATTTATTCTTTCTTTTTATGTCATAAGATAGCAGACAAGCAAATGGGTCTCCTGATGGAAAGAGTCAACCATCGCCTATAGACACCAAAGATGTTAATAGTGCGTTGCTATCTTGTGGCGAGGTCTAATGCCACATGCATAAGTTTACCGGCTACCTTACCCTCTAAACCGGAGCATGACAATGACAAGCACTGACGCTTTTGCGGCAGGAATATGTAAGGCATTGGTACAAGACCCGGGCGAGACAATACAGAACTCTGCCACCTAGTAGTCACGATGGTAGTGGCTTACATTGCCAATTAGTCGCCTTTTACGACCTGCCTGGCAGAACGGCAGTTGGCCTATTCTTTATTCTTTAAATATAAAACAAATGAAGATATTGCCAACATTTGTTCATCGAGTCACGCCTAAGTGAGTTACACTTCAAAAAATCTCCCTTAAATCCAGCCTAGTAAAAGTTTATGTTAGCTATCACGTCGTATATCTAACGTGATTTAGGCGGCAGATGTGTACGACACTCTTTTTGCAGCGAAGGACGAAAATACATTACTCAAATAGACTATTAGCACGCGCTCAACTTGATTCTTATTTTAAGGGTAATGTATTACTTGTTCATGATATTGTATAACAGCTGTGACTGCTGATGTTTTTGCTTGAAAGAAAATCAAAAAGTGATCGCATATAAGTTTTGCCTTAGTTTCAATTTTTATCATACTAGCTGACCCGGCAAACGCTGCTCTGCCTTTTTAACTACTCTTATTTTTTTTATATTTTCCCACCTTTTAAACCTTCCCTGGACTTCAACAATTAATTCAAAACCAAAATTAGCCAAATCGGTCCAGCCGTTGTCGATTTTTAGCGAGACTAACGAACAGCAATTGATTTTTATATATGTACTAGCTGACTCGGCAAACGTTGTTCTGCCTTTTTAACTACTTTTTTTTTCAAGATTTTTTGGAAGATCCAAATTTAAAATCTAAGTTAGAGGTAGAGAGAGAATGTAAAGCTGTCAGTACCCGTCATCACTTAAAATACGCATATTAATGCGTATTATTAAATTTCTGGTCGCTAAAATGCGGCGATTACCACTCATCTCCCAACTGACGAACTAGTGAATCGTGGTGAATATAAAGTCTAATAGACGCTCGGTTCACTCTGCCTACTCTGCAAGGGAATTGATGGTATTGTTTTTTTTTTTAATTTCAATTTCGTGGTTGTTGATAACGTGTTCGCAATAAACAGGGCTTGGATTCGGTTCCCGATGATTGATATGGGAAATGTAGTGAATATGAACGTCTCAGCGTCTCGTGATGTTTCGTCACTCAGCCTATCCCGCAAAGGAGCTCACGTGATAAAATTTATTTATATTACGTGTTCACCTTATTACTAATTTTGATAGAATCATTTTTTTAAAACTTAAAATAGGATTAATCAGAGGAACTTATTAGCAGCGGATATGTTTCCTAACTAATACATCTTAAAGGCCTTCAGAAAAAAGCTAACTCAGAGTCTGGCAATGCATCTGCAAGACACAATGGGTCTTTGTAGCTGTTATGGACCGTGGTGAACTATCAGGCGAACACTTTGCCCGTTTGCAATCCTGTCATCTATTCTATAAAAAAAGTATATCAAAGTGCCTCGACCAAATAATTCCTCAAGGTTAAAAATAATCCTCATATTACGTGCAATGCGTACATTACAAATTGATAGAAAAACATGTAATAAAATGTACTATAATTCTAGATAGCACATCAAAATTTATAAAAAATTTTGGATTACAACTATTATACATAGATTTGTCACAGTTATGACTTTATTACGTTTTAAATATTTATAATAATAATATATTAACACGTGAAGTGAAAAATTTGTACTGCTTTTTATGAAAATTACGTTAACAGAAGAGTTCGAGATGTGATAGGTGGCAAGCCTATCTCTAACCAGGCACTTATTCGTTATTTTTATCAGAAAACTGAAAAAACACATTTTTGAATTGCCCAACCCCAAATTCGAACCTGGAACCTCACGTAGTCAACACTGACACCGAACTACTAGAACATAAAGGCGATTGCTTTTGAAATACATTAAATGAATAAAGTAAGGCTGCCTCGTGGTCTAAGCTATGCTAGTGGAATAGACTAACCCCTTAGCCTATTAAGCTCAGATCCCCGGGTTGGGCAAAAGTATTATTGAGACTTTTTCGAGGTTATTCTCGAAAATATAGTCTCAGTAGCCGCTCGGAATCTGGCAGAATGGTGTTATTACCACTCTCGTGACTCGGATGAGCACGTAA
Source organism: Apodemia mormo (assembly GCA_036924255.1). Lineage (NCBI taxonomy): Eukaryota > Metazoa > Arthropoda > Insecta > Lepidoptera > Riodinidae > Apodemia > Apodemia mormo. The sequence continues at coordinate 13,157,343 of JAUPFN010000012.1, forward strand.
AGCTGTCGATACCAGTTATCACTAGAAATAGTCGATAATTGTTAACAAATCGGTAAAATGCGGCGATGAGGATCACCTTTTATCTCGCTAACTGACAAACCGGTGAACTATGGTGAACTGAGTGCTAAGTGTGAGTTTTTCTTTTCGGATTCGATCGTGAGCGCGTTTGGAGTTTACTAGGAATTTGTATGTGATTTGTACAGCGCCACCTAGTCATAAACGTGAGAAACCAGTTTACTACTAGGTGGCGCTGTACAAATCACATACAATTCCTAGTAAACTCGAAACGCGCTCACGATCGAATGCAAAAAGAAAAACTCACACTTAGCACTCTGGAAAATTTATAGACGTTCGGTTTACTCTGTCTACCCCGCAAGAGAACCGAGCGTGGTGATACATTTTTTAAATAAAAATAAACATTACACAGTAGTGTGTCATACCTATATATACACACATCTATACTATTTACGGTTATAGCAATGACGTGTATAATATTACCACTATACACGTCATTGGGTTATAGTCTTATAAGAGATTTTATTGCAATATAAATTCCTGTAGAAACTGTATCCCGTATTATTATTACATACTACTAACCCGCCCGGCTTCAACCGGCATATAATATGTTCTATATTATATGCCTACCCTGTTTCCTGTCATACATAGTGTCCCGTGAGTTTATTGTGTCGAGCATGTACTCCTCCATATTATATTCTATCGGTATGATAAAGTTTGAATCTACTTCCTTGCGCATTAATTTTTATTTCGTGATAACTCTTAAGATATTTATTTAAAATGTAAGGTGTAAGAGTGTAACGTGTGTGTGACCACGTAACGTTTTTTTAAGGATCAATATAGTGTTTAGTTATATCCCGCACAACTAAAAGTTATACCGTGGTTTTTGCTTGGTAAAAGATCGATCCGCGGGGAATCGCTTGCCTAGCCGAGCGCCGCACCTCTGCCCCCCAAGACAAGTGGCAAACGCTCAGTAACTATTCAAATATTACGCTTTGGCGATATTTAGGCCAAATTGGTAGCCAAGTGGATCATGGCTTGTTCAACGTTCGTTCCATACGAACTTTACGAAGTATATCGAATATTGTCTCTGAATTGACGGTAAACGTCACTTTGAAGTATTATTTTCACCGAGGTTATCTGTTTTATTTATATGAAAAGTGCATTAAAAGCAAAAAAGACTTGCCCCCCAAGATGTGGCATTAACGTTAGTACAATGGAAAGAGAAATTTATGGATTTGTCATAAGCTGTTGACACGAGCGTAAACGAATTTGTAATTGGTAGCCAAGTGTCATTCGTGAAACGAAGCGTTATATTGCATCGATCATTTTTGACAATTTTCGTACAAGACCGTAGCCAAGTGGCACTTTTGACAAGCAAAATAGTAGCGAATTATCCGATAATCAGCAAACGCTAGAACCCTGCAGATTACGCTTAAAATGGCGCTTGATCACTATTATTCAATCAGCTGTTCTACAGCGTGGATAACATCTGTGAGAATTTTTGATAATTTTAAAGTAAAATTAACGCAAATTAAGGCTTTTGGTGGCACATTATTAATGGTGCTTTGATATCCTTGTGGCGCGGGCGGGGTATTAATGCCACATGCGTACATTTACCGGCTACCTTACCCTCCGAACCGGAACACGACAGTAACAAGCACTGTTGCTATTGCTGCAGAAATAGGTGGGCCAGTGGTATTAGACCCGGGCGAGACAATGCAGAACCCTACCACCTAGAAGCCACAATACTACATAGTGACTCGTTTACCCAATTGTTCGCTTCTAACGAACTGAACATTGTAAGTAGTGATAGGTTTGCAAAATGCTGACAATGTCTTAATGATGATAAATATAATATTTCGTCTTTAAATATTTTACAGACACTATAAGTTCAAGTTATAAACACAATATTCTTGTTACAACCCTTGTATTTTGTAAATTTAATGAAACAAAGAAAGATAGTTTATTTTCAGTGTAGCAATAGATTTCGATCAATTTTACATTTCTGTAAATATGTATGCCAAAAAATACGTAAAAAAGAGGTTTTATGTGCTCAGTTTTGCATATATTTGTTCATTTTTAATAATAAATTTATCATCAGCTTTCATAAATCTGAAATCTGAAATGTTTTAAAATGTGACTATCGATAACATTTTGCACAATTCTACGTTCACTTGTAATGTAAAGAGGATTTACTTAAAATATTTTAACACAATTAAATTTGATAGCAAGGAAGATAAATACATAAATATTGGTGACAGTATTTAATTTTATAACTCTTTAAATTGGTAGTACTGACAGAGTTCAATTGACATGTTAGCTATATAGAAACTTACGGCATGACAGTAATTAAGAAGAAAAGATAGTATATTTTATCAAAACATATATATCATACAATCAAAATTGAATCAGATATAGCGACTCTCTTCTTATTTTTTTATATTATTTATATATTCCATCCATGTATATTATTCATCCGAGATTGATTCACGTTGTGAAAATAACACTTCAACTGACATCGCCGTCAATTCACAGACAATATTCGATAGACCGCAATAGAATGAACGTTAAACAAGCCATGATCCACTTGGCTACCAATTTGGTCTAAATGACGCCAATGCGTTATATTAGAATGAACCGAGAGCTCGGTTGGCGGTCAGAGCGTGCGCAGGACTTAGAAAAATTTTGATGGAAAATTTCAACCCTATATAACACCCCTTTTTTGTTGCACCATTGCGTAGAGGGGGTAAGGGACACCAACTTTTGTCAAGGTCACTTTGCTCTGAGTTAATTCCCCGTGGAGTTAGGGGATGAAAACCAAAATCCATTACAAAGGCGTCTGCGACTTAAAAAAAGAAAATGTATTGAAAATCCCCTAGTTAGGTTAGGAATCTTAAATTATGGCAATTTGCGTTCATTTTACTTTAAAATTATCAAAAATTCTAACAGATATTATCCACGATTTAGAACAGCTGATTGAATAATAGTGATCATCCGCCATTTTTAGCGTAATTTACTGGGTTCTAGCGTTCGCTAATCATCGGATCACCAATTTTGCTTGTCAAAATGCCACTTGGCTAAGGTTTTGTATGAAAATGATCAAAAATGATCGATGCAATATAACGTTTCGTTTCACGAATGACACTTGGCTACCAATAGGCCTTTTCATCATCAGATGAGCGCAAGCGTAGCCGCCATGTTGAAACGGCGGTAATTCAAAAAATTCGTACTGTTTTAATCAACAATGGCTGGACAAGGACTATTATCTCCACAAAGAAATAAATTATTGGAAAAAACCATCGATGGTGCTTCACTTATTTATGATTCAGTTGAAGCTCATAATTGTGAACAATTGAAAAGGTGGCTAAAATGTCATGGGTTTGAGGTTATAACTCTGAAAATTGTATTTCTGTATAATTTATTTTATACCTTACCTTATTAATTGATTTATCAATATGTTGAAACTCTTGATAGCTTAAAGGATCAGGGTTTTGTTCAGTTGGACCACTTTCTCCAAGAAAATGTAGTGAGCAAATATAAGTATCCTTAGTAACATTATCAATAGATCTAAAACCTCGGTCACTTCTGCCACATTTTTTCACCCATAACTCACATTTCGCACATTTTACACATGCTTTAATGTGTAATTTGCTTGATGATTTGATTATTTTTTTTCGATATTCAAGACAAGGCTTTGGAAAATTTATAAAATAGAATCTATTGGTTTTAAATGATTTGTATCGTGTATCACTTTTACATACTCCATAACAACACCGTTTTGTTGTTCCTTTTCGTACAGACAACATAATTATAATGGAGTACAAAAATTTTTTTCCGATTATTTTGATTTACTACTTTTTTTTTTCACTTTTTTTACAATTAATCAACTTTGATTTATATTTTAATTTTTGATACACGGATAGCGGACAATTTAGCATGGTTGTTTACAAAAAACAGTACGAAAAAGATGGCTGATTCTGACGCATGCGCACAAAAAATTTTTGTGATGAAAAGGCCTATTACAAATTCGTTTACGCTCGTATCAACAGCTTATGTCAAATCCATACATTTTGTTTTCTATTCTCCTAGCGTTGATGCCACTTGCCTTGGGGGGCTGAGCCGCTCAAAATAACGTAAAATAGCCATATACACGTCTTAATAGCTATCATGTTATAAAATACTTAAATGTATTTAATTCAATAAATATTAAAACTGTAAGCGTCGAAATAGCTACAAATTATCACAATATAATTGACTATATTTTTTTAGAAGATACAATGGGCATAACAATAGGTTATATAGTAATATATCCTTAAGAGATAGTAGTAAGATTTGTTTATCGAATGGCAATTGTTCTAATAATATTTTAATTGAATTAAGTTGACATATTTTTATTGCTTTTATACTAAACTAACTTGTAATTTCTTGTAAATGTTATAAATTTTTTAACTTTCCGCTACTTCCGTAGCTGATTACTGATTTTACTCCGAATCACCGGATGTCCACGTTCCTAGGAACCTTTTCCGACTATTTTCACGATAACGTCAGTATGTCTGTATGTTTGTGTGTGTGTGTGGGTGTGTGTATGTGTGTATGTAAACATCTCATAACTTTTGAACGGCTGGAACAATCGGAACGCGGTTGATGGCATTCGATTGGATTCCACTCAACTTAGACTTCCTGAAAATTTGAACCAAGTCGGCCAACGAGATTTTGATAAATTTAGAAAAAAACCTCAAATTTTTTTTGGCGAAACAGTATTCTTTTAATATAACTTCCAGATTACTGAATGAATACTGAATGAGAACAAAAACTAATTAGCTCTATTTCTTAAACAACTACATCTAATGCATAAATTGCATTAAAATCGGTGTATCCGTTTCGGAGTAATCGTTGACGAAAAATTTTGAAAGTGCTTTTTCGACATAACTTCGAAATTTTTCAACCAATCATTTTTTGGTATTCTAGGATATATACGTCGAATGCCGTTTCAAAAATCATAATCGAATCTAATTTTCATTAGTTATAACTTTTCAAATATTAAAATCACGTTGGTTATAGCAAACTTACTTAGTATTTTTGAAATTACTTTCATGCTAATACACCGATTGACTTCAAAATCTTAAGAACATTTCTCTTTTTAAAACTGCGTGAAAACCGTAGATTAAATCAAAATCGGTCAATTTGTTCGACAAAACTTTTTATGAAAAAAATGTTGTTTGACACTGTTTTGTTATTTGACAATTTTTCAACCTTTATAGTGGAGTGCCTGGAGCATTCAAAACCGTAAAACCTCGGATTAGAGTTATAGTGAATGAATTAATATGATCGATGTGGGATATTGTTTTTTAAACTATAAATTACCCAAAATTTTTTGTGCACTCCATTGTTTCATTGTTTAAACAAATTATTATGAAAAATTAATGTTTGACTTTAAAGTAACAGTAATTTTTTTATTTATATGTTAAATCTTACCTGAGTAGACATAGGAATATTTTTCAAAGACTAGCGCTATATTCGCCGCTTGCTTTTAAGGAACTTGGCTTGGAAATGGCTGGCCTGGCCTGGGCTTGGGCTTGGCCTGGAGTTGCAGTAAAAAAAACGTTTACGTTACGTTTGCGTTACGTTTACGTTACGTTTACGTTACGTTTACGTTACGTTTACTTTACGTTTACGTTACGTCTACGTTACGTCTACGTTACGTCTACGTTACGTCTACGTTACGTCTACGTTACGTCTACGTTACGTCTACGTTACGTCTACGTTACGTCTACGTAACGTCTACGTTACGTCTACGTTACGTCTACGTTACGTCTACGTTACGTCTACGTTACGTCTACGTTACGTCTACGTTACGTCTACGTTACGTCTACGTTACGTCTACGTTACGTCTACGTAACGTCTACGTAACGTCTACGTTACGTCTACGTAACGTCTACGTTACGTCTACGTTACGTCTACGTTACGTCTACGTTACGTCTACGTTACGTCTACGCTACGTCTACGTTACGTCTACGCTACGTCTACGGTACGTCTACGCTACGTCTACGCTACGTCTACGCTACGTCTACGCTACGTCTACGTCACGTCTACGTCACGTCTACGTCACGTCTACGTCACGTCTACGTCACGTCTACGTCACGTCTACGTCACGTCTACGTCACGTCTACGTCACGTCTACGTCACGTCTACGTCACGTCTACGTCACGTCTACGTCACGTCTACGTCACGTCTACGTCACGTCTACGTCACGTCTACGTCACGTCTACGTCACGTCTACGTCACGTCTACGTCACGTCTACGTCACGTCTACGTCACGTCTACGTCACGTCTACGTCACGTCTACGTCACGTCTACGTCACTTCTACGTCACGTCTACGTCACGTCTACGTCACGTCTACGTCACGTCTACGTCACGTCTACGTCACGTCTACGTCACGTCTACGTCACGTCTACGTCACGTCTACGTCACGTCTACGTCACGTCTACGTTACTTTTACGTTACGTTTACGAATACGGGTCGGTGGAAAAATTTGGGTAGGTCCTTCCTACTAAATCTTTCCACCCTACCTATCTAATGCAATCATTGTAGGATGACAAGGGTGGTTGGGAAGTAAGGTACGTACAGTAGGTATGTACATTCACGCCCGTATCCCCGAAGGGGTAGGCAGCGGTACCACAAGTGCATTCACGATTAGCCGAATATACTTGGTCCCAGAAATGTGATAGGTGGTAAGCCTATCGACAACCGGGCACTTTCCAATCCCGGAAAACTTTGTGTTTATTAGAAAACTGAAAAAACGCTTTTTTTATGTTGTCCGACCTGAGAAGTGGTAAAGTAGGAAAGAAGAAAAAGAAAAGCTCTGTGGTCTAGTGGTCTGGCGTTGGCGTTGGCGTTAGCCACGTGAAGTCCCGGGTTTTGAGTCGTCTTTCGCGAACTTTTTCTAACACCCTAGGTAAACAAATTGTAGAACACCACTCGGCATTAACACTCTTTTGTTCTTCAAGTGGAATTGTACAGATGGGACCCGTAGCTGAGAAAAAAACGCGATCATTTTTTACCAACGTTTCTCGCCTGTCTCACTTTTGTTGGCCTGTTTTCATTTTCAAACACCCAATCACAAGATTGCTGTTTTTTTTTTTCGGGTTCAAAACAATAAGTCCACGTTTCGTCTTTTGTGATAATGTTATAAGCAGCATTAGAATGTCCGCGGTCGTACTTTAGTAGCATCTGTGAGCACCATTCTACGTGAGCCTGCTTTTGCTCCGCGTCAGTTCATGAGGGATCCAACGACAACAAAGTTTCCGAACTTTCAATTTTTCGTGTAAAATTTTCTGAATTTAGCTCATACCAATCCCCAATAGTCCTCAAATTGTCTCATAGGTAATCCAGGGGTTTTCTTCAATTAACCGCTTCACAGTAGCCACATTATTTTCGTTGACGGTAGTTAAATGCCGCCCTTCACGAAATTCGTCATGTACAGAAACTCGACCTCTCAAATTCAGCGAACCATCGCCTCACGGTGCTCAAACAAGGTGCTTCTCTCCCTAAAGCATTTTGAAGACGAGCAGCACAGTCTTGCGGAGAAAGAGAACTTTTAAAATTACAAAAAATCATCGCAAAAATTACAAAAAATAGGGGATGAAATATTTATTAAAGGCCATTTGGACGACTTATTAATATACCCGCGGGCGAAGCTGCGCGGGTCAGCTAGTTCAATATAAAAACATCGTCTTCAATACACCTTCCAGTACAAAAATATACAAGAATTTTTCAGTAAAAAACCAAATTTTCACTGTTATTAGGCTACTTTCTATGCACTTTTGTGGTACATTTTACTCAAAAATTATCGGACTTTTAGGTTTGTGCTTCGACGTAGTAGTTTAAATTCATGTCTAGATATGTTATCTACCATAAAAATAGAGAAAGGGTGAGGGAGGGGGAGAGGGAGGGGGAGGGGGAGGGAGGGGAGGAAGAGGGAGAGGGGAGTGGGAGGGGGAGAGACGGGGAGGGGAGTGGGAGGGGGGAGGGGGGGAGAAGAGAGAGAGAGAGAGAGAGAGAGAGAGAGAGAGAGAGAGAGAGAGAGAGAGAGAGAGAGAGAGAGAGAGAGAGAGAGAGAGAGAGAGAGAGAGAGAGAGAGAGAGAGAGAGAGAGAGAGAGAGAGAGAGAGAGAGAGAGAGAGAGAGAGAGAGAGAGAGGATGAAATACTTTATTTTTATACTACACCTATTCGGAAAGCACATTAGTTCTTACTTGAAAAACGAGAAGAAAGTACCTAATTCCAAGCGAACCAATATGCGGGCGGCAAAAATGTATGGGCGACAATAAGTTTGTATCTCGAAGCACATCAAAATGTTACTGGCCACTAGCATTTACTAAAGAAACTTGGCAGTATGTGCTTTATTTCATTTGCCTCCTCAATATTAAAAAAAAAAACAGTAGCAGTCGTGGGACTGCCGATAGAAGTGAAAACGGAACTATTGAGAGTAATTAAAACTATATGCAAAACATAGCTATAGATATACTATTACCATTAGCATGTCGGTGACGCGAACCGAGGATTTTACCCTCTATCAAAACGCTCAACGCGCCTAAAGAAGTTTTCACTTCAAAAACGATTGTACGCGCGATTTTCTTTTTGAAGTGAAAACTTCTTTAGGCGCGTTGAGCGTTTTGGTAGAGGGTAAAATCCTCGGTTCGCGTCACCGACATGCTAATGATAATAGTATATCTATAGCTATGTTTTGCATATAGTTTTAATTACTCTCAACTTAATAGTTCCGTTTTCACTTCTATCGGCAGTCCCACGACTGCTACTGTTTTTTTATTGTATATTCTTCTTACATTCTGTTCTGATGTCTTATGTCTAGTAGCGAGAATGAAGATTTATTTACGCCGCCTGAATTAAAAGAAGCTGCTCAAACAGTCATTTTAAACCTTTTCCCAAAAAAGTCCAAGCATAAGTACAACAAAACATATGAAGAATTTATGGAGTTTCAATAATAGTGATAATTTTAATATAAATTTTTACTAAAGTGTTTTTATTTTCCTCATTGCTGTAGTATAAAGCAGTATGTATCACTCGGGAGAAAATGCGATACCTAACTTGAGTACCTACACTCTCGTAAGGTATCGGTCATTTTCTCGCCTTGGTGAACAAACTACTATTATATTTTTCTATACATTATAAGACTTATAGACTTTATTACTTTACTAGATAGTATAACTTTGCGAGCCCCTACAAAGCTCTGCTTTTTGCTAGTAGAAGCACAATATTCACAGAACACGTATTACTTGCAACTAAACTAGCGGAGAAATTCCATTGTACATAGCAGCTGTCGCTTCGCTCTCCCCTCCACGTTTTTCTACCTGTTCAAAATCCCTACTGCTATTTTTATACACAGGTATCTTTGAAAAATGTTCTTATATGTCTACTCAGGTAAGATTTAACATATAAATAAAAAAAATACTGTTTAAAGTGAAAATATATGGTCAGACATTAATTTTTTATAATAATTAGTTTAAACAATGAAACAATGGAGTGCACAAAAAATTTTTGGGTAAACATTGCAATTTATTGTTTAAAAAACAATATCCCACATCGATCATATTAATTAATTCATTATAACTATAATCCGAGGTGAAAACCCCCAGGCCCTCCACTATTAGATTATTTAGCTAAATCAATATTTTAAATCTCAGAAACTGAATTGGATGGCATTCGAAATGTCAAAATTGTTTATCGTTTCCAAAATATACAGCTTTTCAAAAATCAATATACTGCCATTTTTAACAAAGAAAATGTTTAAACTGAAAAAATCCATATAATTTTTACTCTAATACTTATAATTTTTACTCTTTCGAGCTGTAGCGGGAAGTTTCAGGAATGGCCTGCAGAGTCAACCGCTTACAGAATTTTTTTAAATTGATTTTCAAAGAATCGAAAGTAAAAGAAATTTAAAAATAGCATGTTAATTATTAATTTACAATCAAATTATATCATGAAATACGAAACCTTGCATCGCACGTTGTAATGGAAAACAATTTAATAAATTATAAACATGAACTTAATAATAAAATTCAATGTTCAATCTGGGACGTAATCAACTCACAACTGTATTGAGAGTCAAAATACGTTTAAAATAAACAAGCGTGGACACCCAGCCATGTAGATTTACGACAAAGATCAAAGGGTTAGTACATTCAGCTCATACATCGTTGACAAAAATACACATAAAAATGGTGGATTTGTTGTAGATAGGAGAGTTATTTCGGATGACATCCTCCATAAATGGGACGTGATGGAGATTTCAATTACTCAATCTATTTTTATGTAGCATCGCTTTCCACAAAATGCATTTTAACTTGTAGTGCACTCAGTTCAATTGCTAAGCGTTATCGAGCGTGCGTGCGTTCACATATTAATCAACAATTCAGGATTTGAATCTTATATTTGACAATATTTTCACAGGTACGTGCGGTTAATAAAATATAGAAAGGATGTTTATTTAAGGGCGTTTCTATATTCATTATGCTTGCTGCTGGTATAGGATCATGACAAATTTAGGTCTGCACTCCCTTTGACGAATAGACCTTCACCCCGTGTTGGTCCCGGGCTCCTTTGAAGAATAGGTTAACTGCCGTTATGCCAGGCAGGTCGTAAAAGGTTACCGAGTGGCTATACGCGTCACTACCATCGTGACTACTAGGCGGTAGAGTTCTGTATAGCCTCAACCGGGTCTGGTACCACCGCCTTACCTATTCTTGCCGCAATAGCGTCAGTGCTTGTCGCTGTCGTGTTCCGGTTTGGAGGGTAAGGTAGCCGGTAAACTTATGCATGTGGCACTGGACCTCGCCACCAGATAGCAACGCACCATTGACATTTTTGGTGTCTATAGGCGATGGTTGACTCTTTCCATCAGGAGACCCATCTGCTTGTTTGCTATCTTATGATATAAAAAAAGACCATCTGCAATTCTATCAGTTAGTTCAAAAAAGTTTAGAAAATCCAAAAGTGCACGTCGAACCTTTTTTTCTTTAAATTATTTATTATAAAAAAAGGAGGTGCGTTCAAGACTTATCAATGATGAAATTTTTGGAAAGTAGTATTTGATATAACTTCGACATTTTTCAACCAATTTATTTTGTAGCTGAGACACCATTTTAAATCTCTAAAATTTGACTGAATGCTATTCGAAAGATCACATCTATCATCGTTTTCAAAATATACAGATTTTCAAAAAATTAAAATACTATCATTTTTAACAAACTATAGATTTTGGAACTCTATGAAAAAATTTATGCTTACTACATCAATTTAGCGGGACGTTCCAGGGATGGCCTGCAGGGTCAACCGGTTCAAAGATTCTTTAAAATTAATCCCTAATACGCAAAAATAAGGGATTAAAGTTGTATGAAAAACTATATCAACGATAGCCTACTCGCGGGCGAAGCTCCGCGAGTTAGCTTTTGTCTAAAAGTATCTTCACGCCCGTATCCCCGAAGATGTAGGCAGAGGTTGTACCAGTGTACCCACGATTAGCCGAAGATCCCGGTTGGCGATAGGCAAGGCAAGCCTTTCGCCAACCGGGCATTTATCCAATTTCGGGCAATGTTATTTTTATCAGAAAACTGAAAAAAACACTTTCTTGAATTGTCCGATCCGCGAATGAAATCCAGGACCTCATGTGGTGGGTGGTGGTAGCTTAGGTCTAAATATATTTTTAAAAAAATACCACTAACTGAAATATTATCTGATCTATAAATGCATTAAAATATTTGTGTAACAAACTGGTAACTTGCTGGAAACTGTCTCACGGGATTATCAATTATTGGTTATTCCCGTAAGGGATCTGTCGTTAATATATGTGTTCGTACACTGTCTTGAAAAACACCAAACGATTTAAGGTTACATCTTTGCTTTAAATTATTTAACTACTGTAATGAAGTGTAGTGATAATTTAAATGCTGCTTTTAATATATTTTTTGCTCATGGATTCTCCTATCAAGCAACTTCCTTCACGAATATTATTAAAATTTAAAATTCTTAACTCGTCAAATATAGATTTCATTGACTTACAATTTATATTTCCTTAATTGAAGCGACAGAAAACAAGGATAGCTCCTTTTCCAATCCGTTCAGTTCTCGTCGATACGTCAATTATCTTTAATTGATTTGCCAGGCTCGGAAATTGAAAAAAGAGTCAAATTTAAAAAGCTCTTTATAATAATGATTTTGTGTTAATACGGACCACTTTTTAAAGAATAGATCAGATGCCTAAGTGCTAGGCATATCGTAAAAGGCTACAAAAAGTTACGCGTAACTGACGTGACTATCGACTTGACGGTATAGTTCAGCAATGTTTCGACCAGTTTATTACCATCGCCTCACATATTTGTTTCAATAACATCAGTGCTTGTTGCTATTTTGTTTCAATTTGGAGGACAAGCCAGTAAATTACTTATGCAAGTGGGATTCCAACATTCTACAACCATAATGCATCATATTTTATTACAATTTGGAGGACAAGCCAGTAAATTACTTATGCAAGTGGGATTCCAACATTCTACAACCGTAAGCCATCATATTTTGTTTCAATTTGGAGGGCAAGCCAGTAAATTACTTATGCAAGTGGGATTCCAACATTCTACAACCGTAACGCATCATATTTTATTACAATTTGGAGGACAAGCCAGTAAATTACTTATGCAAGTGGGATTCCAACATTCTACAACCGTAAGCCATCATATTTTGTTTCAATTTGGAGGGCAAGCCAGTAAATTACTTATACAAGTGCGATTTCAACATTCTACAACCGTAACGCATCATATTTTATTTCAATTTGGAGGGCAAGCCAGTAAATTACTTATGCAAGAGGGATTCCAACATTCTACAACCGTAATGCATCATATTTTGTTTCGATTTGGAGGGAAAGTCAGTAAATTACTAATGCAAGTGGGATTCCAATATTCTACAACCGTAACGCATTATATTTTGTTTCAATTTGGAGGGCAAGCCAGTAAATTACTAATCAAGTGGGATTCCTACATTCTACAACTGTAACGCATCATATTTTGTTTCAATTTGAAGGGCAAGCCAGTAAATTACTTATGCAAGTGGGATTCCAACATTCTATAACTGTGACGCATCATTAATGTCTTTGGTAGTACAGGCAAAGGCGTTTTCACCTATGTCAAGCTTACCAGCTACTTTATACCAAAGCAGAACACGACAGCGATAAGCAGCGATGCTATAGCATCAAAAACAGTGAAGGCCGTGGCACAGAATACTGGAGCCTCAGTATTCTGTGGCTGTAGTCTTAAATCCCGTCAAGAAGTTGCAGAACTCTACCACATAGTAATTTTGTATAAGTGACACGTGTTAGCCTTCTCTAGCCTTTTACGATATGCTTAGCAATGAGGCAGTTAATCTGTTATTAAGAATGGAACCCGGGTAAATAGACTGTTACCTTAAATATTATGAGATGACTATAATATATTATGTTCATATTTAATCAGTGTGTTATTAGTATCGAAATACATTTAGTAAAATAGTATGTTAGAGGTAAGGTCGCAGGTTCAAAGCCAGGTATGTCGAAATTTTTATTTGTTACGTTTTCCTAAGTACGAAATAAGTGTTAAAACACATATACAGGTATGAAAGAATCTTCACACATCATTTTTTTCAAATTTTTCAGGAAATCTAAGTTGACCGGAATCGAATCGAGTGCTATCAACCGCGTTTCGATCGGTCCAGCTATTTAAAAGTTATGAGATGTTTACATACACACATACATACATACAGACATACTGACGTCATCGTGAAAATAGTCAAAAAAGGTTCCTAGTACCTCAAAACATGCAGATCTGGTGAAAACTCGATTTTCAAAAATCGGAACAAAATCAATAACTTTCTTATCCTACATAGGTAGCGGGAAGTTAAAAACGATTTTACGTTACGAAATACGATTTTAGAAAAAAACACTGCGACAAGCTCTGTTACCAAGGTACTAAAATTGAATGTTTGACAATACAAAACCAATCAATGCACGAATGTAATGAATAAAGCTGCAGCAATATTTTTCGGTGTTCAGGATGGAAAATAAAATGCGATATAAAAAATTACAAGCTTTGAAAGTTAAAACAAACGTTGGTTAATTTAGGAAACACGCCTAAGTTTACATTTCACTTGAATTTCCTGTATAAAATAACTTTGTAGTAATTTTACAATTTAATGTATTTGACATACTCTTCCGGTATGATGACACATAGTTTTAATCACCTATTGTACGCCGTATAATCGGAGAGTTGATGGAGTGCTCTACTCTCAACATGTCAAGGCATTTTTTCTGGACTTAAACTTTATCTATTCTACACATATTTCACTATTACAATATAAGTACATAGATAAAAAATAAGCCTTTTATAAACACACTTATTGCTCAAAAAATATTTCTGAAGTAAAATATGTCAAAAAATTGATTTACAAATAATTCTCGGACGTCCGGATATCTATATGTATATATCTCTCCAAACCGAAACAAGAAAACGCAAGCATTGACGCTATTGCGACAGAAATAGGTAAGGCGGTGGTACTACATACCCAGGCAAGATATTGCGGAACTCTACTACGTAATAATCACGGTGGTGGTGAGACGTGTATTCGATCGGTCGCTTTTTATAACCTGCCTGGCAGAACAGCAGTTTGTTTGTTCTTCAAAGAACCCCGGTCCAACACGGAAGATACATATGAACAGACAATCAAACACATATTATGTATGCAGTCATTTGCATTGTCAAAGTGATTAGAGCCTCTATACAAGAAGTGTAGAAAGCTTTTTTTATTTTTTTTCGAAATGACTATTACAGTTGACCTTATCGGTCGCTACTGTGTCACCGGACGTTTTGGCGAGCAGAGTGCTCAGCCAGAGTTTAAGTTAAAATAGGGGCTAACAACACCCACGCAAAGGGCTGTCTTTCTATGCTCGGCTTAGGGCGGCGTTCGAACTAAATGCAAAAAGCTTCGTTCCGTCTATACATATATTAGAAATTCTTTAGACTCTCTAGACTAACATTCCGACTTTCTTAAGCAAATGTAAAACATGGTACAAGAATATTGGGTTTTCCACAGCATTGTATATGTCGCAGTGAAATTGTCAATAATCGTTAGATTATAATCTACCTAGGGAGTTTATAATTTGGTTAGTTTAGGTTAGCAGTTAAATTATAATTTTACTTAGTTAGATTATATAATCTAACGGTATTGACAATTTCATTGCGACATAAATATAGTAGCAAGTATTAAGTAGAAATTCGAGCATCTATATATATTCTATACATATATAAAATCGTAGGAAAGTCAAAACTGTACATTGACTATTTTTTTAAAAGAATACTTGGGGCGTGATCTAAAATCGATATCGAAGCCAAAAATATAGTTTTTATAATTTTTGTCAGTTTGTTTTTTGTCTGGAGTAGCATACAGACTCAAAAAGTACTGCATGGATTTACTTCAAATTTTGCATGAATATTACTAACAGGTCGGGTCAACATATAGGCTACATATTATCGCGCTAGCACTTACGGGGAAGGAGCTGTGCAGAGTAAACGAAGTCCGCGCGGACGAAGTTGCGGGCAACATCTAGTCTATACATATAATAAAATCGTAGGAAAGTCAAAACTGTACACTGAATATTTTTTTAAAAGAATACTTGGGGTGTGATCTACAATCGATATCGAAGCCAAAAATATAGTTTTTAGAATTTTTGTCTGTTTGTCTGTTTATCTGTTTGTCTGTATGTATGTCCGGGGTAAACTCAAAAAGTACTGCATGGATTTACTTCAAATTTTGCATGAATATTACTAACAGGTCGGGTTAACATATAGGCTACATATTATCACGCTATCACCTAGCAGGGAGGTGCTGTGCGGAGTAAACGAAGTCCGCGTGGACGAAGTCGCTGGCAACAGCTAGAAAACAATAATATCTCATTTAAATTCGTCAACTGACTTTATTTAAATAGTATAGACACGTGAGTATATTATCATGTATGTCACATGAGTGTAGTGTGTGTGTCATATTTACTTTATTAATTTAATGTATTTCTAGTGCATTTTTTTAAACATCCGGTTTCTGCAGTATACAATGTAAACTTTGACCATGCCGAAATGCATATTCTACCGTTGGCGCAATGTCTTGAAAAAGGGTCCAAAGTTTTTCCTTCACATCGCTCACATTTAAGATTTATTTTTTAAAAAATGTATCCAATACTACTTCTAATACCTCCAAGAACATGTGTACAATGTTTTATGAAGATCGGTTCGGTATTCTTTCTGTGAAAGCGTAACAAATAAACTTACATTCGCATTTACAATATTAGTAGAGGTGTTAAAACTGAACGTAATACAAAAAATTGCAACATTTCCGCGAGCCTGATTAAATGTTGATTTTGTTGACTTTCTTAATTAATTGAAACAGCAGAAAAAAAAGAATAGCTCCTTTGCCAACCCGTTCAGTTTTCGTCGGTACGTCATTATTCCAGATTGCTATGCCCGGGACCGGAAATTAAATGAAGAGCCCTACATAAGAAAGCTATTTAGTTTATTGGAAATAAACATTTAATTTTATCTTTATGAATACAATAATGCGAAAATAATGAAACGCTTTTAGCTCTGTTTTCCGATTTATTTATTCATAAGTTACTTTTGCTAAAGTCGTAATATTATTTTAGGTTACAACAAGTAATATTCTTATATCTTAATTGTTATATTAAAATACTAGCTGTTGCCCACGACTTCGTCCGCGCGGATTCGTTTACTCCGCACAGCTCCTCCCCCGTAGGTGATAGTGTAATAATATGTAACCTATATGTTGACCCGAACTATTAGTAATATTCATGCAAAATTTGAAGTAAATCCATGCAGTACTTTTTGAGTTTACCGTGGACATACATACAGACAAACAGACAAGCAGACAAAAATTCTAAACATTATATTTTTGGCTTTGATATCGATTGTAGATCACGCCCCAAGTATTCTTTTAAAAAATATTCAATGTACAGTTTTGACTTTTCTACGATTTTATTATATGTGATAATAATATAGATAAGAATATTACTTGTTGTAACCTTGCCTGCAAATTCGGGGATACGGGCGTGAAGATACTTTTTTTACAGATAAATTATTATTATAGTATCTTCACGCACGTATCCCCGAAGATTTAGGCAGAGATACCTACAACAAGTGCACCCACGATTAGCCGAAGTATACTTAGGCCCAAAATGTGATAGGATAGCCTATCGCCAACCAGCCTTTTTTTCCAATCCCGGACAACGTTGTTTTTGTTAGAAAACTGAAAAAAACACATTTTTCAATTGCCCGATATGAGAATTGAACCCGGAACCTCATGTAGTCAACTTCGATAGCGGACCACTAGACCAAAGAGGCGAAAGAATTATAGTAATAATAAAATAACCATAAAATTCTATCGTATTTATGCTTTGCCATGTTTTCCGTAAAATTGTTTTTACATTCA
This sequence comes from Apodemia mormo, assembly GCA_036924255.1. NCBI lineage: Eukaryota > Metazoa > Arthropoda > Insecta > Lepidoptera > Riodinidae > Apodemia > Apodemia mormo. The sequence goes on from JAUPFN010000012.1 coordinate 13,174,895, forward strand.
TTAGAAACTTCTTGCGACTTACATGAATTTTAAATACGAGTTGTAGAACTAAACATAAAATAGATATTGTGTACTGGTCATCACCACAGCGATCCATCAAAGTTAACTCAACGAAGCGAAGCATCCTCAAGAGATATAGACGAAACTACGACCGTGAAGTCGATTTATTGGCTGGCTTCATATAAATCTGGTTGTGACAAATCTATTGAATAACGCTAGTATAAATGTTCAGGTTAATATCATTTTATAAATCATCAGAGAATACATTGAGGTCCTAATGTTATTTTTCACGATAGTTTAGCCTTTTGCTCGAGTGGTCAGGAAAACTGATTACGCAATCATTAATAAATAAATAAATAAATATTTACGGGACAAATTACACTTACTGATCTAATCCCAAAGTAAGCATATTATTTCATAACATATATAATCATAACATATATAAATACTTTTACATACATAATAAACACCCAAACCCGGAAATAGAGTCGTTTATGCTCATCACACAAATGCTTGTTCCCGTCGGTGATCGAACCCGAGCCCCGTCGATTGCGTAGTCAGAGTCGCTAACCACTCGACCAAAGGGGCGGTAAAGGATCATTGGGGCTCGATTTCGGTTCCTGAAAGAGGCAATCATGTGTGATAAGTAAACATATTTTTATTTCTGGGTTTGGATGTTTAATAAATGTCAGTGTTTTATTCTTTACTAGCTGTTGTTGGCGACTTCGTCCGCGCGAACATCGTTTACTCCGCACAGCTCCTCCCCCGTAGGTGATAGCGTGATAATATGTAGCCTATATTTTATGTTGATCCGACCTGTTAGTAATATTCATGCAAAATTTGAAGTAAATCCATGCAGTACTTTTTGAGTTTACCCCGGACATACATACAGACAAACGGACAAACAGATAAAAATTCTAAAAACTATATTTTTGGCTTCGATATCGATTGTAGATCACGCCCCAAGTATTCTTTAAAAAAAAATATTCAATGTACAGTTTTGACTTTTCTACGATTTTATATGTATAGATTATATTTCAGTGCCTATATCGTCGTCTCTGAGGTCTAGTGGTCCGATGTTGGTGTTGACCACATGAGATCCCGGGTTCGATTCCCGAATCGGACAATTCAAACAGTGTTTTTTCACTTTTCTGATAAAAACAACGTTGCGCAGGATTGGAATGTGCCCGGTTGGCGGATAGGCTTGCTACCTATCACATTGGCTTGCCACCTATCACATTATGGGTCTTAGTATCTTCGGCTAATCGTGGGTACAGTGGTTGTATCTCTGCCGACCTCTTCGGGGCATGCATTTTTAGGGGCATGAAAATACTACTACAGTATCTAAATGTATTTTTATTTATTAGTATCGTTAACTAACACCCACATCAAAAGTAATAATAATAATAAACATTCAGGGGACAAATTACACTTACTGAACTAACTCCAAAGTAAGCAAATTATTTGCTTGTGTTCTGGGTGTTAGTCAACGATACTAATACATAGAAATATATACCTATATAAATACTACAATATGTTTAATAAACACCCAAACCAGGAAGTACAAACATTTATACTCATCATACAAATGCTTGTCCCCGTCGGGGAACGAACCCGAGCCCCGTTGATTGCATTATCAGGCTCGCTAACCACTCGACCAACGGGGCGGTCAGTGTGAAAGTGTGTGTGAATAATTTGATTACATTGGGGTTAGAAGAATTCATCGGCGTAACCATAGCTTTATTAAGAGTGGAGTTCAGGGGTTTAAAATTAACTATCTAGTTTTTTTAGGGTTCCGTACTATCTAGTTTTTTTTAGGTTCCGTACCTCGAAAGAAAGAAACGAAACCCTTATAGGATCACTTTATTGTCCGTCCGTCCGTCTGTCAAGACCCTTTTTCTCAGGTACGCGTCGCGGTATTAAGCCGAAATTTATACCAAATACTCACGTCTACTGTCCCTTAGAAATGTGAAAATATCTAGCATCTAAGTCCAACACAATCAAAAGGTACAGCCGCAATTTTTTGCAAATTTTCGAAACTTGCAAAGGAATCAAAACCGACAGGGTACTTCCCGTGAACTCAGAATCTTGATATTTGGTACGAAGCAACGTCTTATAGCACAGATAAAGTAAAAAATTACGAAAACTGTACATTTTTAGTTACATCATACATACATAATAAAAATATTTTAACAACTTTAAAGATACAACCCCTTTATATTAGAATGAATTTCAATTTAATACGTTCATGAGGTACGCGTAAAGGTATTAAATTGAAATTCATATCAAATACTCAGGTCTATAAAACCTTTAAGCTGTAACAAAATCAAAGTTTGTACGGAACTCTCGGTGCGTGAATCCGACTCGCACTTGGCCGGATTTTTACATTTGTATTCGAATTCTTCAAGCAGTTATACTAATATTTTGATCACTAACCTAACCAGTTAAAACCTTTTTTAAATCATAAATAAAATATTGATCCTAAATTCAATGCAACTGAAAGAGCAATATGCTAATAGAAATATTGAAACAGCACTCCATTTTATATTTACAACGATCATATGGATTGTTAACGTCGAAGCTAAAGGAATTAAATTATAAAGCCCTACAATATTGGATTAACCATGTTTATACAGAGTTGTGCATTTTCTGTTTCTACCATATAAAATCTAGTGTTTTAATATTTTTCACCCAGCCAGGATTTTGACATTTTATTTGAATATCACTTATTTTTTTTCTGACAGGTACAGATTTCTACCATGGTTATTTCAAACTAACTGATCCGCGCAGCTTCACACACGAGTGCGTCCGCTGTATGGACGACATGTTAGATCAACATGTCCATAATATAGTTTTCGTACAAAACTTTCGTCCCATATAGCCTTCCTATTTCGCCTCATAGGGATCAACTTTTATATTTTGTTATTTGTTATTTGTTATATATATATATATATATATATATATATATATATATATATATATATATATATATATATATATATATATATATATATATATATATATATATATATATATATATATATATATATATATATATATATATATATATATATATATATATATGTATGTATAACAGCAATGGATTTATATTTATAAATCCATTGCTGTTCGTTAGTTTCGCTAAAACTCGAGAACGGCTAAACCGATTTGGCTAATTTTGGTTTGGAAATAATTGTTAAAATCCAGGGAAGGATTAAAAGGTAAGAAAATCTATATACAGGCAAACGTTGTTTTGCCTATATATAGATTTTCTTATCTCTCTCTCTCTCTCTCTCTCTCTCTATATATATATAAATCCATTGCTGTTCGTTAGTTTCGCTAAAACTCGAGAACGGCTAAACCGATTTGGCTAATTTTGGTTTGGAAATAATTGTTAAAATCCAGGGAAGGATTAAAAGGTAAGAAAATCTATATATAGGCAAACGTTGTTTTGCCTATATATAGATTTTCTTATCTATATATATATATATATATATATATATATATATATATATATATATATATATATATGTATATGTATATATGTATATATATATATATATATATATATATATATATATATATATACATACATATAAATCCATTGCTGTTCGTTAGTTTCGCTAAAACTCGAGAACGGCTAAACCGATTTGGCTAATTTTGGTTTGGAAATAATTGTTAAAATCCAGGGAAGGATTAAAAGGTAAGAAAATCTATATATTGGCAAACGTTGTTTTGCCATATAAATTATTTAATCAAAAAATAAGGATTGGTGATAGAAAGCTAAAATTTTAGAGTTGTATGAATGTTTCAATGCTGAATCATAAAAAACTTAAAATAATGTCCATAAAATAAAAAAATATTTTTAGGGGTGGACAACCTTATCACTTAGGGGTATAAAAATAGGGGTATAAACAATTCTTAGACCTACTGAATATGCATACGAAATTTCATCATAATCGGTCAATCCATTTCGGAGGAGTACGGGAACAAACATTGTGACACGAGAATTTTATATATATAAGATAAATCAATTGCCGTTCGCTAGTCTCGCTAAAACTCGAGAACGGTTGAACCGATTTGACTAATTTTGGTTTGGAAATAATTGTTAAAATCCAGGGAAGGATTAAAAGGTAAGAAAATCTATATATTGGCAAACGTTGTTTTGCCATATAAATTATTTAATCAAAATATAAGGATTGGTGATAGAAAGCTAAAATTTTAGAGTTGTATGAATGTTTCAATGCTGAATCATAAAAAACTTAAAATAATGTCCATAAAATAAAAAAATATTTTTAGGGGTGGACAACCTTATCACTTAGGGGTATAAAAATAGGGGTATAAACAATTCTTAGACCTACTGAATATGCATACGAAATTTCATCATAATCGGTCAATCCATTTCGGAGGAGTACGGGAACAAACATTGTGACACGAGAATTTTATATATATAAGATAAATCAATTGCCGTTCGCTAGTCTCGCTAAAACTCGAGAACGGTTGAACCGATTTGACTAATTTTGGTTTTGAATTAATTGTTGAAGTCCAGAAAAGGTTTAAAAGGTGAGAAAATATAGAAAAAAAATAAGAATAGTTAAAAAGGCAGAACATCGTTTGCCGGGTCAGTTAGTCATTATTAATTAAATAGCCAACCGATTTCATACTTTACTGTATCATCAGGGTTATTTCTTATGTGATAAAATTCGAAAACGATTGGCTATTTCATTAATCTATACTCGTAATATAAAGAGATAAACTGCGTTTACTTGTAAGAGATCACACATTACAATTTTTATCTTGCAATATAAGCGACAGTTTTCTGTGCTGACACGTTTTAGGACTGACTGCTAAAACATTTGAGGCAACTAACTCTTAAGTCATAATATTACCAAGAATTTTCCTTGAACACAACCCAAAAATTATTTTTGCTTAACCCAGGAATCATACCGAGGTGTCCATTATCTGGGCCGAATATGTTAAAGTTTTGCTTATCAAAAATTATAAACATAGATTTTTTTAGTTCCAAGATTTTTTGAGATCTAAAATATTGTTTTAGCTACATAATAAGGTTTAAAAATTTCGAAGTAATGTTAAACAAAAATTTTTTTTAATAATTTTCGTCATTGATAAATCCTAAACAAATTGAGCGATTTTGATCCAATTAACGGTATTTAACGTAATTTTTTAAGGAGAATGACTGATAAGATTTTTAAGTCAATCGGCATAATATCCTGAAAGTTATTTTAAAAATATTAAGTAAGTTTGCTAAAAACAACAAAACTGTGCTTTTATTTTGATTTTGCAAAATCTGCTTTTATTATGAAAAATTGCTTTTATTTTGTTTTTTTTTTAAATTGCATTTGAAGTAGTTTTTAAGTACTAAAATTTTGTAGAAGGTCAAAAAATGATTGGTTAAGAAATGTCGAAAGTACGTTGAAAAAAATTTGTTTTAAAAATTGTCAACGATAACTCTCGTACGGATAAACGTCCGAACACCCAAACATCTCAAGATTCAAACATCCAAACATCCAAACTATTTTATAGAAGAGAGGGTAAACGAGCAGGAGGTGCACCTGATGGTAAGAAATCACCGCCGCCCATGGATATCCGCAATATCAAAGGTCTTGCAATTATGTTGCCGCCCTTTTAGGACAGAAAAACTTTCATATTTATATTATAAATAGGCATATATGGGATTTTAACGTAAAATATACGATTATTTTTCAGTGTTATCGGTACATTACAATTCGATTTTGTGCTAGATGTTCAGCTGGAGGCGTTACATGGAAATGGTTTAATGTATTCCTCCACTCAATGCAACACTGAGTTGAAACGTTTCGAACAAAATCCTCATCAATGCCCCGTGACATTGAATCAAAAGCCCTCCAAGGGAATTAAATAGCATCACAGTAAAATCCCAATAGAATCACGACAATTTTACTTTGACCTTCATTGTTTTAGAGCAAATAACGCAACCTATATTGAGTAGAGATAACAGATAGGTCTCTTTAGATTGGTATGGAATGCTAGTGTGTTGTGAATAAACCATGAGTTGTTTTCAATTTAGCGTAAAAGCGTTCAGTCATAAAAGCTGAAGCGGTCATAATTAACGGTTTTGTATGTGGATGTCACATGCTGGAAAAATACACGCTGTGTTAGATGATCGATTTACTTTATTTCGGGATATATTTTATATAGTAGCTGTCTGAGTATTAAGGGTAATCCACGGAAACTAGAAGTAATGAAATAAGGAATAATAACGCTTTAGAACAAGGATATGGCTCTTTATGTGCTGTAATAATAACATACGTTGAATAAGATAACCTATTGAACTCCTTCTAGAGGTATAGATCGAATACCCTACTGCTGGGGATCTTGGACAAGGCAAAAGAAGGCTAACACATGTAATTAATATCGTCACTAATATGTGGTAAAATTCTACAACGTCTTTATTGGGATTTGTTACCACCGCCTTACCTATTCCTACCGCAATAGAGTCAGTGCTTTTCGCAGTCATGTTCCAATTTAAGGATACGGAATCCAGTTACTTTTGCATGGAACGCACTATTAACATATTTGGTGCCTATGTAAGATGGTTATCTCTTTCCTTCAGAAGAGCTTTTTGCTCGCTTACTATCCTACAATACAATCTTACTTTGTAAATTGTCCTATATTATAAATATAAATATTCTCTAAATTTGTATTCTGATTGTTTTTATTTCGCATTTAATTCGCAGAAAATATTCGAGTCGGTTCTACACATTCTTGAGTGATAATGGTGCGGTTGGTGCGACCTTAAATCGACGAATCAGAACACAGACTGTAATAACTTTTTATAATAGTTTGTATAAAACACGTACATATAAAATTATCCTAAATAATATTTCCTTAAGTAATGATGATGGATTATATAGTTGTTCATATCTTTCATGCTACCGGTTAAATTCCGCTTATTGAACAACCGGTTAACCAAGTGAGTGGTTATTTTATTATAAAATTTTCTATTTTTGTAATAATAATAATAAATAATAAACATCAAAAAAGTAAGCAAATTATATGCTTGTAATATGGGTGTCAGTCAACGAAACTAATACATAGAAATACATATATAAATACTCTAATATATTTAACAAACACCCAAACTCAAAATTAAAAATCTGTGCTGATCACACAAATGCCTGTCCCTGCTAGGAATCGAACCTGGACCCCATTGATTGTGTAGTCAGGGTCACTAACCACTCGACTAACGGGGCGGTCAAATATTTTTTTTAATAATAATGAGTTTTGAATGATTCAACACAGTTTTTTATTATTTTCTCAGTAAACAATAATAATGATTACTACACTTAACACAGAAAATATAAACTTCAACTCGCGCGCGGGTCAACTTTACCAGTTTAACTTAAAATGCATCTTGACACAGAATACTTAGAGACTAACTGAAATCAATGTTGCGTACAAGTAATATTCGAGCACAGCACACATAGACACCTCTCAAGGATGCGATATCTCAGACTAGTGCGGTACAAACTGTCCCGAACCATTCAGAGATACTGCGTCCGTGAGAGGTGTCTATGTGTGCGTTGCTCGAATATCACTTGTATGTAGATTGACTACTGTTAGTCTCCAGTATACTGTGCTCTTGACGTAATGCACTCGACAAATCTTCGTATTTCTTTATCTTTCTTGCATTTAAGATCTTGTATCGACTTTCAAATTACCCGGATTATTTAGCTGACCAAGACCAAAAGTTATAAAATATCAGTTTCTGAATTTAACCGGTTACCACTTTCTGAACATAACCACAATTATTTCAGGTCATTGACCGAAATCAGTTTAGAAAATTAACCAATTTTCAAGCCCTTTTTAAATCTGTACCATAAACTTAAGCAATGTAAATAATACTAGGATTTGTTTCGCTTTATATTTTTGTTACTCTTCAGTCTTCAGTCATTACTGTGATGAATATTTCAGCCCAGTGTACGGCTCATGTAACTGAAACATGAAATACGTCTCCGTCATAAACAACCCGTTTTATTGCGTCGCTAAGCGTCCTTTTCCAAGTCGTTAAACCCGTCAATGCATCAGAAGTGAATCTCAGGTGGTTAAAAATATACATCATTTACTTTGACGGTGCTATTAATAAATGCTTACAAATATGGTGATATTAGGACGTTTTACACCTAAGATAATAATTATTTTGGTAGTTTTTTGACTCTGACTGGAATAAATAAAGTAATAAAACGTGTTTTTTATCCAAATGCACATTAAGAGGGTAATATATATATTACGTGTCACGTAGTCGGCGATGGACTCCGAAACTACTGAACCGATTTCAATGAAATTTTGTAGATATCTACTGTTTGGTCCTACTTAAAAGATAGGATAGTATTTAATTCCATTAAGTACCCCACCAAAATATTCAATTCAAGTAATTCGTATGGTAAAACAACATATGCCACGTAGTAAAAACTTTATAGAAACACGTATCAATGGATGTGTTCGGCGGAACTATCTGAGTAAGAAATCTAAGTTATATCGAGAGCTAAGATTTCCTCAGAAACTTTATAGATTCTTAGAAATATCCCATGGCCGCCATTTTCCTTTATGTGTCACACCACGATTGTATAATTCTGACACTAATTCTATAGGTTTTCACATTTTAAGTATGTTCGGGGAGTAACCGCCCGCGCTCAGATGCTCTATGTTACGTTTTGTTTGCTCTGACTATCAAACTCAGATTTCTAAATTAGATAGCTCCACTGAAAACACCCAGTCCTTATACAACATAGTTACAGATAACTGCAAATAAACAAATAAAAATGTTTGTTTTTATGATATCACCGCCATATAAGAAAACAAAATGCAGGACAACATTTTATGTCTTGCGTTTAATGGATGTGTACCGGTGTGCACTTTTATCGTTATGATACATTTGACTACAATGTTAAATCATAATTCAAATATTTTTTCTACTACATGGTACTGGTTGTCAGGTCTTGGTTTCAATTTCCGATGAATAACGCTGGATAGTTCTTCAATATGTTCGAAATCCCTTAAGAAGAATAGATAGTATGTCTTCTACCTGCCAGTTATAAACATGAACGATTAATCAAACAAATCAATACAATCATGACTACTAGAAGGTTGACTTCTGCAAAGCTTTATGTGGGTTTTGTACCACTACCTATACTTTTTTCAGGCGTAGTAGCATAAGTGTTTGTCGGAAACGTAACACAGTTCGTAATAAAGTAAGTTTTTGCTAAAGAATGATTGACGGCTTTTTATATCATACAACACAATACAATACAATACAATACAATACAATACAATACAATACAATACAATACAATACAATACAATACAATACAATACAATACAATGCAATGCAATGCAATGCAATGCAATGCAATGCAATGCAATGCAATGCAGTGCAGTGCAGTGCAGTGCAGTGCAGTGCAGTGCAGTGCAATGCAATGCAATGCAATGCAATGCAATGCAATGCAATGCAATGCAATGCAATGCAATGCAATGCAATGCAATGCAATGCAATGCAATGCAATACAATACAATACAATACAATACAATACAATACAATACAGTACAATACAATACAATACAATACAATACAATACAATAACTCTTTATTGTGCACCAAAATATATGACAACATAAAAGTAAAATACAGTTTCGTACCATGTTAAACACACAAAGGAGTCAAGAGAGATTTTACTGGAGGCGAGCAATTGGCTAAGCGAGTCACTATCATCGTGGCTACTAGGTAGTAGACTTCTGCATTGCCTCGCCCGCGTCTGGGACCACCGACTTATATATTCCTGTCGCAATAGCATCAGTGACTATTATTGTCGTATTCCGATTTGGAAGGTAAGATATCTGTAAACTTATGCATGGCGTGGCATGGCACTAAGACCTTGTCACAAGGATAGCAACGCACCTTTAACGTCTTTGGTGTCCATAGGCGAAGGTTCTCTCTTTTCATTATTAGAGCGATCTATTTATTCACTATCTTATGATATAAAAAATCTGCACTATTTAATTCTCAGTATACCTGTATTTTTATTTTTGACAACTTATTTATACTAACTAAACTAATTAACTATTAACTAAACTAAACTAATTTACTTACTTTTAAACAATATCATAGTCAAGCATAGAGTATAATAAAGATGAGAGATATCAAGCTCGAATTTAAAGTATTGACCTGCAAAATCTATTTTCGCTTTATAATAAAAACATTGAGCTATATTTAATGCACCTGAAAGAGCAAAATGCTAATAGAAATACTAATACACAACGCCATTGTATGTTTAAAGCCCATGCGAGCCAACGGAATTAAATCACAAAGCCCTACAAAGTTGGATTAAACATTCTATTGTAACACAGCGATAAATTTTCTATTCTGACCGAATAAAACCTAGTATCTCAATGTATTACAGTGGAGTGCCCAAACATTTCCCCGGGTTAACTGCAATCCACGTATTGTTCACTCCAACGTTTTTCAATTCTCGTTCTCTAAAAAGATTTCGCATACAATTTAATACTGTTGAATCCGCTTTTCGCTTTGAATCATGTTCTGAGGGGTTATCACGGGTACCTATCGAAAATATTTCGTGAATGTTAATTTCGATGAGACTTTCTTTTTCTTATAACACAAGGTTTGTTACTTCTCAGTTTGTTTTTTTTTTATAATAAAAAAGACGTGTGGCACTCGGAGACTGCCGCGGTAAAGCTATTGCATAGCATTTTTTATCAACTTATGCAATTACAATTATATATTTATTTTATTTATGCAGTATTTTTTTTTTCTTTGTTTATTCATATTTAAAACACTTTGTACACAAATTATACGAGTACAGATATTCACTGTTGTACGATAAATACCTATACACCTATATACTTTCTCACAAACAGCTGATTACGGTAGTTTTCCAATACAACCAATGCCACCTAAAGGCGGGTTGCTGAACTAAAGATTTCAAAAGTTATTAAAAGTTCTGGTATTTATTGATAGATGGAAAAAAACTAAAAAGTATCACCGCTGTGCCGGTCGGAGTGGGGGTTGTTAGGTTTTTTCGTTACGGAATTTCTGGATTCGGTCTCCATGCTCAAGGCCCGCGATAGAAGCTATGCTTAAAATAGCTTAAAAATATCATAATAAAGTAGTGCATATAATCGCCTCGTTAGTCGAGTTGTTAACGAATCTAACTACAAATCGATGGGGCTCGGGTTCGATTCCCGAGAGGGATAAACATTAATATGATGAGCATATACGTTTCTATTTCTGGATTTGGGTGTTTATTATGTATGTTACAGTATTTATACATGGATTTTTATTAGTATCTTTGACTGACCCACAACACAAGCAAATAATTTGATCAATTTGGGGTTAGATTGATTTATGTAAAGTTGTCCAGCGATATTATTATTATTTAATTAATAACCTTTTGGTTATGTATTGTTCTTTTCTTCATTACGTTACTTTTAGCTTCTTATGGTCAAATGTTGTACTGTTTTTGCCTAGGCAGCTCGTAAAATATAAACTGACTTATTTATTTATCACTAATGAAAATGGTAAAGCTACGAGACAATTTAATTAATTCAGAACTTTAATTTTTTTGGATTATTTATTTTTGAAATAAACAAAAATAGCAATTTATCAGTATCACCATCTATTAGTCAGCGACTGTCTCATATCATCATAGAAACAGCCTATTAGTTTTGCTTACAAATATCAAAATAAATGCTGTATTAATAATTACACATTTTGGCGATACGGTAATTCAATTGCAAAAGACAATCATGATAGGCCGTTAGCTGGAGGCGTTACATGGAAATGGTTTAACGTATTCCTAAGTTCTATGCACCACAGATTTGAAGTTTTTCCAACAAATTCTCATCAATGTCCTGTGATAATGAAGCAAAATCAATGTAAGTGAATTAAAAAACAGCATTACAGTACATTTTCAGTAGTATTCCGACAATATTGTATTGACTTTATTTTAAAGCAAAAGATGTAGTGAGTTGAGATAATAAATGGGTCTTTATAAATGGGCATGGATAGCTTATGTGTTATTAATAAAATATATCGAGTCGTTTTTAATTTAGTGTAAAGATGTCTACTTATAAAAACTGAAATTTTCATAATTAGCGGTTTTATTTGTATTCATATTCTGGAAAATGCCGTGTTAAGTAATCACTTATTTCCTTAATATGTTCTATAGACTAGATGCTGTCGGTGTTTGGGTATTTTAGAACACCTAAAAGAAGTAAAACATTTCGACTTGTGAATAACTAGCTGCTCACTGTAGCCCACTGCATAAAAGTTATGGTGAATCCTATGAAAACAACTTATTTTTTAGGGACTAAAAATACCGTTTTTGTTATTCTAGGTCATAATCTAAATACGTGTGTGCCAAACTTTATCTAAATCGTTTTAAACGTATTTGCGTTATTGAGTAAAAAACATCCATCCATCCATCCAAACATCCAAACATTCGCATCTATAATATATTATAGAATGATGTACTACATATTTCAATTAGTAAATTTATGAAATGATATTTTGCTAGACGCTCGGTGTTTGTTTAAAATATTTTAAAATTTTTCTTTGTTTATAATATTTTTAGGTATGGGAGGGAAGTGATTTAATACGTGTATACATTATTAAATACAAAAACTATATTTTAAAGTATAAATGAATATGAATTTTAACATGTAAAAGTGCACTCATTTGACGAGTTTACGCAGTCGCTAACAAGAAGGCGGTACAATCGACGCAATCGATACTCGATAAAGAAATCTCAAGATTGATCCACTCCAGTCGAATTGGTAGAACACCGTCCGCGCTTAGGACTGAAGCCGACCAATCACGTCCAGTATTTTTTGTATATATTATAAGATAGCAAACAAGCAAATCCCTCTTCTGATGGAAAGAGACAACCACCACCTACAGACACCAAAGATATTAATGGTGCATTGCTATCCATGTGGCTAGATAGTATCACTTCCCTTATGTCAATGGTAAACATGGACGCTATTGTGGCAGGAATAGGTAAGGTATTGGTACTAAATACCCGGACGAGACAATGCGGAACTCTGCCCAGGTTTTGAGTAACAGGTAATTATTAATTATATAATGCTTTGCTTTTCTAGTTTCAGGAAAACAGCTATTACCTAAGCTCGATTTATTATCTATGTTCAAATTATTTCTGAAACAGGTATGAACATGACTGTACTTTTCTTTTGTGTACTCTAAAATAAAATATGTGCCAAAAGCGTACTATATACTTTTAGAATTGTCAGTTCGCACAAAAATAAATTAAATTCGTGCAAATAGACTACAGAAAAAATAATATTAAAAAAAATAATTCGCACGTTTCGTGCGAGTTTAATTCAGGTATATAATTTTGATTTTAGTTTCGGTATAAATATCAAGCCAACTCTAATCACGTAAATATTATACTCTCAAAAACAACAAACCATCATACGAAATTGGCCAATCTGAAATAATGTGACATTAGTTTAGATAAACTCTCCGTACAGGAAATACAACTACGAAAGTTTTGTCTGCATAAACCATTGAAGCAAACAGTTAAATGTCGCATTACGAACCAATACCACGACGAGTAAACACATACATATATCACCTGACAAACTTCCGTTTCTGAAGTTTGAAAGAATATATCAAGTGTAAAATCTTACTTGTTTTCAAATTTATACATTGCTATTGTACTAAAACATTTATAAAATAGTAAGGTATTACAAATGAACTCACTTTTACTCCTAGTTCACTTGTCCATTTCAAATAATTTTAAATATTCAACCTTGTGTAAAATTATATGAAATAAAAGTTAATTGGAAGTGCAAGTAGAAATACACCCAAAATTTATAAACTGATATCAAATAGAAGTAAACTGGAAGTAAAAGTGTAAATACACCCAACTTTATGTAAAATTATATAAAATAGAAGTTAATTGGAAATACACCCAAACTTGTGTAAAATTATATGAAATAGAAGTTAACTGGAAGTACAAGTGGAAATACACCCAACTTTATGTAAAATTATATGAAATAGTAGTTTACTGGAAGTACAAGTAAAAATACCCAACCTTGTGTAAAATTATATGAAATAGAATTAAACTAGAAGAAAAAGTGAGTTTATTTGTAATCTTTATCTATTTTAAAATGCAGTTTCACCAAATGCCGACGATAGAAATTCGCCAATTTATAAAAATCATAAAAAAGTGTATAAATTATATCAAAAATATTACAGCAGATATTTTGAGAAGTCATTTTTAAAAAGACTCAATTTTTATTATACTATTTCGACAGTCCCTACGTATATAAGGACATGTCAAAAATGTATTTTTTTATTACATATATGGCTTTAAATTTTTCAAACACTCATATCTATGTGTCTTTTTTTATTTTATGTCTTTCACTACTTTTACAAATCGAATAAGAGAACAAGTGTAATAATAACAAATAATAAGTATCGTAGATGCGGATATTTATACGTATCGCTCTTTACGGTGTTTCAAAACGCGCGTTTTAAAATTTAAATAAGGAGACATGTCTTTATTTATGTATTTTTAATATTTTTGGGTGGAAATCTTAGGTTGTTTAGGGGTATGGTCTTAAAAATAAAATAAGTTGTTGTTTGTCATAAATCATCTATATATTTTGAATACATCGAATTAAGTTTTCAACTTTTCTTGATTTCAGCATTTAAAAAGTATCTCCGAATTGTCTGATATGAACGTCAACGTAAAAACAGTCACATATCAGTATTTCCGGGAAAATATTAAAATATTTAAAGTGATTCAATACTATTATGAATTCCTTAAATCTTATAACCCATTGTAGAAAAAAGTAATGTAATTATGCATAGAATTTTTCCAAGAGAGATTTGAATATTAATTATGCTCTCCTGTGAACTTCAGTTTTCGGCATGTCACTTTACACTTAGGAGAAAAGTAATGAACTGTGAATAAATTTTTCCCCTTACGCCAAAAAATAACGCCCCATGTAACGATAGCGAATGTAGACAGCGAAGGTAGAGTCGAAAGCTTGTTTCTACATAAGATCTGATAACTTTTTGACAGTGCTAGCTATATGGTCTCGTCGTAAAAATATTTTACATGATAACGTTTTTGGTGGGATTTGGCTTCTTTTTGTAAAAAAGTATTTTTTATAAATACATATATTTTTCAATTTATATTAAGTAGTCTGTACTTGTATAACTTTCAGTCCTTTTGCATGAAATTAAGTTTTTATGGGAGGAGAACCGATACAGACTTCCATTTTCTAATTTAAACAGTGGAGGATGATTTACTATAAATTCTGAAGTATGTATTTTCATGTTTATAACATAGGAGTATAAGAGTCACTATATATTTTACAAACATCTAGCATCAAAACTTGCGTAAGTCTCATGTAAATTTCCATTCCCCCTCCGCCGTGTTGATCGAGTGGTTAGCGACCCTGACTACGCAATCGACGGGGCTCGGGTTCGATCCCAGACGGGGACAAGCATTTGCGTGATGAGCTTAAATGTTTGTATTTCCAGGTTTGGGTGTTTATTAAATATATGCTAGTATTTATATATGTATTTTTATGTATTAGTATCGTTGACTAACACCCATAACACAACAAAATAATTTGCTTACTTTGGGGTTAGACCAGTAAGTATAATTTGTCCCGGAAATATTAGCTTTTATAGCTTAAGGGATTAGAGGTAAAAGTTTTAAGTTTTATAATCTTTGTTACTGTTCATGTACTAATACTAGTTTACATATCAAATTTAAGCTTTCCAGAACTTTAGAAAGTCCTCATAAAAATGTTGATGATCATCGATGAATGACTCATTGTTGAAATTGATGTTGAAATCGGGATTTATCAGATATCAATAAAATCTAAAGTATAAAAGCTATAGAATTAAAACTCTATATGTTCAATAAATCTACTATTGACTCACATCCCGGAAGTTTCATTTATCTAGTACAATCCAAAACCAAGTTATGAGTGTTTAAAAAATCGGCAAAGTGCAAGTCGGACTCGCACACGAAGGGTTCCGTTCCATCATCTTTAAAAAAATACGAAAAAACACGTTTATTTTATGGGGACCCCCCTTAATATTTCATTGCTTTTTTATTTTTACTATTTGTTGTTATAGAGGCAACGTAAATACATAATTTGTTAAAATTTCAGCTTTCTAGCTATCACGGTTTAACAAATACAGCCTGGTGATAGACAGACAGACGGACAGACAGACAACGGAGGCTTAGTAATAGGGTCCTGTTTTACCTTTTAGGTACGGAACCCTAAAAATGACGAAGCACTTTGACAAAATGGAAATTGTGCTATTGCGCTTCGCTTGGCTTATCGTAGCGGGCGCATTGCTGTGCCCCCAGATATTGGTGAAATATTTACCCAAATTGATATTTCAAAGTATGCTGTAAAAAAATTTAATACCGACATATTTTAGTGGAGAGATTTATGAATATCAAGGGAGCAGGAACAGCCTACCTGGACTTGTCTTACTTCCTCCTCCTGATTGTGGCTGTTTATTGAAATTAAAACTGCCGCAACAGCGTCTCTACTTGCCACTGGCTTATTCCAGTTTCGAAGGTAAATGAGCCGGTAAACTTATTCATATTAAATTGCCATCCTGCCATTTGAATGGCTAAGCACCAGTTCAATTCTCTAAGCGATGATTGTCTCTGTCAGAAGAGCTATATTTTAATACTGATTTAAAATAATATTCTGGTAATTCTAATATTATACGTTAGCTGACTTGCGCAGCTTCACCAGTGAGTGGTGATAGGTATGTCGTCGATATACATTATCCCCTCTTTCAACCCCTTATGGGTAGATTTTTGGAAAATAAGTTAGCCTACATCTGACTCCGGATTTTCAACTATATGTATATATATATATATATATCCGTATAAAACGTAAGAGAGAGTCAGAATTTTTAAATATTTAATATTAATATATTAAGCATGGATATGGATTTATCATTCAGTTAGAAATGTTGATCAGTAGGCATTCAGTTTGTAAATGTATAAAATTACGCACAGAAAATCTAATAAGTACCACATTACCTGCTAATTATAAAATACATTCTAACCGCCCGGCTACAGCTCGCGCGGCGCGACCGGTGACGCGAATTGCGGCGCGACGAGCGAAAACAAATGTAAGAAACTGTATGAAGTATGCCACAGCTACCGGCGACGCGAATTGCGGCGCGGAAAAACGCACGACCGTGACGCGCGGTGTGATGAGCGAATAAAACAAAAGAATACTTTTGTTTTATTCACTAGTATGCCAGGGTTGGAATCAGAATAACCCAAAAACATTACCAATGGAAATTATATAATTACTATATTGTATTAAAATTTTTACTACTATCCTCTGACGCAAAAACGAGGGTTGTTATAAGTTTCAGAGGTGTGTCTGTGTATCTGTCCGTGCATTGTAGCGCCCTGGCGGATAGTCCGATTTAGTTGCGATTTTTTTACTTGAAAGCCCTATTTTGCGAGATGGTTCTTAGCTATGATTCAATAAAATCTGTGCAGCCGTTGAAAGCTCACCAGCTCTTTTCAACTTAATGAAAGGAAATTAGCAACTTGTAAAGGCTTTATCGATGCTAAATTTTGTATTTTATTACTTCAATTAATTGCAATGAAATGGTGACCTAGATGATGCCATCATATCTTCATTCGAAGATATCGGCTTTTATTTAACTAGCAATGTTTGTATGTAAATAAAAGATTTTCTAAATATTGCAAACCATATTTATCGACTTCCTGATTATTATTATGATTTGTACTGAAATTTGGCAAACTTTTGTAAGTTCAATGACAATGCAATATTATGATACTATTTAGCTACTATCATGATGTAGCCTGGATATAGGGACTAGAACTCTCAGATGTAGTTTTGACGAGGTAACCAAATTTTGGGTCATTGGTTTTGTTACTATAAGTACTAAGTTTAATTAGTACTTATAACGACGAGAAATGGATCATGGAGCCACTAGAGTGTCATTGTAACTCACAGACAGAAAGTGTTAAGATAGTATAGTTTGGAGTCGTTCGTTTCGTTGCAATAAGATATTTTTCATTATTACGAGACTCTGAAGATGGAGTCGAAAAAAGTAATATCGAAACTTCTCGCATCCATCGCAAATTAAATAATAAACTTCTAAACTCAACAAGGTAAGTTTATTGAGTTTAACGCTCAATGGTCTTGTACTGACAAACATTTTGATGCTGGATGATTTCTAGGATCTGATGCTTATCATGACTTAGGATTTAACGATCGAACTGGAATGTGGTCATGGTAAGTTATAAACCAAACAAGAAAAACCTATTTAGATTGGACTCAGTTGTTTTGTTTTGACAAATGCCCGGGAACACCACCACACTTCATCTCACTCATATTAATAAAAAATACATTCTTTTTACAGCCCACTAACTCAAAAACGATCATAGTTACTAAAAATTGCACGGAAAATGTCTACGTTGCCATACATTAAAAAATGGATGCGTGTACTTATGTACGCGCGTGAGAAGTTATATTTCTTTAATAATATAAAAATAGTGGCCGCGTTTCCGATCTGGTAGCAGTTTTTAAAAAATATGTTGACGTGTCAAAATAATTTGTAAAAAGTTTTATTGAACAAAGTACTCCCGATTCCTGATAGATTTTAATATCATGCAAATACTTAATAACATTAAAATAATAAAAGGACTGGAAAAAATAGTCAAGGATTTCGGGTCTTAACACTTACTTAATAAAGACTTCAACCTGTAATTTTTGCGTTACGGTGATGCGCGTGCATCTTAAAATTTCACTCGCTGGCTAAAGAAATATTACGTGCCTAAAGAAACTAAACTTCAAAAATCTCGAATGGCGGGATCAATGAAAAGGTAATATATGTAAGTATCAACAATAATGGTATTTTTGCGTACAATCCTAACGTTACGATAATATATATTACGCATCAAAAGAATATAGTAAAAATAGTATTACAAAATCCGACCCTGGTACTATAGTCCAGTAAAAAGTTTAACGAAACCATGATCGACCAGTTTTGGCGCAATGAGTAAAAATGTGTTCATTAATACTTAAAATAATGATATTATGAAAGAAATTTTGATTAAAATTAAGGGGAAAGGGATGAAAAAAATAAAAAAGGGTTGAAAAATGCCTTGTTTTAAATAACTTAATAACGGTAAGAAATAGAAAAAAAGTTTCAAGTAAAAGTTGTAGAGAAAAAAATTCTACACAAAAAGTTCCTCTTCATTTTTTTGTTATCTGCTTTAGTTTAGCTCCAAAAAATAAAAATTAAATTTGCTTTGTAATTAATTATAAAACCTTACCAGAATTATTACGGCCCTGTACCATGTAGCGCGGGCATCACATTAGTATGTACTAACACTACTACACATGTATTCCCATATTTATATATTTTTACATATTTTACTACAAATTTAATTTTTATTTTTTGTAGCTAAACTAAAGCAGATAACAAAAAAATGAAGAGGAACTTTTTGTGTAGATTTTTTTTCTCTACAGCTTTTACTTGAAACTTTTTTCTATTTCCTACCGTTATTAAGTTATTTAAAAAAAGGCATTTTTCAACCCTTTTTTTATTTTTTTCATCCCTTTCCCCTTAATTTTAATCAAAATTTCTTTCATAATATCATTATTTAAGTATTAATGAACACATTTTTACTCATTGCGCCAAAACTGGTCGATCATGGTTTCGTTAAACTTTTTACTGGACTACTAGCTAGTATCGGGGTGTGACAGCTCAGAGCGGCACGCCGCCGCGGTCGCAACAAGTCGAGCTGTGTCATACCCAGATGGTCGCGCGACTCACCGCGCCGCATTTCGCGTCGCAGGTCGCGCCGCGGGTAGCTGTGGCCGAGCCGGCGTCATAACTAAAAAGTCCTTATGTTAAATAGACCTACTTTAAGTAAGCTTGCTAGTAATATTGCTTACAATTTTGGTAAAAAATAAAAAAAACAATATAAAGCTTATCTAAATTAGGGTTTTCAAACTTGTAATTTTATTTTGAAACCCATCATGATATCAATTAAACCCTTTAAATAACATAGCAAAGGAGATTATGATTTTGTTACGCCACATTGTTTGTTAAATGGCTCTTTCAAACCATTCTTAAAATTTTTGTTTTGGGTATGTTATTGCCCAAATAAAAGATACGATGAGTATTTCTTTTTAAAAAAATGTGTAAACGGCTGATCCTACGAGCCAACCCTGAAACTTTCCACTAAATTAAGGTATTTTAAGCTTAAAACAGTAAAAAATATAGTATATTAATTTTTGAAAATCTGTATATTTTGAAAACGATGATATTTAACTCAATTTTTGAAATCTAAAATATTGAATTAAAATTTGAAATCTAAATAATTAAGCTAAATAATCGATAGGTTGAAAAATTTCGATGCAATGTCAAAAACATTTTATTTTTAAATTTCTTCATTGATAAATTCCAAACAAATGGACCGATTTTAATTAAATTAACGGTATTTGACGCAGCTTTTAAAGGAAAAAAGCTGATAAGATTTTTAAGTCAATCGGTGAATTAACTTGAAAGTTATTAAAAAAAATTAAGTAGATTTGCTAAAAAAACGTAATTTTAATATTTGAAAAGCTATAAGTTTTCAGAATTAGATTTGATTTTGATTTTTGAAACGACATCTGTTGTAGTTTTTTTAGTACTAAAATATTGTAGAATACAAAAAAATGGTTAAAAAAATTTAAAGCTATGTCGAAAAAACAACTTTTTCAAAATTTTTCGTCAACGATTACTCCGAAACGGATAAACAGATTTTGATGCAATTTATGTATTAGACATAGTTGTTTGAGAAATAGAGTTGATTAGTTTTTGTACTCAATCGGTGCATAAATCTGGAAGTTATATTTAAAAAATTCTGTTTCGCCAAAAATTTTTTTGGTGTTTTTTTAATTGCTCAAAAACTCCTAGACCGAAATGGTTCAAATTTTCAGGAAGTCTAATTTGAGCAAATTCCAATCGATTGCCATCAACTGCGTTTCAATCGGTCCAGCCGTTCAAAGTTGTGAGATGTTTACATACATACACATACACACACACGCATACATACATACAGACATACTGACGTCACCGTGAAAATAGTCAGAAAAGGTTCCTAGGACCTCAAAACGTGGACATCCGGTGAAAACTCGATTTTCGAAAATCGGGGTAAAATCAGTAACTTCCTTATCCTAATAAGTTAGGGGGGCGTTAAAAAACACTAAAATTCATCCGATGGGAAAATGAGATCCGATCGGATCTCATTTTGCAGTTAATGTAGCAATAAATGTAATGAAGTACGAAAGTAGTTATGATCTGTGAAAGTTATCTAGATTAAACAATGACGAATGGGCTAATGGATGAATCTCAAAATCTGTTTAGTTATGCCACACAACGCACACTTAATATCTTTACTAGGTATATAAAGTTTTACTGCAGACTTTATTTCTTAAAAAATTGCATTCTAGAAATTTTAAACAATCCCTTTAAATTCCATTCAATATTTCAAAAACAAAAATTTCCCTGAAACGCAGTTTAAAGACGTTAACAATCATAACTGCTTTCACATAATAAGTTATTTGGTTTATTTCGAGATTATATGTAAATAAATGACATCATAAAATATTTTTTGTGGAAAATAAACAATCCAAAATTTTATTACAAATATTTTTATTATATATGTAACATATTATTATATTCTATACTTTCCATCGTCGGCACTTGGTGAAATTGCATTATTGTAACACAAGTGGCACTTGTACTCTAATTTCACATCAAAACATTATTTTTGTACATCACTCGACAGTCGACTGGTTTTACTTTTTAAGTATCTTCAAGATGTAATTAATGTAATACTTGAATTGATTATTATTGACTGTTATATAAATCAACATTAAAGTGTTGGCTTATATTTTACAACAGTAAATTTATTTACAACATTAAAATGTTGGTTTATATATTACAAGAGTCAATAATACTCAATTTAAGTATATTACATCCTGAAGATCCTTAAAAAGTGAAACCAGTGGAGTGATATATAAAAATAAATTTTTGATGTGAAATTAGAGTACAAGTGCTTAGCCAATTGTGTTAAAATAACGTATTATTCTTTCTAAATAACTAATTTATACCTAGATATATTTGGTATCCACTTTGAGAAACCCTAATTTAAAACTCTCAATATAATTTATTTTACGAGTATATTTATGTAATCAAGTATACGCCTGTATATTTATTTTAGCAAAAAAGCAACGTAATATGGTTTTGTTATTTTACAAAATTATTTAAAAGATAACTTTCAATAACAAAATATCGTGAAAAATACTTTGTATTATATAAAGAAAACTTAAGTTTGAGCGGAAAAGTTTTAACACAAAACGTATTGTTTCCGTTGTAATATCTGGAGGCTTATTTGAATATGCAAGTTTTCTCTGGCTCTTCCCACTTCTTTAACAAGCCTCGCAACTTGGATGTACTCCAAAGTGTGAAAAAATGTCAAAAGCTTGAATCGTGACCCAGAATTTATATCACATAGTACATAACATATTTATTCTTTTAAATTTTATTCTGTTAAAGTTAATGCAATATTCTTACAGTTTTCTTTTTAAAGCAAAGAGATTTTCAAAAATTGTTAAACTGCGTACCGGGCCACTTGCAATATAGCGTTCCGAAGTTGCCCATCACAATACTACGGAAAATAATACGGACTAAGAAGAGAGCTTTTATAGTTTCATACTATGAACATTTAAGCTATTCAATGTCAATTGCAAATTTATATATATATATATATATATATATATATATATATATATATATATATATATATATATATATATATATATATATATATATGTGTATATATATATATATTCTAGTTTAACTTTTCTAAGTACATTTTATAAGTTGGTTGACTATTACTCAAAAACTTGTAAGGCCTTCTAAGCCCTGATAGTTTAACTTTTAACTTCATCGTGTTTGCTACTATCTTGATTTTTTTTCCCACCCCCATAATCAACCGTTTATCCTGCCGTAGGGGAAGGACACTTGACTAACAAAAATTGGCACTTAAAAGCTTAATATTTTACAAACAAATTCGTTACTCGAAAACTTGTCTTCATAAGACATACAATATTTTTTAAAAACCTATCCAACGATACTCCACACAATGGTGTACGTGAGACAAAAAATTAAAATATTTTTCAAGATTTTGTTACCACTTTGTTGACGTGACTAATATGTGTACTCTTGCCAAATTACAGCTTCCTAGTAATAAGGATCTCTGAGAGTTCGTGCGGACGGACGGACTGACAGACAGATATAGCGAAACTATAAGGGTTTCTAGTTTACTTCAGAACCCTAAAGAGGAAAGTATGAAATTACAACAAATATTTATTAACAAATGTGGACAAACCACAGATTACCTAATAGTACTACTGAGTGCTAAGTGTGAGTTTTTCTTATCGCATTCGATCGTGAGTGCGTTTGGAGTTTACTAGGAATTTGTATGTGATTTGTACAGCGCCACCCAGTGGTAAACGTGAGAAACCAGTTTACCACTAGGTGGCGCTGTACAAACCACATACAAATTCCTAGTAAACTCCAAACGCGCTCACGATCGAATGCGAAAAGAAAAACTCACACTTAGCACTCTGTACAGAAGAATCTCGAACTTACAAAAGTCAGGTTTATGTACAAAAATATAATAGACTCGCCAGAGGGTAGGCGATTCCTGCAAGCAAAATTGAAATTAATAAACACGCGCAAACCATGAATTTTCTTTTCGTGCTCTAATTTTACATCCGAGCTGCGAATATCGGCACGGGGTTTTAACATGAGAAGTTTTTTGTAACTAGTTGATGTAGTATACGCGGACGTGACGTAACCGCGACTGTCTTGCGAGCCGAACGACAACTCACTGTCATACGCCACCCGGGAGGTGTATGCGGCCGAAAACACCTAAACTGCCGAGTGACACCCCCCTGCTATACCTGCAACAAAAGAGATCCAATTTTCTGTATCGATGTAACCCTGAATCAAATCTTCTCTTAACTTAAAAGGCACAAAATAAGAAGTATACCCTTCTAAAAAACTGACCCAGCAACAAAATGACAGAGTTCTGAGTAACAAACGCAATAATTTTTTAACACAGTAAAACTGCAGCAATCGACTTCAAATTTTCTGTATCTCCAAAACCCTGTCTTCTATACCTCTGATCTTCCCCAAATTAAAATGGGACTACACGGGAAGCATACCATCCAAAACAAAAAATAAATAAAATCGGTTCATAAATCACCGAATTCCGATGTAACAAACATAAAATAAAAAACAGTAGCAGTCGTGAGACTGCCGATAGAAGTGAAAACGGAACTATTAAGTTGAGAGTAATTAAAACTATATAACTATATAAAGCGTCCAACGCGCACATAATACAGATTACAGTCAGAAATAGTCGATGTATTAGTGTATACGTGTACACAGGCTACTGCGCGTGCGCTAGTCTGGCTCTCCATAGCTATAGATATACTATTATCATTAGCATGTCGGTGACGCGAACCGAGGATTTTACCCTCTACCAAAACGCTCAACGCGCCTAAAGAAGTTTTCACTTCAAAAACGTACAGCCGATTTGATAAGCTGCTGATTTTGAAAAGTCGGTTGAAAAAAAGAGCTGAATTGAAAACATCCTCCTCTTCAACCTCCTCATCCTCTCAAACATCCTCCATCTTGGGACGTCTCTGACGATTTTAACAAAATTTTGTATTTAGACAGTCTTTTTCTTTTGAAATTGATCTAAGTATTATCTCCGTGATAATCCGTTTTTTTTTAAAACATCATTCGAGCTAAACACGATCGTCCAACTAGTTATTTTTAAAAGCTTATACTACGTATATACAACTTCAGTAAAGAAAACCAATTGTTTAGTATATACACTTACTTACTATATATTAGTTTAAGTTAGTACTATTGTCGTTTAAGTTAGTAATATTTGGCACTGTAAAAATATATTACTGAATAAATTACACAACTTTATTTTGTCTCAAAGTAGTTTGGTTTGCTAAATTTTAATATGACGTTATAAAAATTTATATCAAACTAGCTGACCCGGCAAACGTTGTTCTGTCTTTTTAACTACTCTTTTTTTCTATATTTTCTCACTTTTTAAACCTTCCCTGGACTTCAACAATTAATTTAAATCAAAAATTAGCCAAATCGGTTCAGCCGTTCTCGAGTTTTAGCGAGACTAACGAACAGTAATTGATTTTTATATATGTACTGGCTGACTCGGCAAACGTTGTTCTGCCTTTTTAACTACTATATTTTTTTTCTATATTTTCTCACCTTTTAAACCTTCCCTGGACTTCAACAATTAATTCAAACCAGAAATTAGGCAAATCGGTTCAGCCGTTCTCGAGTTTTAGCGAGACTAACGAACAGCAATTAATTTTTATATATATAGATAAAGATAGATTAGAAAGATAGATGAACTACGAGTAGCTGGGTGACCGTGCTTCGTTTGGATGATATTTTATGTGGAAATGGATTGTCATGAAAATAACACTTACATAAATCGATTTTAATAGTAAAAGACTATCTAAATACAAAGTTTCACCAAAATTATTTGAGCCGTTGTCGAAACCAATTACATACAAATATATACCAATACCAATTGCCCATTTAATGTAGGATTTTGGATATTATAATTATTATAATAATAATAATAGATAATATACTTTATTGCACACCAATACACATAATTTACAAAGGTAAATAACAATTTCTGATAAGGAACAGAGTACAAATTGGCGATCTTATTAGCCAACATTGATCTCTTCCAGTCACCCAGCGAGTTTAGAAAATATTAGAAGCATTGCAAGCATTGGTGCTCATAATAATTCACATCGGGTAACGTAACACAATTTTTTATAAAACCAATACATATTCTTAGAAAAGTGACTCCCCTTTAATGATAACGTCTAGTACAGTCAGCTTTTCTGAACGCGACTGTACTACACATGTAACAATGGCATAGAAAAATAGTACATCAAGATAATATTAACTTGAGAGACACTTTATAAAACAGCGACTAGTTCGTGCCTTAGCGTGGCTAGGGCATTGAATGGCGTGCTATAAGAAACCACTTATAAATTATACTACTACTATTACATTGTACTTCGTATTTATTTACGAGAATACAATAAGTATAGGTACTACTAGTTGGGTGACCGAGCTTCGTTCGTCTTTAAAATTGCATACATAGGGGGGACAGTTCAAAAAAAGAATGATAACTAAATTTGGGGATACAGTTTGGTGTTATAGCTACATAAATATCACCAACATCCGGAATCTAATTATACCACTGGATAGCTAAAGGGTGTCTCCTGTGAGACCGATCCTCGGCTTAGGGGTGGCGTCGTGATTTAGGATGAAAGGGTTAGCGGCATTGTCCCGTGTGTAGGTGTGTAGTGTTTTGGTATGTTTCGTTGGCCACAGTTAGCAGGTCGTCGGGATCGGTGAGAACATGGCGGGGCCTACGTAAGATGGGATCGAGATTAGGATCTGGGATGTAGTCTGCCACAGTGGGTTAGGGTATGAGTTGGTGCGATTGAAATATCTTTTGGAAATATCTTGAAATGCCTAGCTAAGCTCGGTAATTCGAGATCTTTATGAAGGTCAATGTATACAACGGTATCCCGCGGTGCGCCCGTGACAATACGCTAGTATTTGTTCTGTACTACTTGCAACGGGTGCAAATCTGTACGGGAGATATGCGCAAACGCTTTGCAGGCGTACGATAGAATAGGTCTTACGAAAATCTTGTGAAGTGTGTCCAAGTGTGTCACTCTTGTGTCTCAATGACACGAGTGCGGGACACCTGCTGTGATCGACCTATGAGTGGAGAATGAACTTACTAGACGGAATTAAAATCGGCGGTTTGTTATTTAGTCTCGTTTGATGAGTACGAGTCTGTTGTATTTCGGCATAGCTTCATTCGGTATTCATTCGGCATAGCTTGTATATTAGACCGTTGTGCCAGATCTTATCAAACGCCTTCGTGACGTCGAAAAATAGAGCATCGATGGGAATTTGCAGCCCCGGGAATGCATTTAAAGAGTTTAAAATGTACTATGTAAAATGGTTAATGAGTGCAAGAATGAGCTGCTCGGGAACCGAACTGCTCGGGAACCGAACTGCTCATGTATTATGAGACCTTTCTCGTCAATAAATGCCTTAAGGCGAGATAGTATGATTTTTTCGTAGATTTTGCCTAACGTATTGATTAGGCTAGTGATACGGTAACTGAAATTATTTCGGGGTTTTCCCGGCTTGTGTATTCCTATAATGGTGGCTTCTTTACACTCGTCCGAAAACGCACAACCGGCTAGGAGTGCATTAAAAATGCACACTAGTGGGTATATAAGGGAGGGAGGGAGGTATTTAACTATCTTATTTGTGATTTTATCAAACCCCGTTTCTTATTATTGCGTAAGTTTTTGATTATTTCACCTACTTCTTTGGTATCGGCGTGTAATAGCGGGTCAACATCTGATAGTAGTGGCTTCCTACGCTCTACTTCGCTATCCACAAGATGGACGTGGTCTAGACCATCTTGGTCCGTAGGCTGGTTTAACGAGGAACATTGTGATTGGAACGACGAATGAAAAATGTTACGTACGTACGACTTAGACGTATTCACGTAAAAGATGCACGGCTGTGTCCACGATACAGCCACAACCCGTTTTTTTCATAAGAAAAAAATAATCACTTAGATATACTACTAAAATATAGTTATTTCTGGAAAAATTACATGAATTAATGTAAGCCTAAAGTAAGTAAATTCATCCCTGTTGGTCAGGGCACCTTTGAAGAATAGGCCAACTGCCATTCTGCCCGGCAGGGCGTAAAAGGACGCCGATTGGTTATACGTGTCACTACTATCGACTACTAGGTTGTAGAGTTTCCAACGACTCGCCTGAGTGTTTGGTACCATCGCCTTACCTATTCCTGCCGCAATAGCGTCAATGTTTGCCATTGTCGTGTTTCGGTTTCGAGGATAAAGTAGCCGGTCGATTTATGCATGTGGTATTGCTACCCCGCCACACGTACCATTAACATCTTTGGTGTCTATAGGCGGTGGTTTCTCTTTTCATCAGGTGGGCTGCTGCTTGTTTACTATCTTGAGATATAAAAAACGGTCTGTGACTGTGTCATGGACACAGCCGTGTATGTGTATGTTTTACGTGAATACGTCTACGTAACGGGTCATATTTTTCGGTATCATTTTTTTGGATTCCGAAATAAACTAGGAACTGTATGTATGTATGCATAATCTGTAAATCTCAGAAATGGCTCCAACGATTTTCACGAAATTTAGTATGCAGAGAGTTTCGGGGGCAATAAATTAATCTAGCTAGGTTCCATTTATAGAAAACGACATTATCACAAAAAAACCGGTCATCCAGATACTGTTTCTTAATGTTCAATAAAAATACAGTTTTTAATTCAAATTCTTGTACAATATCTATTACAAACCAAAACGCGCTTAGTAAGGGAAAGTTCCTAAAGAGTCCAAAGCATCTGAGTGGCTACACCTAACCTGTATTTTAGGTACTTAAAGAGCTCACGCCTTTAGTGCTGCTCGTTATAACTAACGATGAGAATCGAGCCTAATAAAGTTTTAGGGTAAATTGCACATTTAATTGTTTTCCTAAAAAAGGTTTCAAAGCTATCCCAAGCGTAACATACAATAGCAAAAGAAATAAAAAAGGATTTCGACTGACGGTTAGGAAAGTAAGAACGTAGCTATAGTTATATAAATGATAGTTACAGTTAAACGAGCTCTGCCTACGGAATTACAGAGTGCTAAGTGTGAGTTTTTCTTTTAGCATTCGATCGTGAGCGTTTTTGGAGTTTACTAAGAATTTGTATGTGATTTGTACAGCGCCACGTAGTGGTAAACTGGTTTCTTATGTTTACCACTAGGTGGCACTGTACAAATCACATACAAATTCCCAGTAAACTCCAAACGCGAAAGAATTTGTATATGATTTGTACAGCGCCACCTAGTGGTAAACTGGTTTCTTACGTTTACCACTAGGTGGCGCTGTACAAATCACATACAAATTCCTAGTAAACTCCAAACGCGCTCACGATCGAACGTGAAAAGAAAAACTCACACTTAGCACTCAAAATTCATCTCGACGATACTACCGTGAATCGTTAACCCTGTTTCTTGATTATGTTAGTAATAAAAATTGTATTTTTTAAAGATTTTCGAATGCCTATTCAGTTTGTTCAAATCTAATTTTGGAATAGTTTAAAATTTTTAACTTTGAGTTATTGCTCAGTAGCTACCTACTTAATATTTATAATTTCGAAGTAAGTAGGTATTTATATACCCAAAAATGATATGTATGAATATCATACCAACGGTCATCACGAACATGGACACTGACCTCTTAAAGGGCAGTCAAACGGCATATTTAACAAAGGTCCCTATATTGAGAAATAAGTAATCTATATTTTTTATATCATAAGATATCAAACAGGCCGGCTCTCCTGACGAAAAGAGACAAGCATAGCCTATACTCCATAGGCATCAAAAGATGTAAATTGTGCGTTGATAAATGTGTGGTGGGGTATCAATACTAATATGCATAAGTTTACCTGCTACCTTACCCTCTAAACTAGAACCAGATAGAAATAAGCATTGACGCTTTTGCGGTAGGAATAGGTAAAGCGTTGGTCGTTGGTTGCAAACCAAGTCACTAGACTCAGTTTGCAATATCTGGATCAGGTTTAATTCTACCGATTTATATTTTTATTTTTATTATTATTTACAGGTTCTTACCACATTTTGCTTACATTTTATTTTTCCGATATTGATGCCATTACAAGAGTTATTATCAAGGTTAACTGAAAACAAAAGGGAAACAAATCGCGGTAAGAAGTAAGAATGAATTAATCTCATACATCTATATTAATTTATGTTAATATTACAAATGCGAAAGTTTGGATGTTTGGATGGATGTTTGTTGCTCAATCACGTAAAAATTACTGAATGGATTTAAATGAAATTTGGTACACAGGTAGATGATGACCTGAAATAGCACATAGGCTACTTTTTATCCCGGAAAATTAGGTAATCCCGCGGGATTCTCAAAAAACTTTTATAACGCAGCGGGCTGCACGCTGCAGCTAGTATTATTTTGATATTCAGATTATTTTGAGCAATTTATTGTTATAAAAATATGTGATTTGTATAGAGATAAATGAAAGAAGACAATTGAGGAAGCGATATTAGTGAACTTATTCACTCTTGTAATCGCGTAAAAATTGCTTTATTTTCTTATGGACAAATCCCTCACTGTGTTTAACCCTAACATCAGTCAGGGGTAATTGTGGGTAACACTTTATTTACAGGTAATAACTACACAACTACTATCATTTATCATTAAATAAGATATTGTTCAACGTGTTCCATGCTGTGAGTGCGGTATTGGATATTTTAATTTACAATCACTCGATGGGCTCACTGGTAATCGTTCGGGGTATAAATGGATTAACGATATCAAAGGGTAACTGAAAAGCATATACGAAATGTAATTTCTAAATAAAATGCAGATATTAGCTTTAGAACGTTCGTACATCGTGTAATATATTTAATCGTGTTATTTAAATGTTGATCTTTTATATTGTTAACATTTATTTACACTTCTATAATCTTATATATATATAAAAATCAATCCCTATTTTCCGTGGTCACGACATCACGCCTGAATGGCTGGACCAATTACGGTCATTTTTTTTGTTGTGTTTGTAATTGTAAGGAGAAGGTTCTTATAAAAGAAAATATCAAGAAAATTGCGCGGAAAATTAGAAAATTTAAGAATACTTAACCACCATATAAAGTTTAATCCCGTAGACTTATATAAATTAAGTGTCACGTTGTTTGTCCGCTATGGATTCCTAATATGTAAGGCAAAACAACGTTTGCCGGGTCAGCTAGTAATCTATATTAGTATGATAAATGCAAAAGTTAGGATGTTTGGATGCATGTTTGTTACTCAATCACGCAAAAACTACTAAACGGATTTGAATAAAATTTGGCACACAGATAAAAGATGATGTTTTTTATCCCGAAAAAATTAAATAATCAAGTGGGATTCGCCAAAAACTTACATAATGCAGCGGGCTGCCTGCTGTAGCTAGTAATAATATAAACAAGAAAGATTAATTTGTTTGTAATGCATAGACCAAAAACTACTAATATGTTAGTCCGGGTCTCCTGTGGAAAAGCCATCTGATATTCTGCCAGGCAATTGTAAAACGCAAACGATTGGCTATTATATTTATCATAAATAGGCGGTAGAGTTCCGCAACATCTCGCCCGGGTACATGGTACCGGTGCTTTACCTATTCCTACTAAAATAGCGCCAAAGCTTGTCATTGTCTTGGCACGATTTGTAGCTTAGGGTAGCCAGTAGACTTATTTGTGTAGAATTGCCATCCTGCTATTCCAATAGCAACGCACCACTTACATCTTTGGTTTTTATAGGCATATAATCTATTATTTTTATTTTTTATTCATTTTATGTCATAAGATAGCAAACAAGCAGATGGGTCTCCTAATGGAAAGAGTCAACCATCGCCTATAGACACCAAAGATGTTAATGGTGCGTTGCTATCTTGTGGCGAGGTATAATGCCACATGCATAAGTTTACCGGCTACCTTACCCTCCAAGCCGGAACACGACAGCGACAAGCATTGACGCTATTGCGGCAGGAATAGGTAAGGCGGTGGTACCAGACCCGGGCGAGACAATGCAGAACTCTACCACCTAGTAGCCACGATGGTAGTGACTCGATAGCCAATCGGTCGCCTTTTCGACCTGCCTGGCAGAACGGCAGTTGACCTATTCTACAAAGGAGGCCGGGACCAACACGGCGAGATCTTTTCATCAGGAGAACAATCTGCTTGTCTGCAACCCTTTGATATAAAAAAAATATTACATTGATTCTTGATAAGTGCTTTAGTTTTCAACACAGTTCTCAAATTTAAATACTGATTCATGGCAAGTACCGAAGAAAGTCCAAAGATTTGTAGTTAATAGATGGAATTATTAATATAAGTCATCTGCTTGTTTGGAATCTTCTGGTATAAAAAAGGATAATGTTATTCTGTTGATTATTGTTCTATTTTAATAATGACATAAAAACTAAACTTACTCGTAGCACAAAAGAAACAAATATTAAAAACAAAAGGTTAAATTTGTCATTAAAAATTTTAATTTCCACCAAATTATATTAGCACAATGATAGCGAAACAAATTACGGAAACGATACACATAATTTTGTTGCGGTGTGATTTTACAGGCGCCAAAGAACGACATTGAAATTCAATAAATGCGCTACTTATCGTAACGGAAAATATCAATGTTCCCTTGTCTCGCCACCCACAGCCTTTTAGTCGAGAGAAATTTATAATGGTACCAGCCATTATCCGAAGTGGCTGTCTACACGATAATGTATAGAGCACGTTAGAAAAATACTGATCTATTCGTCATTTTTATATACATTTCGGCATTTGTAATAAATATAAAATTGTGAAATTGTTACAAAATACGCAATACTCTTTCTCTTATTGTGCATACAGAAAGTAAAAAAGTTTTATCGTCTCTGTGGTCTAGTGGTTCGGTGTCGGTATTGACCTCATAAGGTCCCGGGTTCTTTTCCCGGGTCGGGCAAATAACAATGTGTGTTTTTCAGTTTTCTGATAAAATACTACGTTGATCGGGATTGGATATGTACCCGGATGATTATAGTCTTGCAACCTATCACATTGTGGAACTAACGGCCGATTGCACTAACATTGTCTTACCTTAGAAAAATCCTAAGAAGTATGTTTTCACTTTTTGACTCAAATAAAAAGTCACTAAAGACTGTCCTTAGCTAAGGCAAGGTTACTGCCATGGACGTGCCCAGGTTATGAGCCGGGAGGCCGTAACATTTTAGAATTTTTGCCATATGCATAAATTTACCGGCTATCCTCCTCTCCAAAACAGACCATGACTGTGATAAACTGACACTATTGTGGCAGGAATAGATACTTGGCCCCTTCGAGATAATGCAGATCTCTACCCCCTAGTAGCCACGATGGTAGTAATTCGCATAAACTACCTGACGAAAAGACGGTTTATTCTTCAAACAGGACCTGGACCAATACGGGGTAAATTATTTTTTTCGTTTGGGAAGGTATAGTTCCCTTTTGACTCTTTATCTTGGTGAAAACCTGATCCAAGGTTCCAGAGATAAAAAATGTGTTAAATTAATATTATAAATGTTACTTGCAAGTTTTTTTCATAGAAAACGAGCAGAAGGCTCCTGGGCGGTGGTACCTTATGGTAAGTGATTACCACCGTCGATGGACAGCCACAGCACTATAGGTTTTGCAGCTGCGTTGCTGGTCTGTTAAGAAAGAATATGCTCTTTTCTTGAAGGTCCCTAAGTCGTATCTGTTCTGAAACACTCCCGCCGGTTATTGATTCCACAGAGAAGTAGTGAGTAGTAAAAAGCGCCTAGAGAATCGCACGGTTGTGGATTTTCAGACATCGAGGTGATGACGATGGAACTTTGAATTATGCTGCGATCTCCGATGATGAAATTTAACGGCAGGGATTAATCCAAAAACTTTGGAAAAATTAAATAAAAATATGTGACAAACATAAGTGAGAAAACAAAGTCTCACATAAATACATACTTCCAGACTGTTTCGTATACATATAATAGTCTAAGTTAGAAATAAAGTTAACAGCTATTTGGGGATCCAAAGCTATTGAGCCTTCTTGAAGTAAAAGTTTATCTGAATTCACCACAAACTCTAGCTTTCGGTGCTAAATTTCAGCCGAAAGTTGGACTGGAGGTGACTTGTTGATAGTTTATTGTAAATATTCGAATGGGTTAAGGAATTTTATTTTATTTTAGAAATATATTTTAGGCTCCCACTAAATACTTTTTTATTTTTTATAAAACACTTAAGTTTACTACGATGTAGCTCTATTTACCACATTAGGAGGGTTATATGTTTCGAGCGTATGTATGTATGTATGTCCATTACATATGGCTTGAAGGATTTAATCATTAGAAGTCATTTGAAGGTTCTCAAACGTAGGAGCAAAATTGGCCTATGATGTTGTGACACCAATTTTATTTATTTTAAGTATGATGCATGCAAATAAACAATCGTTTGGTAGGACTTTCACTACAATAATTATAAATATAACAATAGTTCTATTTTAAAATAAATAGCAAGCAATATTAAATAATATAAACTATTTTATAATAAGAAACATATAACTTGTAAAAAAATTAGTAAAAAAGGAAACCAAGCACTACACTGTACATTTTTACATTTTTTCCTCGTATTGATAATCGGATTGATTTTTTTTTGTCTTTTACTATATTTCTTCCTGTGTTGGTTCCGGGCTCCTTTGAAGAATAGACCAACTGCCGTTCTGCCGGTCGTAAAAGGCGACCGATTGGCTATGCGAGTCACTACCATCGTGACAGTGGTAGAGTTCCACGGCCTTATCCTGCCGCAATAACGTCAGTGTTAATCACTTACGTGTTCCGGTTTGGAGGTAAGGTAGCCGGTGAACATATGCATATGACATTAGATCTTGCCACAAGATAGCAACACACCATTAACCTCTTTCGTGTCTATACGCGATGGTTGTCTCTTTCCATCAGGAGAATCATCTGCTTGTTTGCTATCTTATGATATATAAAAAAAATTGTCCTTGTATTTAAGACCATGCATCCGATGAAGAACATACCATCTGTTATTTTACCAGGCAATTCATAAAATGTGAAGTTCTATACATTTCACAACTATGATGCATACTAGCTGGTAATGTTCTGCAACGACCCGCCCGTGCATATGGTGCCACCGCCTTGCCTATTCCTATTTCCTGCAGCAATATCGTTAATGCTTGTCATTGTCATGTTCCAGTTTGAAAGGTAAGGTATCGATATATGTATGTGGCATTATTATCCCGCCACACGAATAGCAACGTACCATTAACATATTTGGTGTCTAAGGCGATGGTCTCTTTCCATTAGGAGGGTCATCCGCCTGTTTGCTATTTTATGATGTAACTAGCTGTGACCGGGACTTCGACCGCGTGGATTTTTTCCCCATTTCAGAGATTAGTCAGAACAAACAGACAGACAGGCAGAAAGCCAGACAGACAAAAATCGTAAAAAATGATATTTTGGTATGTGTACCGTGTATACATCCATATGCATTAAGTCTGAAGCGATTATTTTAATATTACCAACAGACACTCCAATTTTATTTATTTGTATAGAAAACACTTCGTTGCAGTAGACAAGCTAACCGTTTATACTTACGATCCTTTATTCTGATTATAAATTTACGCTTAATTTGTCTTATTTACTCAAATACTAGCCGCAACCTACAGCCCGCTACAATATAAAAGATTTTTCTTTAATAAAAAGTGTCCCATGTGGTATTTTGTTATCTATTTGTGTGCTAAATTTCATTCAAAACGGTCAAGCCATTTTTGCGTGATTGAGTAATAAACATTCATACATCCAAACATTATAATATAATAATAAATAATATAATATTAGTATATATAACATTATATTCGAATAAAAAGGAAAAAGTGATTGGCCACACACATCGTAAAACGTATTTTCGCCGTAAAATGATATAAGCCACAACATAAGAAAGTTTCGCCTGCATAAACCATCGAAGCAAACAGTTAAATCGGATTTCAAACCAATATCAAGCCAGTAAACACAAATATATATCACTTCCCTAACTTCCGGTTCCAAAGTTTGAAAGTATATATCACGCGTTAAATTTTATTACTTTTGAAATTTAAAAGAATTTTAAACAAAGAAAAAATTCGATGCTGGCTGGTGAACTAAAACATATTTTTTTCTTTTCCCGTAGCAGGAGAATAGTGCTTTGCTACATATTATGTTTATTTTTAAAATTTATTAATACTAGTTGATACGTTGTATATGGTCCATGTTTCAAAACAAATCCGAACACATACAGTTTGGTCTATTTATTAAAAACCAAGACATTATCATTTTTAAGCAATAATGTGAAAACGAAGCTTAATTCTAAAGCAACAATGGCTTAAAACAGAAAACATTAACTAAAGTAGTAATCATTAAAATCAAAGTTGTCAGCAATGAACGAGTAAACAATAATAGCGCAACAAATTAAGAAAACGACACAACTAATTTTGTTGCGGTGTGATTTTACAGGCGCCGGAGAACCACAGCGAAATGCTATAAATACGTTACTTACGGTAACGGAAAAGTATCAATGTCTTCTTGTCCCGCCACCCACAGCCTTTTAGTTCAGAGAAATTTATAATGGTACCAGCTATTATCCGAAGTGGCTGTCTGCACGATAATTTACTGCACATTAGCAAAGTATTAATGAAATTAATAGTTTTGTATAGATTTTCGTATTAGTAACAAGAAAAGAATTTTGAATTCCTGTACAATAAACGTTAGCTATTTTATAGTCTTATTTCGTGTAAATAATAGATCATTCCTGGAAAACTTATCAATAGAGAAAAACTTGAATCTAAACTGCGAAGCTGAATATGAAAGAAGGCTGATAATTAGTGCAGGGAAAGCTAAGTTAATGATTCTAGTCGTCTACTAGGAAAAAGGTAAAGGAAAGATGTGTGAGCTCAAACACGTTTTTTTTTTATTTTGATTCGACTCGATTTAACATCGAACACGCGTTAGAAGTGAAAGTTCAAATGCAGTTAAATCTTTTTGGTTGTACCGTTTTTATCTGGCTGGATTTTGGAACCATAATATAGACGATATTTTAAATATAAAATATATTCTATCTCATTCTCTTGCCGGCTTAATCCTATACATGTATGTGTTTGTTTCTTTATCGTGGCCTATTTTTATTTGATCGACTTTCAAATCACAACGATTCTAAAGAAGATTCACTTTAAAAATCTGAAATAGGTACTAATTCTAACATTAAATACGAACCTTTTGCTAGAGTATAAGAAAAATAATGGCCCTAATAGTCTAGCGCATTAGATTTTATGCGTATTAGTTGGATACGCAAATTGATTGTTTTAGATCAGCACTTCCCATTTGGTGGGTTAGGACCCGGCCGCCTGGTCAGTAAAATAAAATGCAGGATCACGGCATTGATTCACTGCTTAAATGAAGAAAACTACACTCGCTGTTATATTGTTGGAATGCTATCATCGTTTCCATCAAACTTGGTTTATCTGGTAAAAATAAGCATCTTTACATTTATCTTTAATAGTCCAAGCATTTATTTATTATATGTAGCTAAAATTTACTAGTAAAAACTCTTTTATTGTACAATACATACATGAGTATTTCTATTATAATTGAATATGTTTTATTATTAACCTTAACCTTAACCAAACTTTATTGCAAAGTTTTGGAGGCGCTCAAGTTTAGACAGTAGATCCTCAGTCAAAATAATCAAGCTTGTGTCAGCATAATAAAGTATTTGTCCTGCAATATTATTATTATATCTATATCCATGTTGTATAAAAGTGATGGTTGCCCCTTTTCATTAGGAGCACCATCTGCTTGTTTGCTATCTTACAGCATAAGAAAAAAAGATTCATTGTTTCGATCGGGAAAATGTATATATCCATTACTATTTATGTAAGTATATATTTTTAAAATATCTATTCAACAACATTAATAATAACAAATGCTCCGTCACAGTATTACCTCAAGCATATTAAGACAGTCTACAAGTAAACAAATAATTACATTGGCTGATTGTTCGAACATACGCAATCGTCTCAAGTAAACAATTCGGAATAGTCTAGCCTTGTAACGTTCTTACTGTAGAGATTATATAGGTATGAATCAAGACATTGATCGAATTTTAATTGTATTTAGTCTTGTGTTCTGTGAATACAGTTACTTTTAGAGGTCAAGCCAAATTTTCTAAGGCTGTTCGGAATCAGTAATATTTCAATTTTTGTAATTAAAAAAAATAATTTTAAAAATTCAAAATTTCGTTTATATCCGACACTAAAAACAAAACGCATGAATGTAATTTCAAATACGCAATGTTCGAACAAAAATATTTCAGTGCCTTCGACCAAATTGAAAGAGATCGGGAAAAATGTACTTAGGAGCGACAAATTACATACTAGTTGCTATCGTAATAACCATAATCGTTGACTGTAAATAAGATTCGGCGAATCCATTTATGAATTTAGTGGTATGTTTTTAAACGAATATTTTTATATTACCTTGTAATAATTTTACAATCTATACATCTATCTCTGGAACAGGTGAACCGATTTTGACGGGACTTTCACTGGCAGATGGCTGATGTAATAACGAGCAACTTAGGCTACTTTTAATTTCGAAATTTTCCACACGGATGAAGTCGCAGGCTCAGCTAATAATAATTAAAATGCACTTTTAATTAAATATTTAGTTCCTAATTCGTAAATCTGGTCGGACGTTGTAAGTAACCCTGTGTACTAGAGTTACTTGCCGTCCTGTTTTCCAAGGATATATACATATTTGTCCTTGTTTTTGCGGTATCCTGGGCTCTTCGGGATAGTTTTTATTAAGCTAAGTTTTGAGTTTTTATAACGACCGCCCCGTTGGTCGAGTAGCTAGCGACCCTGGGGACCGACGGGGACAAGCATTTGTGTGATGAGCAAGAATGTTTGTGTTTCCGGGTCCGGATATTTATTATGTATGTAAAAGTATTTATATATGTATTTCTATGTATTAGTATCGTTGACTAACACCCATAACACAAGCAAATAATTTGCTTACTTTGGGGTTAGATCAATAAGTTTAATTTGTCCCGTGAATATTTATACATTTATTATTTATTTATTTTAATTTCTTTGTTTTAGGCTTTTGCTCGCATATTTCTACTGAAATATTTTTTAAATAAAATTATATAGAATCTAAAGGAAGTTACTCGATTCTGATATTGAATGTGTGTAAAAAATAGGTACTTAAATTATGACAAAAGTTTAAGTGACAAAATTATAATCAATAAACTAGTTTAGAGTTGCTTTAAATATTTCTTTGTAATGTTGGTACAGCTAATTTTTGCCTGCACTCTGTATGACGTACCAGTCGTCGGTTTTGGCTTCAACCGGTTTATTTTGGTTATGAAGCAATCTCAAATATGCTCCGATGGAAACCTTTTATAAAATCGCTAAAAGCCCTTATTAATCAGTAGTTTTTAGTCAAACTTTTTATTAACAAATAGATGACTTTTCAGGTTTGCATGTACGCCCACGTACTTATGTGCGCATGTGCGTGTGTTATAACAAATAAGCATCCACAAAAATAGAGCTTTTGTTGTCTATTTACAATTTAAATTTAGACGCATGAGATCCCCGTTGCGAATCCTGAATCAGCTAAATGGTTTTAAATAAGTTTTCAGCTTTTTATATAAAAAATCATTTTAGATTGGGAGATTCAGTTCGGGAGTTATCGTTTTTGAAAAAATTTGAATAAAGTATTTCATTATTCAAATTTTTTCAAAAACGATAACTCATACATCAACAAAAACATAACTGCGAGATCTTCAACCTGTCCATTGTGTGAAAATTTTTCACCAACCAACTGTTCGGAAAATTAAAATCAATCATAGTTTCTAAAATGTACTGCTTTTCCAAAACCAATTTACTGTAATTTTTAACAAACTAGATAACTGAACTGAGAAGGTCTATATGCTTATAGTTTTTACTCCTTTGAGCTTTAAATACCTCAATTTAGCGGTAAGTTTCAGTAATGGCCTGCAGTGCCAACGGGTTTATAGATTTTTAGGTTCATGAAGCGTTCTTAGGTATTTCAAAACGCTTCGAGCGAAACCTCAAATAAATAATGCTACCTACTTCTATTAACCGATATTTATTTAACCGGTTTTTAGCCCTAGTTTCAATTCATGGTAGGTATTGAATACCGTTTATGTCGGCTAACAGTAGATTTATTTATTTTATTTATGTCATAAGTCAACCAGCGCCTGTAGACGCCAAATGGTGCGTTGCTATCTTGTGCCGAGTTCTAATGCCACATGCATTAGTTTACCGGCTACCTTACCCGGAACACATATTATTATATTCTATCTTATCTTATAATCGGAACAAGACAGTGACAAACATTAATGTTATTGCAGCAGGAATAGGTAAGGCGGTGGTAGCAGACCCGAACGAGAATATGCAGAACTCTACCACCTAGTAACCCAGATAGTAGTGACTCGCACAGCCAATCGGTCGCTTCTTACGACCTGCCTAGCAGAACGGCAGTTGGCCTATTTTTCAAAGGAGCCCGAACTAACACAGGGGAAAGTAGATGCGTTACATCTCTATCAACAGATTATGTGCTTTGGCATTATGGTATTCATTTAAATCATAGAAACGGCTAGAGAGTTAGCATCTGAATATTATAATGGTATAAGTTTGAAATAAATTGAAATGTTTTGGGATTGATAGCTATCCGAACTTAATGAACTTGAAGTTTCTCCAAGTTCCCCACAAACTCGAGATTTCTCTGCTAAATGGCGGACGGGAAGTTAGACGGATAGTGAATTATTAATAATAGTTTACAGTCAATACCCGAACGGATTACATATTTTATACTAGCTGCAGAGTGCAGCTATTTTGGTGAATCCCGCGGGACCACCTCATTTTTTCGAGATAAAAAGTAGCTTTTGTGCAATTCCAGATCATTGTCTACCTGTGTGCTAAATTTCATTCAAATCCGTTTAGTAGTTTTTGCGTGATTGAGTAACAAACATGTGTGCCCATGTTCCATATGTGTGTCCATCCATCCAAATGTCCATTTCGCATTAATAATATTACTAGATGCAGCGTGCAACCTGCTGCATAATA
Source organism: Apodemia mormo (assembly GCA_036924255.1). Lineage (NCBI taxonomy): Eukaryota > Metazoa > Arthropoda > Insecta > Lepidoptera > Riodinidae > Apodemia > Apodemia mormo. The sequence continues at coordinate 13,215,941 of JAUPFN010000012.1, forward strand.
GTTTTTAGTGAATCCCGTGGGATCACCTAATTTTCCGGGATAAAATGTAGCCTATGTGCTATTCCAAGTCATCATCTACCTGTGTGCAGAATTTCATTCAAATTCGTTTGGTAGTTTTTGCGTAATTGAGTAACAAACATCCATCCTTCCAAATATCCAAACTTTCGCATTTATAATGTTAATATAGAAATATAGATATATCTTTTTGCTACTTGGATTTTTTCTGCGTGGTCTTTAACATTTGTGGCATTTATTTGTGGCATCTGTATTTTTAAATGAAGACAATTTTTTTCATTAGATTTATATGAGATCGAGCCTACAATCTGCTCCAAGCGAACATCTACCTGTTTTTGGAAAATTGTATTAAAATACATTCAGAAATTTCACAAATCCGCGAGAACAAACTAACAGAAAGTCAGACAAAAAATAAAAATCTTTAAATATTTTTAAGATATTTCCGTGCTCTTACCGTATACGGTAAATAATATCTATATATAATAAAATCGAAAAAAATATATAATTAATCTACACATATAATAAAATCGTAGGATAGTCAAAACTGTATATTGAATATTTTTTAAAAAAATTACTTGGGGCATGATCTACAATCGATATCGAAGCCAAAAATATAGTTTTTTGGAATTTTTGTCTGTTTGTCTGTTTATCTGTTTGTCTGTTTGTCTGTTTGTCTGTATGTATGTCCGGGGTAAACTCAAAAAGTACTGCATGGATTTACTTCAAATTTTGCATGAATATTACTAACAGGTCGGGTCAACATATAGGCTACATATTATCACGCTATCACCTACGGGGGAGGAGCTGTGCGGAGTAAAAGAAGTCCGCGCGAACGAAGTCACTGGCAACAGCTAGTACTAAATATTTTTAAATCAATCATATATAAAAATGTTTGAAACATATAAATTATAACGCTTTTACTTAATCGCACGATACTGATATATTGTCATTTTCCTTTAAGTTAATCATGACTCTTAGAAAGAGTATAGCCTTATCTTGGTTCCTCGCATCTCGCTTCTTTTAAGACGAAAGTAAGCTAAAATTGTCAATGATTTTGTGACCAACTGCAATTAGGTGGTAACAGATAAGGTACATAACACAAATGTGGACCAAGAAGGGTGCTTTTATTGTTTCATACCATGAACATTTAACCTATTTAACGTTAATGAAGAATATTAGTAAAAACTTATAATGGCCTTTTTTTCTTTATATATCTTGTTTATCGATCTGTATAGGTAGCTGTTAGTTTTATTATATTTGATTGATTGATATTAAAAAAAAAGACGTGTGGCACTCGGAGACTGCCGCGGTAAAGCTATTGCACAGCATTTTTTATCAACTTATGCAATTACAATTATATATTTATTTTATTTATGCAGTATTTTTTTTTCTTTGTTTATTCATATTTAAAACACGTTGTACACAAATTATACGAGTACAGATATTCACTGTTGTACGTAGATAATAAATACCTATACACCTATATACTTTCTCACAAACAGCTGATTACGGTACTTTTCCAATACAACCAATGCCACCTAAAGGCGGGTTGCTGAACTAAAGAGACCAGCGTGATATTTCAAAAAGTCATTAAAAGTTCTGGTATTTATCGATAGATGGAAAAACTAAAAAGTATCACCGCTGTGCCGGTCGGAGTGGGGGGTGTTAGGTTTTTTCGTTACAGAATTTCTGGATTCGGTACCCACGCTCAAGGCCCGCGATAGAAGCTATGCAATAGCTTAATAAATAAATGTATCCGCAGCGCAGGTTCTCCGTTCACCGCCCATAAGAACTTCTCAATTATATTTAGCCAAGAGGAAAGTACTTAGTAGTTAGTACTATGCCAAATGCCAGGAGAATTTAAAACAAAGCCGCAGTAACAGTCCGAGAACGCATAAACTATTATTATTTTTTTAACTTCCCGCTACGTATGTTGATAAGGATTTTACAGATTGTGTGTGTGTGTGTGTGCGTGTGCGTGCGTGCGTGCGTGCGTGTGTGTGTGTGTGTGTGTGAAAATTCGAACCAATTTGGTCAAACAGATTATAAGAAATTTTGAAAAAAACCTCAAAAAAATTTTGGCGAAACAGTATTTTTTTAAATATTTCTTCCAAATTAACGTATCAATAACAGTATCTAGTTAGCTCTTTTGCTTAAAAAACTGCGTCCAATGCAAAAATTGCATCAAAATCGGTTTACCCCTTCACGAGTTATCGTTGACGAAAAATTTTGAAAAAGATATTTTTTCGACTTAACTTCGAAGTTTCTCAACCCATCATTTTTTGATCTTCTACAATATTTTAGTACTTAAAAAACTACATCGAATGCCGTTTCAAAATCAAAATCGAATCAAATTTTCAAAACTAGAGCTCTTCACATATTAAATTAATAGCCATTTACAACAAATTTTCGTCATATTTTTAAAATAACTTTCAGGCTAATTTACTAATTTATTTAAAAATCTAGTCAGTTCTTCTTAAAAGTTGCGTTAAATCGGATTGAGATCACATGATTTATTCGGGATTATTAAATGATATTAGATGTATATATTCAAAATCATCATTCATCATTTTGAAAATACACGAGTACATCTTTTCGAAGTTCGAACATTAAAATACTATTATTTTTTCAAGTTTTAGATTTTTGAACTCAACAAAAATTCATGTTTAGGTACAGATTTTGCTTCGCTGAGATTAAAATTCCTCAATTTAGTGGGAAGTTTTCGGGATGCTCTACAAGGTCAGCCAATTTACAGATTTTTTTTTCGAAATGACTATAAGAATTGTGAGTTATCCTTATGCGTCATAAATGTGTCATATTACAAAAATTCTACATATATCAAATGAAAAGGCAAATTCATAGCGTGACCAAATTGCTGTGCATTGCCATCTATAAACAGCATAGCGAACTATTCTGCTTACAATTTAAAATAATTTGTAAGGCAATATTTTATAAGTTAATCTACTAAATATTACTTGGAAACTTGTAAAACTTTTTTGTTACTTGTAAACTTGTAAAAAAAATTCAAACCGATTCGGCCCTGGAGATGTTGAAAAGTTTTGAAAAAACTTCAAAAAAATTCGGTATTTTTTTTAAAATTAGCTCCCGGATTAATACACTGAGTAAAAATCTAATCAACCCTTTTTCTTGAAAAACTGCGTCTAATGCCACTTACTATATCAAGTTCCAAAATAATTCAATCCTTTTGGGAGTTGTCGACCAATCTATTTTGGACCTATTGCAATATTGTAATGAATGTAGTACTTAAAAAAACTACGTCGAATGGCGTTTAAAAACTCAAAACTGACGTAAGTGTTTAAACCTTAACGATTGAAAATCTGCGAGTTTTGAACAATTGCTTCGATTTTGAAATCATTAAAATTGTGTTTTTTTTTAACATTTTATAATTTAATCATAATTAATAACTTTCAAACTATTATTATATTAATTCATTTTAAAAGTCTGCGTGGAATACCCTAAATAGATTCAAAATCGGTTGTTTCGTTTTGGATTTATCAATAATGAAATTTATTTGAAAAAATGATTTTTTGACATTACTTTGATATTTTTCAACCATTCGATGATTTAAATCGATATACGGCTTTTTGAAAATTAAAATACTGTCACTGTTTAAACTCAAAAATCTAAGTGTATTTTATACTCCTTTGATAACGATACTTCAATTTAGTGGCAAATTCTAGGGATGTCTAGTAAGGTCAATCGGTTTCGGGTATTTTGAACTCTTTTGGCTCAAAACTCGATGCCTTTGTCTATTTTTTCCTCCTTTGTACATTTTATACTTCAACTTGGAGCAAAGTATTAGGGATGGCTTGCAGGATCAAATAGTTAACAGATTTTATTATTGTAAGGGTTTTATGTTTGGTTCATGCTCATATTTTGGTTAGCTATATTTTGGCTAACAGTTGGGTATTATCCTCGAATGGGCGATACCCGGGAGCAAGCTACCCCCACCGCCCCACACCCTAGCTACGCCACTGAAGTCAACCATCACTGATAAACACCAAAGATGTTGATGATTCGTTGCTGTCTGTGTGGCGAGGTTTGAATGCCGTGTGTATAAATTTATAATAAGGCAGTAGTAACGAAACTAGTTGAAACAATGCAGAAATTTACCATTTAGACACGACGCTAGTGTCTTGTCAAGGTGTTGGTCAAGAAATTGTCTCACCATTTACGAGATGCTTGTTGCCTAGTAGTAAAACAACCAATACAGAGGAGTCACATTTATTGAAACTACAAAATATTACATCATATTTTAATTGTTTGACAAAATTGTAATAATACAATACATAAAATTCAACAAACAGCAGGTGAAATATTATTTTATTAAATTCAAATTATATATAATTATTATTATTATTAAATTCAAATTAATTTTGATTTCTGTTGTTTAGTTGCTGGGATAAGTATTTGTCATTGCGTACCTGTAAAAAATGTGAATTTAGTAAAAAAAACAAAATTATGGTTTACCTGATCAGCTAAATGTTTGAACGCCCAGATGATCAAGAACTAATTAATGATAAAAGCTGGATTTGACGAGCATATTCCGACCTGAGTGAGGATTATGTCCACTAAACTAGACTCCATGTCACCAGTTCAACCTGCCATTTTTTTGTTTTGTATCGATTACGTCATTTATTAACTCTTGTTTACATATACATACATGTCTTTACACCAAATACCTTACGAGATGAACAGTGAGGACCAAGTTTAAACATTTGTCATCAAGTCCGATACATTTGTAGTCGTTCGATAATCATGGGATGTATCTGTGGCAAATTTTATAACCCTTCTACATTTTGGATGTCCGTGGTGTTGAATCCTCTCCTCGCTTAATCCATATTAGAGATCTATTTCTATTTATTTATTTATTTAATACTTTATTGTACACAATTAAAAGAGAAGTAGTACATAGAGACTTATAAAAAATTGACTGTACAATGGGCGAGCTTATCCCTAATAAAAGAGATTTCTTCCAGCTGACCCGAATAAGAGTAAACACAATAATTATTGAAATGTTAAAATAATGTACAATAATCATAAAACTAGATACATATGAATATAACAGTCTTGATACATTAAATTTATCCACACAATATTTAAAAGTGATCAACAATCGATGGAAATGAAATAAAAATTAAAAATAAAATAAAAAATACTATGTAGACCCAGCAAGAAAATGTTCTCTTAGACTCTTTTTGAAAATTGGAAGAGATTGACTCATACGAATCTTGGGCGGTAGTGAGTTACATAACCTCACAGCTTGAACATGGAAAGAATTTGATAACAAATTTGAACTGTGTGGGGGACATTTTAAAAGGGCAGTAACAATCTACAAGATGATCCAGGTGGATGCAAGAAAGAAAACCCATCACGCAGATAGCTTGGTGCATTAGGATTAAACAGAATATTAAAAAGAAGACAAAGAATATGAGTGTTCCTACGCAGCCGTATTGGACGCCATTTAAGTTGAGCTCTAAAGTTAGAGACATGGTTATACTTCCATAAACCAAAAATAAATCTGATACAGAGATTCTGCAGCCTCTTTAATTAGTTCACCAGTTCTTCAGTAGCATCAATAAAACAAACATCCGCATAATCGATGATAGGTAGTATGAGGCTCTGCATTAGTAATATCTTTGTTTTAAAAGGCAAATAATTTTGTAAGTGTTTTAGAGAGTGCTGAGCAAAGTGAACTTTTTTACTTATGCTGTTAATATGCAAATCCCATGATAAATCATTTGAAATTGTTACATCCAAGTAACTGACCGAGTTTTATATTGGAATAACTGTGTTATCATAAACAACCTGAGAAAGGTTTATGTTACCAAGGATTTTGCACATATACCTACTGCCTACAATTAAAACCTTGGACTTCGATGGATTGACAGTAAGCACAAAAGCTTTTGCCCAAGCGTGAATCCTTTCAAGATCCAAATTTATCGAGTCAATAGTGCAGATGCTTGTAATAATCTTGCAGATGTGATAAGTCTAGTCGGTTATATCCCATGTTATATGATGGAATACTAGACGTCTGAGGTTAGACAGAAATATTATGTACAAGCGTATTTTCCGAACCGAAATATCATATAAAAACCTGGGAGATCTCTGGTGGTATATCATCATGTTTGTCATCAATTTATACTAAAATATAATTAATCTAGTTTTTTGTCTGCTTGTTTGTAAGCGTCAACTTTTGATAAATTCCTTTATGTATTTGCCAGGCAGTTCGTAAGAGGCAAACGATTGCTATGCGAATCGCTCCCATAGTGGCCACTATGTGGTAGAGTTCTGCATTTTCTCGCCCGGCGGGGTGATCACATAACTCGCAATGCGAAATTATCGTGATTGTTTAGTCATTGCTTGGACATATAATAGCCTTGTAAATTAGTGGTAGTCGTCGCCGTTTGATTAGTTTTGATGCTGTGGCATTGCAAAAAGTGCATCTAGTGACAGCAAGCAATTGGCGACGTTTTTGATGATTTTTTCATTACGTTTAAGAGTCATTGCTGATAGCTGGCGAATTGCAAATGTTAGATGATACGCCTACCGGTCTGGTACCACCACTTTACTTATTTCTGCCGCAGTAGCGTCAGTGCCACTTGTCACTGTCGTGTTCCGGTTTGGAGGGTAAGGTAGCCGGTAAAGTTATGCATGTGGCATAAAACCTTCCTACCTTCTTGAAAGTATTCTATATGACGAATAATTATCCTGGTATAGTGTAAGAACCTTTTTACAATATGGCGATCGATGAACAAAGGATGCGACCCCACAAAAATGCATTCATTTTTAAACGAGCACCCTTCTAACACTAAAAAATAAATACTGCTGGTCTGATGTATGCACCTCCAAATGTATTTTTCAGTAGATTAGTTACTGTGTCCCACGATTTTAATTCTATATAAAAGTACTTACATTTACTTTCCGAGGAGCGCTTTTGCAGCTTCCTCAGCTAATGAAAAAAAGAGAGGTTTAATATAAAAATAATCTTTATTAACAAATAAATTGAGACTATGACGTCACGACAAGCACGCTAAAATGGTACGCAATAATAGTATGTAATTTAATCATATCTTAAAAACTACTGAAACCGATTTGGATGAAACTTAGACTGTTCCCTAAGTTAGATTACACCTGATTTAAATGAAATAGAATTATCTCTATATGGATTTAAGTTCACGAGAAATCTGTGGATAAACATAAAAATATTCAAATATACAAAATTACATACACTTACGAAATTTGGTACACATGCTTGGACGCCTAAACAGATTATTATACTCAAATATGTTTCCATCCAATTTCAATAATATTTTTCAATAATATTGTATACATACATATTCTATCCTCCTCCGATTTTTTGTCAGTAGAAAATGATCATGTATTTTTTTTATTTATGTAATTGAGAAGGGCAGTTAAATGATAAAACTATAAAATAATTTTTCATATTATTAAAATTAAAGGTAAGCTGAATTGATCGAAAAAAAATTGGTGTCATGGGTGATCTGGAATTGCCTCAAAAGTCGTTTCAAAAAGATATAGATTTCGGGGGTAGTTTTTAGTTAAAAAAAAGCTGTCATACAGCGGCCGTCGTGAACTATTAGACTTACTAAACCAAACGCCTATTAGTTGAAAGAATTATAGATAACGTCCACATTTAGTATCACCGAATTCCTTTTTCTTACCATTATGTGAACCATTCGCTTATTTGCTATCTTAAGCAACTAAAACCAATGCAACATTTTAACCTAAATATTAAACTTAAGGCCATTCCATTCGAAATTAAATTAAAAGAATCTTTTACACCTTTCTTCCATATTTTAACACCGTGCTGGTTCTCCTTTGAATAATATATCATCTGCCGTTCTGCCAGGCAGGTCGTAAGAGGCGCACGATTGATTTCATTACCATCATAGCTACTAGGTGGTAGAATTCTGCGTTATCTCGCCCGGGTCTGGTACCTCGACTCGAAAGATCGAGTTCAGAAATTTCTCGACCAGATTTTATTACCACAGGCACCTTACCTATTGCCGAAACAGCTCCAGGACTTTCACTGAGGGTAGGGTAGCCTGTACTCTCATACATATGACATTACCATACCGACACACGAATATCGGCGCATCATTAACATGCGTAGTGTTTGCTTGTTTCTAAGGTAAGAAAAAAACAGACTGAACCTGTATCGGTGTTTTAACGCATCGTTTACGTCAGTGGGTCGCCTTGAGCGTTTAGGATCCAAACAAAAAAAGATTGATTTTGTTATAGCTTTAGTTATTTTATTAAAATACTAAGTAAGTGAAATTGTAACTACTGTAACTTAAGTAAGTGAAATTATAGTGTTCATTGGATCAGTAAACGCTCTTACTTAATCAGCATGTTTATTTTGCATGCCTTGGTATGTTTGAGCCACTCCTAAAATCACCTCATTCTTTCAGCACCGGATAGTATTAGGATACCTGTGCAGGGCGCACGGCTCTCTCTTATTGACTCCAACAGCAATTTATTTTTCTTGCTAATACGCGGGAAAAGTTTTAAGTTTTTTTCACAGATTCTGATTATTTTTAAATATTAGGGTTTTCCGAGTTACTTTTAGTTTGATTTATACATATAAGCTATAGATAAAGAAGCTAAGAAAACATTTTACAGCTCAAAAACTGCATTGAATATCATATTAGAAAGATCAAAATCGATCATCGTATCCAAACTCAAATTAAGACTTTTGAATTTTGAAAAAAATTAAGACCATTTTTAACAAAATTAAGACTTGAATTCTGAAAAAATCTATAAGCATAGATTTACAAAGAAAGGGTCGACTGTTTTATAGATTTTTACTTGTTATTCTTATATTTCGGAATGATTTTAAGATTTTTCACATAATATGTGGCGTAACACTTAGGACCGGGTTCATAATGTTGAAGTGTGAGTGAGGTTAGGCTTGAAAGAAAGCGTCGGTGTAAAGATAAGAAGAGGTTTTGGCCATGTTTTGTTTTTATTTTCTAAGAAAGCAAACAAGCAGATGAGTTTCCTGATGGAAAGAGTCAACCATCGCCTATAGATACCAAAGTTGTTAATGGTGCGTTGCTATATTGTGGCGAGGTCTAATGGCACATGCATAAATTTGCCGGCTACCTTACCCTCCAAACCGGAACACGACAGTGAAAAGCACTGACGCTATTGCGGCAGGAATAGGTAAGGCGGTGGCACCAGACCCGGGCTAGCCAATGCAGAACTTTACCAACTAGCAGCCACGATGGTAATGACTCGCATAGCCAATCGGTTGCCTTTAACAATCTACCTGGCAGAACGGTAGTTGGCCTATTGTTTAAAGGAGCCTGAGATTAACACGGGGAAATGAGGAATGTAAAAAGAATGGTAGATAAAAAGTTAACAAAACTGATATACAATGCGAATGTATGAGGATGTAGGTACCGGAGAAGGCCAAATCAGATTGATCGAGTACTGATGAAAGTGGTGATAAGAGTCTCCGCAACCGGCGTGTTTGTATGAAGAGAGAAATGAATGTGCGAGACAAGTCTGCAATGGTCGTAATATATAGCACTCGGCTCTCTCTGCCTACCCCGTAAGGGATCTGGCGTGAAGACATATGTTCACGTCAAAACAAAAATTATACGAAACTAGCCGTTGCCCGTAACTTTGTTCGCGTGGACTTCGTTTACTCCGCACAGCTCCTCCCCCGTGTGTTATAGCGTGATAATATGTAGCCTATATGTTGACTCGACCTGTTAGTAATAGTCATGCAAAATTTGAAGTAAATCTATGCAGTACTTTTTGAATTTACCCCAGACATACATTGACTTTCCTACGATTTTATTATATGTATAGATGTATAGATTACTTCATGCAGTCAAATATATGAAGTCATTTAAATATTATACCAGCTGCAGCGTGCTGCCCGCTGCGTAATAAAAGTTTTTGGCGAATCCCGTGAAATCATCTAATTTTTCCGATTTACAAAGTAGCCTATGTGCTATTACAAGTCATTATCTAACTGTGTACCAAATTTAATTCAAATCCGCTTCGTAGTTTTTGCGTGATTGAGTAATAAACATTCATCCATCCAACCATCCAAACTTTCCCATTTATATTAATATTAATAAAGATACATTACAATTGGCAGTTGCAGCTACCGCCACAACTACAGCTACAGCTATCGCCACCGTAAGTAAATATCTGAATACTTCCATCGTTGCACACCTAGAACGAAATTATACAATACAATACAATATACTTTATTGCACACCAAAACGTACAGAACACATGGATTTACAGTTTTACTAATATAATCTAACAATGTACAATCTGGCGGCCTTATCGCATATTTGCGATCTTTACCAGACAACCAGTAAACCAAATAGGAAAAACTGTAAAAGATTGATAATAAAGGAGAAAAAAAAAGAAAGTTGTTTCTTTAATATATAAAATATAGATAATTGGGAAAATATTCATTAATAATGATACTCGTAACTAAATATATAACTATCAATACATGTACTTATTTTTAATAATAAAATATGATAATATACATAAATAATACTACGTAATATATCTATATATAATTTGATGTAGAGATAAGGTAGGGAAGATCCAAATTAGCAAAATAAGCTTGTTTACTCATTCTGATAGGTATGAAACAAATGTGGCCCAGACAATCTGACGTCAAAATATCTGACTTATTTTATTTTTCTATTTCATCACAGTAACAAATATTTGTGTCATCGAAAATTGATCAAAACTCAAAAGTAACGTTTTATGTTCTTATGTTTAATATGTATATTTAATTGATATCACTATTTAGCTAAGAATCAGGGAAGTTTTAATGAAATTTATTCCTATCATGCTGTCGTTTCAAGCTGTCTACATTCTAATGGCGTTTTGTGATATTGTCACAGGAGATGAAACGTGGATTTATTGTTTTGAACCCGAAAAAAAAACAATCTTGTGAATGGATGTTTGAAAATGAGAACAGGCCAACAAAAGTGAGACAGGCGAGAAACGTTGGTAAAAAAATGATCGCGTTTTTTTCTCACCTACGGGTCCCATCTGTACAATTCCACTTGAAGATCAAAAGAGTGTTAATGCTGAGTGGTATTCTACCATTTGTTTACCCAGAGTGTTAGAAAAAGTTCGCGAAAGACGACCCAAAAGCCGCATTCTTCTACACCATGATAACGCTTCTTCACACACGGCCAACAAAACAAAGTCATTTTTAACTTCCGAAAAACTACATCTCGTCACTCATCCTGCGCATAGCCCCAACCTAGCACCCTGTGATTTTTGTATTTTCCCCAAAATCAAAGATTTCATGAGAGGTTTTACTTTTACCAACTCCGAAGAGGCAGTGATAGCGTTCAATTAGCACGTAGAAAACATGCCTTCAGATCTGTGGTCCTCCTGTTTTAAAAAATGCTTTGATTGCATGAAAAAATGATTAAAATGTAGATTATTTTGAAAAGCAATAAACATAATATTTTGGTTACAACATGTTGTTTTTTTTAGTTACGCAAAACTTATAGTGTGACCTACGTGTATATATATATATATATATATATATATATATATATATATATATATATATATATATATATATATATGTGTGTGTGTGTGTGTGTATATGTATGTGTGTGTGTGAGTTTCAAAAACTGCAACATTCTATAATTTTTTACATAGTTTTTGCAATAACTATCTACTCTACCCTAGTTAATTACTTACTACACTGTGGCTGAAGCCTCTAAAAATAATTAAAAATGAAAAACTTTAGAACAGGATGACAAAAAGATAAAGAAAACAAAAAGTAAATAAGAGGATAATTAAATTACAAGCGATATGAGTTCGGGAAGTTGAAGGGGGTAGACCTTGAAGATGGGAAAATATTTATCATGATTTTTGGCAAAACTACGAGTCATATTGAAAATAGTTTAATAGCAAAGTTGTTGGCAATACGAATATCTACACCTTTTGTATTTGGACTTTTTTCACATAACTCCAAAATTATGCGAAAAATTTGAAAAACCCACTTTTTCTTTTTATCTCCTACAAAAAAATATCACGAAACTTGATAAAAAGTTGTTTTTTTTTATAAAATTCTAGGTTTATAAAATGCCATCAGCATTTCTTCATCGTTAGATTCAACTCTTGTTTTTGATTGTAGTAGATCTTCGAAGTTTTCAAGACTATCGTCTTTGTTCATTGATATACAAAATCTAAGATGCATAGTCCCCAACAAAACTGACACTCAAAACTGTCCCTAATTTCAAACAAGTAGTTATAGATATGGCAAAAATATATATTTTTGCATATCCAACCTTATGCGCCAGACTTATAGTTGTTTTTACAATGTATTACTATCAATTTTTTTACTTTTCAGTAATAAAATTGATAGTATCGCAACTGACGCGATTCTATTTGAAATGAGCGCACAATTTTAAATATTGCGCTCATTTTTAGAGAACGTTTTTGAGACACTGAATCTCAATTGATTTATTATTTAATTTGTTTTTACTGAAGAGAGTTTACCCCAAACGAACAAGAGGATCATTTGCTGGTAAGTGATAACCGCTATCCATAGACCAGTATGAGGGATCGTGTAGTTGGGTTACCGGCCTTTTAAGAATGAGTAACTTTTAATAAAATATTCAATTTTTTAAGTAACAAACGTAAGGTTTGAACCTTATGTTTGTTACTTAAAAAATTGAATATTTTGACATGTATTTTGCAATTTCTGTGTTTCCTAAATTTTCATATTTTTTAATTTATCGATGTAATAAAGAAATCACATTTTTTTGAGTTAACTAAAACGTAAATTAAATAAATAATATATAAATGGCTTAAATTTGTACATTATGATAAAAAAATGTTCTAAGTAAACTAAATTTGTACATTATGATAAAAAAATGTTGTAAGTGCGTAGTGCAATATAAGCGATGGAGCCACGGTTAAAAAAAAAGCTAATCGCTAATCCTAAAGATCCTGATAATTAAAACAGGGCTAACTATTTATGTTATTGTATTTTTATCGGTCCTTAATCCTCAATAAGATCCTTACATAATATTCTTAATAAAACTGTCAAGTTTCAAATTAATCCGACGTTTTAATGTACATCAAATACATGTTGAAATTTTCCGTTACATACGTACTTACCAACTTACAAACATATAATCGAAGCTAATTAAAGAGGGTCAAAATAGCTCCTTACCACCACAAACATAAACATCGTCGAACACAGAACACTGAAATTTTTCACAGTAGTTGTTTCTACAACGTAGACGAAGAATAAGAAAGATTTTTGTTAAATTCAATCAAAAAGGAATGAAATATTCTATGAAATTTCTTACATTGACGGCGTGTTAATAGAATCGCGGGTGAACTAAACGATTTTTGAATGAATTGAACTTAAAATAGTAATTTAAAATAGTAGTTTTAAAGTTAAGTTTTAAGGTAGTAGTTTTTTAAATTGGTATAATTTTATCGGCTATTTTACCCTCTAAAGCGAAATACGTTACACGATACATATCCACTTTAAAAAGTAAATCAACTAGGTCAAGTCAATTTATTTTTCAAAGTGAATTCGAATCAATAAATGGGCTTCATAACTCTAATATATAAATAAATATAAATATTCACGGGACAAATTACACTGACTGATCTGACCCCAAAGTAAGCAAATTATTTGCTTGTGTTATGGGTGTTAGTCAACGATACTAATACATATATAAATATTTTTACATACGTAATAAACACCCAAACCCGGAAATACAAACATGTATGCTCATCGCACAAATGCTTGTCCCCGTCGGGGATCGAACCCGAGCCCCGTTGCTTGCGTAGTCATTAACCACTCGACCAACGGGGCGGTAAATATATATATATATATATATATATATATATATATATATATATATATATATATATATATATATATATATATATATATATATATATATATATATATATATATATATATATTTGATATAATTAATTCATTAAAACTACTTACGTTTTTCTTTCTGCTCACTACGAGATTCACTGTTTGTTAAGTCAAGGGGTATGTGCTTTTTATGTATTTTAAGTTGAAATAAAAACAGCAAAACTCAAGGTCTAGATGAATAAAATATCAAAGGTAAACATGTTTCGTTATTTTTAGACGGAATCAAATTAGTACTTTAAAAAGGTGTTAATTAATTAAAACATTTTAAACTAAAAACATACTTATTATACAAAAAATAATGATTAAAATGGAATTATAATGATGATTTAATTATACCTACTCTTATTAATTAACGTCCCCGAGATTCACTGTTTGTTAAGTCAAGGGGTATGTGCTTTTTATGTATTTTAACTTGAAATAAAAAACAGCAAAAGTCAAGGTCTAGATGATTAAAATATCAAAGGTAAACATGTTTCGTTATTTTTAGACGGAATCAAATTAGTACTTTAAAAAGGTGTTAATTAATTAAAACATTTTAAACTAAAAACATACTTATTATACAAAAAATAATGATTAAAATGGAATTATAATGATGATTTAATTATACCTACTCTTATTAATTAACGTCCCCTAGTCCCCTAATTGAAAATAATTGTATTTACATTTTTTTATACCATAAGATAGCAAACAAGCAGATGGGTCTCCTAATGGAAAGAGTCAAACATCGCGTATAGACGCCTAAGGTGTTAATGGTGCGTTGCTATCTTGTGGCGATGTCTAATGCCACATGCATAAGTTTACCGGCTACCTTACCCTCCAAACCGGAACACGACAGTGACAAGCACTGATGCTATTGCGGCAGGATAGGTAAGGCGGTAATACCAGACCCAGGCGAGACGATGCAGAACCTTAATATTTACTTAATTTGAAGTCGCACTGAGATAAACAGATTTGACAATTTTTAATTAATAAAGACACAGATATTTTTTAATCTACGAGTATAATAATCATGGACACGATAAATAGCGTAGTGATCATGAAGGTGTATTATATCTGGAGGCAATACTTATAATACCTACTTGAAACTAAACTTTAAATACTGCTGTCATCTTCTGAGGTCTTAATCCTCTCTTTCTAACACAGATGTATAAAAAAGATGACAAGATATCATAAAATGAATGTAACGTAGGTATTTTTTTCAAGTGATTAATACGAGTACCAGGTCCACCTTTACCTAATTCATGGTACCTTCATGGTAGTGACACATTTTTAAAAGCGTTCTTAAGCATGTTATGTATGTTGGACATAAAACCGGTGCGTTTTTGTATCCGATAAAAACGCACCGGTTTTTATGAAAAGACACTAAAATACTTTTTATAAAAAGACACAAAAAATGCGTTTTGGAATAGCATACCGAGGATTCCGTACAAATTTGTAGGTAACCTTAACTCCATATAAATTTCATGATTCTCAGGGCAACGGGAAGTACCCAAAATGTATGAAAATATACGACATAAACTCAGAATACTCAGAGAATAACCGAAGTCAATGTTACATACAAGTAATATTCGAACATAGCACACATAGACACCTCTCACGGACGCGATATCTCTGAGTGGTGCGGTACAAAAAGTCCCGAAACATTCCGAGATATCGCGTCCGTGAGAGGTGTCTATGGGTGCGTTGCTCGAATATCACATGTATGTAGATTGACTACTGTTAGTCTCCAGTATACTGTGACATAAATGCTCATGTTAAGCCTACAGTTAAAGAAATTTTGAATTCATTCAAAATAATTAGAAATCAATAGCCATATTGGCGTGTCATTATATCAAACATTATTTATATTCAGTTACATATTGTATTGGTGTTATGTGTGGAAAATTTTGTAGTTATGTTTTCTAGTTGTATCATAATCTGTTTGTTTCACAAATATTTAATAAATAAATATACTTTTATTGCATTTTTAAAGTATCATACCTGTATCCCCAAAGAGGTAGAGGTAAAACCAGTGCACCCACGATTAGCGGAAGACGCTTACGTCCGGTTTCTGAGACGCAAATAATTTATTAACAAGCAATTAATCTCTGTTTAACATCATTTTTACAAGCAAGTTGTCTGCTAAATAGAGATTAATTGCTTGTTAATAAATTATTTGCGTCTCAGAAACCGGCCGTTAGTCTCACAATGTGATAGGTGGCAACTGGCAAAATCATCGTTAATCGGGCAGTTATTCAATCCAGAGCAACGTTGTTTTTAATAAAAAATTGAAAAAATACATTTTTGAATAATCCGACCGGGGAATAGAACCTCATGTTGTCAACACCGATACCGGGCCACGATATTTCGTGATATAACTAAAAGTTTCCGGTTTTCTGATTTTTTCTTTAACATGTGCTGTGAAGTGAAATATTGCTTCTTGCCAAATTTCATCACTCTATATTAACGAGAAATACCCTATTTAATTTTAATAGAATTAGCACCGACCACACAGTCTATAGACGATTAATGTTTGATTTTCCGTATTGAACGCATTCTGGCAACTAGCTGAGATAAGACGAAGTGGAGTTGCAACGCCGTAATTGGCTAACTCAAGGCCACAGTGATAGATAGTAATGTACAGAGCATCTGATTGGTCGACACTGATTACCCAATCACTACCCATTGGCGCGTGGACATTTACATCGGAACTATAAGTCAGATGTGTTGACACAAGTCAATCGCCTATTATTAGGTGTCTATGGGCTGTGTGGTCGGTGAGAATTAGTATAGAATTGAATAGGTTTTTATTTTCTTTTGAACTCACAAAATATGCCACATAACCGTAGACCATATTCAATATAAAATATAATATTCTATATTATCTATATTAATATTATAAATGCGAAAGTTTGGATGTTTTGATGGATGTTTGGATGGATGTTTGTTACTCAATCACGTATTTGTTTTGTTACTCAACAGATTTGAATGAAATTTGGCACACAGGTAGCTGATGACCTGGAATAGCACATAAGCTACTTTTTATCCCGAAAAAATGAGGTGATCCCGCGGGATGCGCAAAAAACTGTGTATAATGCAGCGGGCTGCACGCAGCAGCTAGTAATGTAATAAATGCGAAAGTTTGGATGTTTGGATGGATGTTTGTTACTCAATCAAGCAAAAACTACTAAACGGATTTGAATGAAATTTGGCACACAGGTAGATGATGAGGTGGAATAGCACATAGGCTACGTTTTATCTCGGAAAATTGGGAGATCCCGCGGAATTCGCCAAAAACTTTTATAATGCAGCAGGCTGCACGCTGCAGCTAGTATGAAATACGTATAGTATTTGATAAGTCAACGTATTCCTGAGTAAAAACGGTTATAAAATATAGACAGACAGACAACGAAGTAATCCTATAAGAGCTTCATTTTTTTTAATTATGTAACTCATAAGAAAAAGACAGAACCCTAAAAAGCATTCATAAAGGTAATTTATACGAAAAAAGTAAGTCACAGATTAATTACTCTATTTGAAGTTAGGTATTAATTATCATTTTATATAACTAATTAACAAAATATATGTATGATATACAGTGTGTAAAAAAACCTGTCCGATCGTCAAAGCCATTATTTGGAAGCTTAATACAAACATATCTGTGTCATTATTTTATGGAAATTGATAGATAGATTTTCAAAATATTTCTTGATTTAAGGGAAAGTTTCTCAATTTTAAAATCCTCAACCTCAACTTATATGAGGCACTTTAAAATACGATATTTTTTATTTTAATAAAAAGATTTTTTTTCTTAATGTCATTGGCCTACCAATGCAACTTTTTCGGAACAGACAGGGTTTTTTCACACACTGTGTAAACATTGTTATAACATAAAATTTTTAAAGGTTTCATCAATAAAAAATATTTTTTTTTCACGTATTTACATTGGGCATTATTAACTACAAAGTGATAAAGACGCCCTGTGTAATTTCGTAAAAACTTTAGGCAAATACTTATCTGACAAAGCTTAGCAATTATACAACATAATAAAAACTGCTATAAAACTTAAACGTAACTACTAATATATGACAGTATTTTCTTGCTCTATCAATTACGTATAATTTAACAGTCAGACCAAATCAATTCTATAACATCTTCGGTCTTTTACACATTGCTAGTGATACAACTTTTTACGTGATATAACACTACAAAGTTCTGCAATATTACACTTATTGTTACCAAATTCCTGCAGTAAAAGCGTCAACGCTTATCAATATTCTTTTTTTTCGATAGGGAAGTGCTGAGCTCGCCTGATAGTAAGCTAAGACGCTATTGTTTTCGGGTATGGAGAGTCAGATAAACGGTAAAGTTATGTATGTGGCATTACCGTTCCGCTACATAGATAGCAACGCATCTTCCCATCAGGAGAGTTTATGATCATGATCACTCACGAAGAAAATATACTTTATTATTTGTTATAAAAATATTTTAACCTTTTACAAAATATTATAATAGATATACCTACTATGTAGGGAAAATTGCGTACGAAGTTAATTATTTTGCGCAGAAAAGGTTCCCAAGCTGTCCCCAGGGTATCAAACAATAGAAAAAAGAAATAAAAAGGATTTCTACGTACGCAGAAAAAGTAAGAATATAACCAAAGTTATATAAATGATAGTTACAGCTAAACGAGCCCTGACTGCGGGATTACGGGGTCTATCCTGACGATACTACGGAGTGAATCGTTAACCCTTGTTCGTGATTACGTTTGTAATAAAATTTGTATTTGCAAAGATTTTTCTCTTGTTTATTTAGGGAAGCATTTCTGATATTTTTCTTTGAGAATTATCTCAAACTAGTTGAACCGTGCAGCTTTATCCGCGTGTGCATTAACACGTCGTCAATTTTATCGTAAGCTTTTTTCCTAAAAACCTGGGCGTGGGTACTGGTTCAATAAAAGAAAGCTCCTAAATATTTCCGTAACCCTTTTGTTTTTTTTTTTTATATCACAAGATAGCAAACAAGCTGATGGTCTCCTGATGGAAAGAGTCGACCATCGCCTATAGACACCAAAAATGTTAATGGTGCGTTGCTATCTGGTGGCGAGGTCTAATACCACATGCATAAGTTTACTGGCTACCTTACACTCCAAACCGGAACACGACAGTGACTAGCACTGACGCTATTGCGGTAGGAGTAGAAAAAGCGGTGGTACCAGACCCGGTCGAGTCGATGCAGAACTCTACCACCTAGTAGTCACGGTGGTAGTGACACACATAGACACTCGGTGGCCTTTTACGACCTGCCTGGCAGAACGGCAGTTGGCCTATTCTTCAAAGGAGCCCGGGACCAACACGGGGAGAACTATCCTGATTTCCCGTATCGCTATAACGTTATTGCTGCGTTTTCCTTCTAGTAACTCTGCTGCGTATTTGTACTCCTTTAAGATACATGCAGCATCTTTGTGAAGTGCCGAGTGAGATTCAACTCTGCTAGTTTTTTCTTGTCCTTTTTTTACTTTTATTGCTTTAAGCGCCTGAACTAAGGGGCTATACCAAATAATGTTTAATAATAAAAAATGGTACAGTGCGTGTGGGGCCACGCGCAATGTAGGGTTCCGAAGTTGTCTATCGCAATTATGCGAACTAAGAAATAGGCTTATATTGTTTAACCGGTAAAGAAATAGGGAGACCCGATCGAGCCGCGCCGATATTTTGGGGAGTTCGGTTGACAACTAATAGGCCCGAGCGAGTCGTGCTCCCATTTGATTTTGAATCTTCAGATACTAATAATACAGACTATTTTAGTATGAAGAATTTGTGTGTCTTACGCTCTTTAGTATAACTACTTAATCATTAAATCAAGATATTCAAATTGTCTGTAATTATTTAGTCTGTAAAATGATTTCACTTTAGCGCCAAAAGTAACTGACGCGTGTGGCTTGTATAACTACTGTATTTTTTTTTGTTATATACTGTTGATAAAAGGTTTATTTAGCTTATAATGATTGTATTTAGATATTTAGTTGCAAGAAATAAATGTAGTGATAAAAATGAAGACCGCTAAATGTCGGTTATCATGTCACTTTTTTTCAAGTAAATTGTAACAATATTATTTTATTTGAATGCCTAATAGACATATCAAATAATAAATGCTCGTTTACAGAATGATAAGATATTGATTCATTGCAAAGTAATAAAAAATTTTATACATCACTACGACGTGACATCATGACCGTTGAAAACTCGCGAACACGCCTTGACTAGTAATTATTGCTTAGTTTTGATTTTGATTTTTTTGGAGGTCGAGCGGTTATAGTGCGCGCGGAACTAGTTGGCCGCGCCTTAGGTGGTGACAGGGGTAAGGGGGCGGGTTGTCAACTGCTCGCAATGCACATGAGCTTAGACAGTGATGACCAATCTGAAGATATCGTAAACAATATTTTTTCATTTATTGAAAAGAATAAATAAAATACAAATTGAACTTTGTAATGTTAATTCAGTAATTTGGTAGTAAACACGTGTCAGTGGAAGTTACGAAAAGTATTTAGTTCAGGCTGTCTAAACTAGCCGGAACTTTCAACGCGTGTTGCCGTCGCAAAGTACGGCGCCGCACTGAGTAATGACAGCAAGCGCCCCTGCCTCTCCGCCCCACCGTTCACATACCTAAGGCGCGGCCAACTAGTTCCGTGCGCACTATAATACTATAAACATTAAGTGTTTATAGTATTAAAATATTTAACGCCAATGACAGATATATCCGCATTACAGGTTCACCGCCTAGGACCCTTACTATTGAATTTTACGAATTAGTTACGTTGGTAAGAGTTAGCCGTCAAATATTTCAATACAAATTGTTTGGATACGGTGGCCAGCAACGTCGTCATGACGTCCCGGTGAGTTAGCGGCATAAAAAATTCTCCAAGTACATTTTATAAATTGGTTGACTATTAGGTACTTAAAATCTTGTGAAGCCATCTAAGCCGTGATAGTTTTTCTTTTAAATTCATATTAAGTACTACCGTGAATTTTTGCCTACCCCTAAAACCAACTGTTTAGCTGGCGGAGGGGGCACATTTAACTATAATAAAAATTAAAACTTTAAAGTTTAATATTTCACAAACGAGTCCCTTGATATAAAATTTGTCTCGACAAACCTACAATATTTTTCAAAACTCTATCCAACAATGCTCCACTCTATGGGCTGCGTGAGATGAAATATTAACATTCCCACTTTACATGTAGGGGAAACTGTACGCTGGAAAAAATATTTGTTAAGATTTTATGTTCCCACTTTGTTGACGTGACTAATATAATATAGCCATTCCAAATTACAGCTTCCTAGTACAAAGGATCTAGATGAGCTAGACAGCAGACAGACGGACAAAGCGAAACTTTAACGGTTCCTAGTTTACTTCAGACCCTAAAAAACCATACTGAATCGGTTTGAATGAAATTTTGTGAATATGTACTGTTTAGTCCAACTTATAATCCCCCAAGTTCTCCATCAAAATATTCAAAAGAAGTAATTTGTATGGCAAAACAACGTTTGCCGGATCAGCTAGTATTTTATGTATAATATATTTTTTCCCCGTGTTGGTTCCGGGCTCCTTTCAAGAATAGACCAACTGCCGTTCTGCCAGGCAGGTCGTAAAAGGCGACCGATTTGGTAAGTCGCTACCATCGGGACTACTAGATGGTAGAGTTCTGTATTGTCCCGCCCGGGTCTGGTACCACCGCCTTACCTATTCCTGCCGCAATAGCGTCAGTGCTTGTCGCTGTCGAGTTCCGGTTTGGAGGGTAAGGTAGCCGGTAAATTTATGCAGGTGGCATTAGACCTCGACACAAGATAGCAACGCACCATTAACATCTTTGGTGTTTATAGGCGATGATTGACTCCTACCATCAGGAGACCCATCTGCTTGTTTGCTGTCTTATGATATTAAAAAAGTTATATTATCTGTAGTGTACAATAATATATGTAAAATGTTTGTAAAGCGATGAGACACCCAAATCCTTATACAGACACACACTAAGGTCGCCGTTGGCGGTGACGCGGTCCACTGTTTTAGGCCGCCAACACGCGACTCGCCGACCAGGGGTCATTAATGAGTCGTAATCTTGATGCCAATTACTCTCCCACTCATCGTCAAGGTACTGCCCTAACCCAAGGTAACCCTTAGAGCGGGCTCTTAGCCCAAATAACTTAAACTCTGCTCGCCTGAAACGCCCGGTTTCGCAGTAGCGGTCATTTAGACAGTTAAAATTTGTGTTTATTTATGTATTTAATATTTTTTGTCAAATTTTATATTAAATATTAGTTGTACTATATATATTATTTACTATATATAAAAATCAATTTCACTTTTTGTTGTATTTTTATAACTCAAGAACGGGCTCACCATTCCAAATCAAATGTTTAGGCTTTGTTCGGACTACTTAGTAGGTGGTTCACGTGAAGTTTGCATAAAATCGGTACAGCAGTTCTTTATTTATCACATTTTTTGTAACAAATGAATTCAATAAATGGCGATACGTAGTGAAGCACGTAACGGGCCGCTAGTTTACTATATTTATTAGCTGTTATGCTATTTATATTCACTGACCTCCATTTAAAAAATATATAAATTTTTGTCTACCTGTATGTATCTCTTTTTGTGTGTGTTATAACAAACAGACTTTCTAAATTCAAAATATTACAAACAGGCTTTCTAAATTCAAAATTAATATTTTGAACTGATATCTGAACTGATGATTGTTTGTAATCAAACATGCTTGCTAAATTCGAAACTTCTTAACTGATATTGATGAAATTCATTAATGTGTAACATCTTTTCTTGCGCTTTCCTGAAGTCTGTAGGAGTGATTTCGTAAAAAGAAACGGAAGCGTGTAACGGGAAGCCGGGGAATCGGGCGATGTTTGATTTGAATTGACCAATGAGCATGCTCTATTTAAATTGGTCAATGAATGCGCACTATCTGAATGTACCGATGAGTACACGCGCGATGGCAGAGTTATATTGTACCATTTTAATTACTTAGATGTCAGATATTACATATCATATGCGACTATTGTAATAGGACTCGTAATTGCGTAAATAAAAGCCCTTATACATCCCTTATACTTTCTTAATGTTAACGAATGTGACGCCAAGGCAAGAGGCTGAGCATAGTTGTTTATATATTTGCTGTCATTTATCCCTTAACAAGTAATTGTTCAAGGTTTTATGCGCTACTGAATGAAGCAATAGGTATTTAAATTTGCATTTCACTCAAAGATTTTGTTGTTAATGGTTCGAGGCGTAAATGGATTAAAATACGGAGGAATAAAATGAAACGGATGTACAAAATATAAGCTCTAAACATAATGCAAATATTGGTTTGTTATTTAACAGTATACTTGTGTCACTTGTAGTTAGGGTTGCCACCCATAATTTATAATAAAGTATTATACTTTATTTTGGATATACATAGTTAATACTTTTTGGAGGCAATAAAGTACAGTAAAACACTTTAGTTTACCTCGTGTTGATCTGGACTCCTTTAAAGGATTGCCTTTCTGCCCGTTCTGACTTTATTTGCCATTCTGCTAGGCAGTTCATACAGGGCAAACGATTAGCGTATAGCCAGTCGTTTGTCTAGTCAGACTTAGGCATAGGCATGTATTAGGTTAGGAAGATATAATAAAAGTATATATTTTTTAAATTTCAGTGTTTATTGTATCAATATTATAAGAAAAGAATGAAAAACAAATTACCGGAATAATGCATTTTCTTGTTATTTTATATTTTAACAATAATGAAAAAAAAAAAAACATTTATTTTGGCAAGCTTTCCCGGGCTCCTTTGTAGAATAGGCCAACTGTCGTTCTGCCAGGCAGCTCGTAAAAGGCGATTGACTATGCGAGTCACTACCATCGTAGCTACTAGGTGGCGTATTCTACATTGTCTCGCCCGGGTCTGGTACCTTATCTATTTCTGCCGGAATAGCGTCAGTGCCTGTCACTGTTGTGTTTCGGCTTGGAGTATAAGGTAGACGGCAAGTTTATGCATGTGGCACTAAGGATAGCAACAAGGATAGCAACGCAACATTAATGTTTTTAGTGTTTATATGCAGTGGTTCCGCCAGGAGTGCTTTTTGCTTGTTTGCTATCTTATGATATATAAAAAATATCTGTTTCATTAAAAGTCTGTATAATGTTTACCAAAAAGATTTAAGCAAATGTTGTTTTGCAACAGAAATAAAACAGACTAATTTTGATCATGGCCTAGAACGTAATTTCAAATATCATTTCAGTTCATTTGAATTTTTGCTATATTAAAATAATTACTATTTTGAAATTAAATCAAATGTGATTTTGATCGGAGGTGGTTTCGTAAAATGCAAAATAAGAAGCTAAGAAAGCACGCACTACTTTAACCAACCAATGAGCGTACTCAGCGGCAGATTTGGCCATCAATTTGTATCAGTTCAATAACTTAGATGTCGGATATTACACAACATGAGTGGCTACTGTAGAGCTTGTTCGTTTTATCTCTGAAGAATACCAAGCGGCGCGTGGGAAAAACGAAACAGAACATCTATCAACACTAGTCATAGGCATTGTTAGATATTACTAATAATCCTTTTTATTAGTAATATCTAACAATGCCTATGACTAGACCAAAAACATGTATACAAAACAAATAACGTAGCTTATAAATAATACTTTAATTTTCAAAATTATTCAAAAAAGGCGGCAACCCTATTTATAATCCTTTTTTCCTACTTAGTGTAAGTTCATATTAATCATCGAAAATGTTTTTTGTAAAAGCCTTCCGAAGTGAACTCTATAAACAAAAAATAAGAAGCTTAATTTAAATTATGTTAATCAATTTATAATTTTTTATGTTTATATATTTGCGCGTGTGTGTATGTGTCTGTTTATTTGACTGTAAAGATCCGTATCAAAATTATAAAAAATATTTATTTATCACACTATTTTAAGTTATTTCTCATTTTGTCCTTTATTAGGTTTTGCTTTGAATAACTATATATTGAAATTGAAAGTTTCAAATAAATGTTTTAAAAAGTAAAATAGTGTCACCATGCCCGATTCCCTTGGAGGGAGAGGGGGGGGGACCTCTGTAGACCTTTTAGTTCACCATGATTCATCGGTTTTTCTGTTGGCGAGACGAGCCAATAACGATTACCGATTATTTCTAGCGATGATCGTAGCTGATGGCTTTATATGCACATTTGAGACATGGAAATAGTAACACTCTACCCGCTAGACTTCGTAATACTACTAAGATTTTGGATTTTTGAGAAAAACCCTGACCGAGGGATAGAATTCGGGACCTCATGATCTGAGCTGAATTTTCCCTAGACCACATGGCTGTAGCATACTAATAATGTATACATTTTGTTCTAAAAGTTAAATTATTAAATATATCCTTTAATACTATATAACCTCAAGTACTTTGAGACAGTATCTACATTCGACAAACAGAAATAATTACATTGTCAGATTGTTCGAACATATCCAATAGCCTCAAGTAAACAGTTCGGAATAATCTAGCCATGTAACGTTCCTGCGATAGAGATTAAATACGAATCAAGATAGCGATCGAGCATCATGAAATTTTGATTGTGTATTTCCATAATTACTTGCTTTATTTTGTGTAATATTACTTGATCTCGAAGTTATTTCCAATGTTACTTTAAAACTTGTCTTGTTTTCTTGTTTTAAGATTAATATAGAGTGTAGACATTAATGACTTCTTTCAGTCCACATAGGATATATGACGTGAGATAATATGCCATTTGAAGAGATTTCATGTTTGTCTATTAATATTACTTTCATCTGATGTGCGAATTTCATCCACAAGAAATGTTTTTGGTCGGTAGAAAAATAGCTTCTGATAAGTAAGCGTAAGTGCTAAGATAGTCGAGTTTGGGCTCGTTGATTTTGTGATAAGTACTTTCCATTTTGCATGATGTCGAGGATCTGAAGATGGATTCGTAACATTGCTATTGGAACCCACAGATAGAAAGTGCTACGATACTTGAGTTTGGGGTAATTTGTTTCACCACAACAAGTTCTTTCTACTATATGAGATGTCGTGAGTCTGAAGATGGGGCTGAAAAGTGCCATTGAAACTTCCAGATGCAATGTGCTAAGACAGTGAACTCAAAAAGATTTGTATTTGAAAGTGAGTTTGTACTCAATTACGTTGCTTTGGCAAACACTTTGCTCCTTGATGATTTTTAGGATCTGACGATGAAACTGAAAAATGGCAATGGGTAGTCCTAAACTAGACTAGCTCACACCCATGAAGTTTTGACTCATTTATTTATTTTTTAGTGCTAAATGAGTACCAGGACTTCGTGATGAAGCTGGAAGGAGGAATGTCTTATAATCGAGCTGAAAAAAGTCCATGAGAACTTCTAAGCTAAACTAGTTAAACCAATAGAGTGTGAGCTGATTCGGTTTATTTTGGTAAACACGTTGGTACTTGGTACTGGATGATTTCTAGGATTTGATGTTTTTGATTAAAGTTGTCTGAATTTTAAAAGCAGTTTTTAAAACTGCTTTTAAAATTCACCCCCTATAGTAGTAGCCCCGTGTTTAAAATTCATTTACCTACGCAAATGCGTCTCCGTATTTGGATCACCGAATTACCAAATTTCCACCATATGTACCAAATTGTATGTACCTGCCAAATTTCAACTCGATTGTTGCGGTAGTTTCGGAGCATATCGCTTCTTTGCTTTAGTAACGTGTTACCTTAAAAACACAATTTTACAGTAGAGCATTTTTTAACTTACAAAAAATTATTTTACTTAATTGTGTAATTTTTTTTTCTTTATTGTAGATTACATATAAACTTTAACACCTTAGTTGTCTCAGACAGACAGGTTTCTATCACGCAGATTTTTATAAGCTCAACGCATTCAGCGATGTAGGTTGACAAATAATCTAGGCAAAGTCGCAGATATCACTCGTTATCTCTCGCTCTATTTATTTCTATCGCCCTTTATGTCTATCTCTATCTCCCTTTTCTCTACCTCCCTTTATCTCTTTTGAGTAAGGTCTCTCTTTAGGTCCATCTCTTTAATACCCGTTTCCGTTTTAATTCTTTTTAACTGTGTCTCCCTTTATCTCTATCTCTCTTTATCACTAACTCTATTTTTTATTCCTCTTATCTGTCTTCTTTTATATCTATCACTAATTTCCTCATCTTTATTTACTGCGCGTTACGTCGCCGTCAATACGTGCCAAAGTTTAGTTTTTAAGTACACTATATTAATATGTATGTTAGTCTATAAGGTGTATATATATATAAATATATATATATATATATATATATATATATATATATAAATATATATATATATATATATATATATATATATATATATGTCTCCCTTTATCTCTGTTTCTTTTTATCTCAATTTATCTCGATCTTTCTATCGCTATATCTCTCCCTCTACTAAAAAACTTAGTATTTATTACTAAAAAATACTTAGTATTTATTCTAAGTATTACATTTTCTTTTATGTGTTTTCTAACATATACAAGAAAATATGTTAATCATACAAATTCATACATGTCCTCATTAGGATTAAGGAATCGAACTATAGCCTCATTGATTTCATAGCATATTGATGCTATGCTTAGCATATCGTCATTTTTCCAATATCTTGCGAATCTGTGACGAATAACCACAATATCGATGGCCAAAGTTGTTTTCTCTTACACAGACAAAGGCCTCTTTTTTAACGGATATTTAATATCCACTATTATATTAACTACGAGCTGAGCCCGCGACTTCGTCCGCGTGGAAAATTTCGAAATTAAAAGTAACCTAAGTTAACCCTTATTTCATTAGGTATTTATTATTATTTATTATTTCTACCAGTGACAGTCCCGTCAAAATCAAAATCAAAAATCAAAAAAATTCTTTCCCTCATTTGGAATCGAACCTTAGCCTCATTAATTTCTTTATTTTTCAGAATCGCTCCCCCAACATCTATGCATGTTGCTGACTCGAACTGATGCGATTTTCTTCTGCCAGAAATCGTCTGACGCGGCTAAAGAAGTTTTCACATCAAAAAACTTTTGAAAAAGTTACGCAGAATCTATTTAACGATGCCAGATTATATATTAATGATTATTATTTTACACATAATGTAGTGTTTTGGTTGACGCGTGGCTGCTTTAATAAGTGTGGGGACAAATATAGCTCGATGCTTTCCGTGAATGTGTAAATAATAAATTGCCCGAAGGGTTGAACTGTTATGGATGTTGTATCCTATCCACCCATGTATTGACGTTACCTACAAATGTTTAGCTACTTCAGGTTTGCCAAGCACAAAATGGGGTTTTAAAAACGTCTACAGAATTGTTTATTTTCACAATTTTTGATAAAATAATATCGCTTTTTTTGAGTCTAAGGCTGTTTTAAGTGCGTGTTTTGGATTTGCAACGAAAACTTCATGTTTTCAAGTTTTTTCAAGAGCAATATCATAATAATTTGAGCAGATTATTCGAAAGATATTACAGTTTTTGTAATATTAAGTCTTGATTATTCGATTCGTAACGGAAACGTTACGAATCGAATAAGGGCCCTAATGTCACGCTGACCGCACGCTGACTGTCGGCGCTGATGGTCGGCGGTCAATATGTATGTAGTCATAGGTAGAGTTCTTGAGCCTCGCTGACCGCTCAGCCCCCCAAGACAAGTGGCATCAACGCTAGGAGAATAGAAAACAAAATGTATGGATTTGACATAAGCTGTTGATACGAGCGTAAACGAATTTGTAATTGGTAGCCAAGTGTCATTCGTGAAACGAAACGTTATATTGCATCGATCATTTTTGATCATTTTCATACCCAAACCTTAGCCAAGTGGCACTTTTGACAAGCAAAATTGTGACCCGATGATCAGCGAACGCTAGAACCCTGTAAATTACGCTAAAAATGGCGGATGATCACTATTATTCAATCAGCTATTCTAAATCGTGGATAATATCTGTTAGAATTTTTGATAATTTTAAAGTAAAATGAACGCAAATTGCCATAATTTAAGAGTCCTAACCTAACTAGGAGGATTTCAATACATTTTCTTTTTTTAAGTCACAAACGCCTTTGTACTGGATTTCGGTTTTCATCCCCTAACTCCACGGGGAATGAACTCAGAGCAAAGTGACCTTGACAAAAGTTGGTGTCCCTTACCCTCTCCATGCAATGGTACAACAAAAAAGGGGTGTTATATAGGGTTGAAATTTTCCATCCAAATTTTTCTGTCCTGCGCACGCACTGACCGCCAACCGAGCTCTCTGTTCATTCTAATATAACGCATTGGCGTCATTTAGACCAAATTCGTAGCCAAGTGGATCATAGCTTGTTTAACGTTCATTCTATTGAGTTCTATCGAATATTGTCTGTGAATTGACGGCGATGTCAGTTTGAAGTGTTGTTTTCACAACGTGAATCAATCTCGGACAATGACGTGTATAATTGGTATACACGTCATTGATCTCGGATGAATAATATACATGGATAGATATAAAAAAATAAGAACAGAGTCGCTATATCTGATTCAATTTTGATTGTATGTACCGCGTAAGTGCGAATAAGATGAAATATACTATCTTTTCTTCTCGATTACTGTCATCCGTAAGTTTCTATATAGCTAACATGCCAATTGAACTCTGTCAGTACTACGGACTACCAATATAAAGAGTTATAAAATTAAATACTCTCACCAAGATTTATGTATTTATGTTCCTTGCTATCAAATCTGAATGTGTTAACATATTTTAAGTAAATCCTCTTTACATTACAAGTAAACTTAGAATTGTCCAAAATGTTATCGATAGTCACATTTTAAAACTTATGTTTCAGATTTATGAAAGCTGGTGATAAATTTATTATTAAAAATGAACAAAAATATGCAAAACTGAATATACAAAACTTCTTTTATACGTATTTTTTGGCATACATATTTACAGAAATGTAAAATTGATCGAAATCTATTGCTACACTGAATCTTTCTTTGTTTCATTAAATTTACAAAATACAAGGATTGTATTGTTAATAATCTTAGAGTAATAACGCTAAATATAGTGTTTATAACTTGAACTTATAGTGTCTGTAAAATATTTATAGACGAAATATTATATTTATCATCATTAAGACATTTTCAGCATTTTGCAAACCTATCACTACTTACAAGTTACAATGTGTCTAGGCAGTGCATTAGAAGCGAACAATTGGGTAGAGTCACTAGCATTGTGGCTTCTAGGTGGTAGGGTTCTGCATTGTCTCGCCCGGGTCTAATACCACTGGCCCGCCTATTCCTGCAGCAATAGCAACAGTGCTTGTTACTGTCGTGTTCTCCGATTTGGAGGGTAAGGTAGCCGGTAAATGTATGCATGTGGCATTAATATTTTGCCCGCGCCACAAGGATATCAAAGCACCATTAATAATGTGCCACCAAAAGCCTTAATTTGCGTTCATTTTACTTTAAAATTATCAAAAATGATCACAGATGTTATCCACGCTTTAGAACAGCTGATTGAATAATAGTGATCAATCGCCATTTTAAGCGTAATCTGCAGGGTTCTAGCGTTCGCTGACTATCGCATAATTCGCTACTATTTTGCTTGTCAAAAGTGCCACTTGGCTACGGTTTTGTACGAAAATTGACAAAAATGATCGATGCAATATAACGTTTCGTTTCACGAATGACACTTGGCTACCAATTACAAATTCGTTTCTGCTCGTGTCAACAGAATATGACAAATCCATAAATTTCTCTTTCTATTGTACTAGCGTTGATGCCACGTCTAGGGGGCAAGTCTTTTTTGCTTTTAATGCACTTTTCATATAAATAATACTTATAAACTCAGTGAAAATAATACTTCAAAGTGACTTTTACCGTCAATTCAGAGACAATATTCGATATACTTCGTAAAGTTCGTATGGAACAAACGTTGAACAAGCCATGATCCACTTGGCTACCAATTTGGCCTAAATATCGCCAAAGCGTAATATTTGAATAGTTAATGAGCGTTTGCCACTTGTCTAAGGGGGCAGCGCTAACGGCCGTAGACTACATACATCAGCGCCGACCGTCAGCGAGCGATCAATGACGCTAAAACTAGCCTTAAATCTCAAGTTACGCCATACAAAAACGTAGATGTTTTTGTAGTATTATTATTTCTAGGTGGATATTTTTAAAGCCGAAATCTATACTATCCATACTATAATATAAATATATGTAATATTATAAAAAAGTCTGTCTAGAAGTTGGTTCGAATGTTTGTTAGTCTGTTACGTTTTTACGGCTAAAAAACTGAACCAATTTTGATGAAATTCGGCATATAGTTGAACTATCTGGTCAGCTCTTCTTCTTAAAAACTGCGTCAGCTTCCGAGAATCGAATTAAATTCGGTTAATTCGTTCGGGATTTATCAATGGCGAAAATTTTTGAAAAATTTTATTTTGACATTTCATCGTCATTTTGAATTTCCACCAACCAATCGACCAATCAACCAATCGACTTTATAGCTAATAAAACGATTTAGAGCTCAAAAATTGCGTCCTATGCTACTCTAACGTTCAAAATCGATTTTTATTTAAAAATATATATATTTATTTATTTATTTAACACTTTATTGTACACAGAAAATAACATTAATAAGAGAATAAAAACATAACTATAGTACAATGGGCGAGCTTATCTCTACTTAAAGAGATTTCTTCCAGCCAACTCGTTAAAGGAGAATAATATAATGAAAGAAAAGAAATGAGTAGACCTAGTGTACAAAAAAAAGATACAAATTACGTAACTAAACCTAACATATATTTAAGATTTTAAAAAAAAGTAGAAAAATATACATACAATACAAGAGAAATTTAGACTTCAGCTAGAAAGTGTTCCTCAACTCGTTTTTTAAAGGATACTAAAGTCTGGCAAAGGCGAATCTCACTGAGCAGAGAATTCCATAATTTTACAGCAAGTACTGTGAATGAGTGCGAATAAGCAGCAGAGTTGCTAGGAGGAAAGCGTAACAAGGTTCTAACATTAGAGCGACATGGGGACTCAGGGGAGTGCAAGAAACTAAAGGAATCACGAAGATACTTTGGAGATTGTGGATTGACAATAATTTTATATAGTAAACAAAGTATATGCATTTTTCTCCGCTGTCTTATTGGAAGCCAGCCAAGCTCAGCCCGAGAACTTGGCTGGCTTCCAATATGAATATGAAAATTTGATTTAATTATAGAAGTAATAGTGTTAATAAATGATGAAAATAAAAGTGGAGAAAGGACTCCACCTTGCGGCACACCGGCATATAAATCGATCCAGTTGGATTTAAGTTCACCAGATATTACACTTTGCGATCGACCTTGAAGATAAGATCTATACCAGTCGAGAGCTGATGTAGAAATATTAAGGGAAGCAAGTACTCTTAGTAACACATCAAGGTCTACTGAATTAAAGGCACTGCTAAAATCCAGAAGAACAAGAATAGTAAGCTTTTTGTCATCAATGGCCTGATGGATGTCGTCAGTTACTCGGATTAGAGCAGTGACGGTGCTATGTCCCGGCCGAAAGCCTGATTGGTGAGGGTGAATAAGAGAATTTCTTCTGAGAAAATCATTCAGCTGAGAGTGAGCTATGTGTTCTAATACCTTGGAGAGGTATGGTAGAATTGAAATAGGACGAAAATGCGTAGGAGAAGAGGCATTAGGAATTTTTGAAAGTGGGATAATATAAGCCATTTTCCAGGCTGTCGGAAAGGAACTCGATGTAAAGGAAAAATTATAAATATGTGTAAGAATCGGAAGAAGTTCTGGAAGAATAGGAAGGACCATACGCGAGCACACACCGTCACTACCAATAGCTGCAGACTAAATAGAAAGCACATGCTTTTTGACATCTAATTCGTTGACTGGTGTAAAACTAAATTCTGGGCATAGCGGAAGCGCCCTGGAGGCTAAGCTTGCGATGGTAGATCTCTTAGAAATGTTGTCCAGAATTACCGGTGGCGTAGAAAAGTGAGCATTAAGGTCATTTAAATCGACATTACATTCACTAGAAACAGTTGCACGGCCAACGCCGAGGGACCTTAAAAGGTTCCAAACCTTGCCTGAGTCAGAACCAGATGCCACAATAGTATCGTGAATGTAACGGCGCTTAGCACGACGACACAACTGATTACATCGGTTGCGCAATAATTTATAAGTGGCTAGATTTTCAGCTGTAGGGAACTTTCTATAGTGCTGATTGGCCTTGTCTCTCTTTCTCATGAAATTTTTGATTTCAATATTAATCCAAGGAGCTGGGTCGTGTTTTAGTCTGATTCTTCTTATCGGCGCATGTTTATTAAAAAGTTTTAGAATTATATGGTTGAATTTGTCAATTTTTCCATCAACATCTAGGCACTCAGTCACGGATGACCAGTCGATTGAGTTGACATCACTTTTCAACAATTCCAAATCAATATTCTTGTAACAGCAACGCAACACATATATTTTTCTCTTCTTTACGGTCTTGAGTTTATATGAAAGAAAAATCAGGTCATGGTAGGAGAAACAAGCAGGAAGTTGACCATGGATACTAACGCGGTCAGGACGTGAAACGATGATTAAATCTAAAAGTGAAGGATTGGCATTTGGAAAATGGTGAGTCGGAGAAAGAGGAAGAACATGAAGATTGACAGAACTAATGATATCGAGTAGCTTATTACTACGATGGTCATTCTTCACGAGACATGTATTGAAATCTCCTAGTAAGATAGTGTGTTCGTAAAGAGGGCTGAAATTATTAAGTAAGTTATCTAAAGTGGAAAAATAATCAATGAGTAGAGAAGGACTGTATAACACTGCCAACAGAACTCTGCTGTATCCAACTGTAACTTCAATAAATATGTATTCAGCAGAAGCGCTGTAGGGATTTGGGGATAGTGATACAATTTTAAAGGAATGCTCCGAGCGAAGGTACAAAGCCACGCCACCCCCACCTTTTCCAATTCTATCATTCCGAATCAGCTTATAACCAGGTAAAGTGAATTGATATGAAGAAAGAGAAGGCTTAAGAAAAGATTCGGAGATCAAAATGGCGTCGATAGGTGTACCACTGAAAGTTGTGAGAAGATCAGTATAGTGAGCTGGAATGCTTTGCGCGTTAATATGCACAACATTAAAATTTCTAGTAAAAGTAGAAAAAATTGAATTAATTTCATCATGCAACGACTGCCCAGAAGAACCATCACTGCCAACACTACAAAAGTCATCATCCGAGGAACATGAGAAATATTTATCATCGATAATATTAGTACTATTCATAAGCCAAATAAAATGTATGTATAAAGTATACTACAAATCCTTAATTTTATCTAATAATAATTAAATTAATATTATAGAAAAGTCAATAATGTTATGCTAGTAAATATACTAATACTAAATACTTAAAATATATAAATATAATATTATTTAATGACACACTTATAAATCATCCTTATTGAATGCCAGTGGAAGAAACCCCCAAGTTTAAAAATTCATATCTTAAAAAAAGCAAAATATATCAGACAAACACAATATGTGCCACAGACGTGACTTCAGTTGTACTTCTTATATTAACATAATATATTATTAGGTACGTATTATGAAAAAAAAGAACTATTCGAAAAATATAAAAATATCCACAACTGTGAACTACACTTATGTAACACTGGCCAAAACTGCTATATTATTCTTTTAGTGAAAAATAATAATTTGATAAAAAAAACAAAAAACAAAAGCAATACGTATGAATGTCAAGGTGAAATAATGAATGAGTAATAAAACTAATATGCATATACAAATATAAACTACACTTATATAACATTGGCCAAAATGACTACATTTTGTAGATTGAATAATTGAAATATCCAAATACAAAGATATATATATATATATATATATACATATATATATATATATATATATATATATATATATATATATATATATATATATATATATATATATATATATATATATATATATATATATATATATATATATATATATATATATATATATATATATATATATATATATATATATACAACATAAAAATCATGAATAAGTAAAAGAAAAATAAATCACTACCACCGCTATAAAAAATAGACCAAAGAAATAGCATAATTCAACGGATTTTTTTAACAGTTCCTTCTTCTACTTCGTCAGAAGAATGGCAAATATTAATGAATCCATATCAAAATAAATTTTAGGTATATGTTAACTGTCAGACCGCAGACGTCAGGTAGACAGACAATCACAATTGTCATTTCATTCAACATTTGAGAAATGTAAGAACTAAGAATGAAATGTAAACAAAAATTGCTTATAATGCAAGTAATAATTACAGGTAATTCAAAAATTATGACAATTTTGCAATAATAAAGAAGGTACTATGCAAATAATGTGATATTAAAGTAAACCGTGGCAATTCTACACAATAAGATGAGTACTACAAGGCAAAGCAATATGAATAAGATAGCAAGCAGACAAAAAACAAACAGCATTGATAATTATTTACGTCTTGACCTTATAGTCATCACTGGAACTTGTTCTGTGATCTTAGGAATCTCTTGAAGCTTTTCGAGCGTTGGAAATTGAGTAATAGCCTTTAGAAGATCTGATCGTAGTTCAATTTTACGGCGACTTTTGTCTGGGAGCAAGATAATTATTTTGCTATCGGAAGTCCAACAATTACTTATACCGAAGTGTTTGCGAGCCTCCATAAAGATACGGTGCCGAGATATAGTTAGGAATTCCGAAATAGTAAGACCGGAACCTTTCAAGGTAGTTTTGTTACTCCTAACAAGATGACGATGCTGGTATTCGTGAAATCTTACTAGAACAGGTCTCGGCTTACCTCTATTTATCCCCAGACGATGGCATGTCAATATATCTTTATTTGAAATGCTTGGTATACACATCTTGCTATAATGGTAATGGTATTAATGATTGTACCTGAGATATTTTCATTGGACTCTTCAGGAATACCGTGAAACAATATTACTTTTCTTCTTATATAGGCTTCGTGGCGGTCTAGCCCCAGTGAAAGAAGTTCCATTTGTGATTTCATTAGTGAAAACATTTTCCAGACTGATGCTTTAAATTCGGAGAAATCCTGTGCCAAAGAAGTGACATCCATCTGCTTCTCAGGAGTATTAGGTCTAAGTTTTTGGAGTTTTTCATCATAATCATTCATCCTACTCTCAATCATCTTCATAATTTCACCAAAGTTAGCGACTGATTGGGAGGATAGATCCATTACTGATATATAAAGTAAAATGAGGGAGAAATTAATTGATAAAAGGCTTAGGAGTATTATAAATGTGCCAAAATTACTTAATACATAGGTAAGTAATTAATTAATTAATTTATATACTAAAAAAGTTAGGATCAAAGAAAAACACTTGCTATTATTCTAAGTCTACCCGAAAAAAAAATACATATTTTCGAATATCAAAATACTATAATTTTTACAAACTTTAGATTTTTGAACTCTTCGAGTTCAACAATTTATGCTCATGTATAGTTTTTGCTTATTTGAGTTTATAATAACTCAATTTGGCGGGAAGATTCAGGAATAGCGATCTGCTTATTTGCTATCTTATAATGTAAAAAAAGAACAAAAAACATTTCGACAAGGCTGACTTTTTACCAGCAAGTAGACACTAGACTCGCCTTCAATTATTAAAATTGGGTGCTAACTTTAATTTAATTTAATACTTCACTAATTTGAGAATGTCATGCAAAGCTGCTTTTAGAATTTCAGGAGCCTGCGGTTGGCCATCCATTATTCTTGGAGCGAGTTATAAGTGACTTACCCTTTTGGGAGCACCCAGACTCTGATCTAATTCACCTGCTGTGCGCTCGCTTTGACAGTTACCTCTGTACCAAATGGCTATATTGATCGTGACATTTTCTTTGTAATGCGTTTGCTGAACGGCTCGGTGAAATTGGAATCTGTTATGAATTCTATGTTTTTTTAGGGTTGCGTACCTAAAAGGTAAAAACGGAACCCTATTACTAAGCCTCTGCTGTCTGTTTGTCCGTCTGTCTATCACCTGGCTGTACTTCATAATAACCGTGATAGATAAAAAGCTGAAATTTTCACAAATTATGTATTTCCGTTGCCGCTATAACAACAAATACTAAAAATAAAAAAATGGAAATATTAAGGATATAAAACGGAAGTAATTTTTTACCGTTTTTTATAGATGATGGTACGGAACCCTTTGTGAGCGAGTCCGACTCGCGCTTGGTCGGTTTTTCGTTTATATATCTTAATGTATTTAATTTTTTTACATGTTTAAAAACTTATACAATTATTCAAAACAGCGGCTTGCTGAAATTGGAAATCTGTGACAAATTCTATATTTTTTTATTACATACCTTAATATTTTTTCATTTTTTCACAGGATTGAGGACTTACAGCTTTATATATTATAGCTCGTGGTCTAGGGGTTAGTATAAATTCGGCTCAGATTATGATGTCCCGGGTTTATCCTCGAGTCGGGCTAAGGTATAATAAAATTTTCTCCCAGGGCTTTCTCTAAAATACAAAATTCTCAGTACCAGCTCCTTCCTTCCTTCCTTTTGATCACATTCAACGTAGAGCGACTCGAATCGTTGACTGCAGAACTACTTCTAATCGGCTTGATTCGTTGGCGTTACGTAGAGATGCGGTGTCATCTTCTATCGGATCTACCATGGGAAGCGTTCCGAGAAACTGTTTAGATCAGTTATACCTGACACCTAATTTCACGATCGGACATCGCGACAAAAACTAAAATGTCATCATCATCTCGATATCTGGCAAACTGTGTAATTTTTGAGACACTTTTTGCCCGCCCTATTATCCGTGGGATTTTCCGAACGGATACGACGTAGACCTTCAAGAAAGAGCTTAATAATTCCTAAAAAGCCGGCAAAGTAATTGCACGACCTCTGGTAAATCATGTGATCCTTATGTGCATTTTCCCCCTCTTCTATAAAAATAACTCAATTGCTACTTGGAGTGGTGGAGTTGTGGAGTGTGAGTGGAGGAGTGGAGAGTGGGCGTCTCTGGTGTGTATCGTTGGTGAGTGGTCGGTCGGTGAGTGAGCGGGTTTTGTGTTATCACCCCACAGGTGTGGTAACATCGCCCACCAGACCTGGAAAGCGAAAATAAAGCTGTCAGTCCCGGGTATCCCAGAAAATACGAGTAAACTATAATTTTTACTAGGCGGTAAAATGCTCTGGCATGCAAATTGTGGAATTGTGGTGAACCAAAAAGTCTATAAACGTTCAGTACGCTCTGCAAGAAAACTGGCATGATGATGCTCATTTAATTGATAAAGTCGTTTCAAACTAATAATAACGAAGATACCATAAAGTACCTTTTTATTACATCATAAGATAGCAAACATGCAGATGGGTCTACTGATGGAAAGAGTCAACCATCGCCTATAGACACCAAAGGCGTTAAATTGAGCGTTGCCATCCTGTGGCGAGGTCTAATGCCACATGCATAAGTTTACTGGCTACCTTACTCTCTAAACCAAAACACGACAGTGACAAGCACTGACGCTATTGCGGCAGGAATAGGTAAGACGGTGGTACCAGACTCGAGTGAGACAATGCAGAACTCTACCACCTAGTAGCCACGATGGTAGTAACTCGCATGGCTAATCGGTCGCCTTTTATGACCTGCCTGGTAGAACGGCAGTTGGCCTATTCTTTGAAGGAGCCCGGAACCAACACGGGGAGAAATTAAGTAATATAAATAAAAAAATATCTATACCACAACGCTCATATCCCCAAAGACATCTGCTCGTCTTTGGGAATATGAAGTGCAATATGTGCACTCACAGTTAGCTCACGGTATTAATTCCCATGTTATACGGTGGTGGTGGGTAATAGTCGATAAGTCGGGCACTTATCAAAACTTCGGGAAGTTATGTTTTCCAGAAAAACTAAAAACTTGGAATACACATCACTAGCCATCTAGCCTTTCAACACATAACATCACTCGTATCCGATATTAAGCATTTTGAATCCTAAAATAGCTATTCGACCCTTTTAATAATTCAGTCGGAAATCTGTTATGTTTCCGTACTTCAATTCCAAATTCAAATCCTTAAATCATTAAATAATAAATAACCGATGGATTTGCTATTTGAAAGATTTATGAGATAACAAAAGGGAAATATTTGAATGGTTG
This sequence comes from Apodemia mormo, assembly GCA_036924255.1. Lineage (NCBI taxonomy): Eukaryota > Metazoa > Arthropoda > Insecta > Lepidoptera > Riodinidae > Apodemia > Apodemia mormo. The sequence continues at coordinate 13,255,159 of JAUPFN010000012.1, forward strand.
CTGACACCAGTAATTAAAAGACGCTTTAGATGATAACAACATTTTGAAAATAGAACAATCAATCAATATTCAACCGAGTATTGCCACTATTCCTAATGGCGTTACAGCCCATACCTATGCAAGTTTTTTATATTATGAGATAGCAAATAAGTAGATGGGTCTCCGAATGGAAAGAGACAACCATCAGCCATACATACCAAAGATGTTAAGGGTGCATTGCTATGCTACTTGCGTAATGTTATCGACTTAGGTAACCTAACCCTTCATACGGGAACATGACTATGACTGTCATTATAAGGTTGCGGCAAGAATAGGTAAGATGGTACTAAATACCCGGAAAGACGTTGCAATATTCTATCACCTAGCAGTCACAATAGTAGTGGCATGTATAGGCAATCGTTCTCTTCTAACGAACCGCCTGGCAGAATAGCAGATGGTCTATTCATCAAAGGGAGTCCGGACCAACACAGGGTTAGGTATGCTAATAAATTCTATGCATTGAGAACAGTTTCCATTGAGCTATTTTATAATAGGTTCTGGAATAAAGCGGTATTATATATACTGATAAAGCATCTTCACGCCCGTATCCCCGAAGGGGTAGGCAGAGGTACAACAAGTGCACCCACGATTAGCCGAAGATACTTGGTCCCACAAATGTTTTATGTGGCAAGCCTATCGCCAACCGGGCACTTTCCAATCCCGGGCAACTTTGTGTTTATCAGAAAACTGAAAAAACACTTGTTTTTTTTAAAGTGCTGGGAATCGAACCCCGGACCTCATATGGTCAACGCCAACGCTGTACCACTAGACCACAGAGGCGATATATACTGATATGATTTCAAAATTATTATCAGTTGAAATGCAATTAAGCTATTGTCAATACATCTTATCACATCTTCAGAGCTACGATACTAATAAAAAGCAAAACTGGTTGGCTGATTAAAATAAAAACTGTTTTGTGAAACAATACGTGGATTTATATAATTACAAATAAAGTTCACCATGTGCCGACGGCAAAAAGTATAAAATGGCACATGTGACAAAGAGATCATTCTAGGCAATAATCATATTGGTTATTGGCTGGGTATTAGAGCATCTACGTAGTTTCTTCTATATTTTATTAGTTAATAATTAATTAATTTGTCATTATTGTAAACTTTTAAATTAGCTTGATTAGATATTATAAACTTGTTGCTATGGTAATAATCAACCTGTTATATTGTAATATAATTTAATGTTATTGGCTCCCGTGTTTTATTTCTGATGTCTAGCCCGTTCCCGACATATATAATAAAATCCAGTGTCAAATATTCAGTAGTGTTTTTTTATGGTTTGAATGAACCATTTAATAATTCCACGTAAACGTATTAACGTATTATGAAAAAATAAACGACCTCAGCATTGACAATACATCCACTTCACTGAGTATTCTAACTATATGTTTATTATAAAATTTATTGTTATTGTCCTTGCTTTCCTCAAAAGCTTTATATATTTAGCAAAATAAAACAACATGGTGGTAAGAAAAACCTAGTAATTACTTAAAATAATTTAAACGGGAAAAAATTACATTAAACAAAACACAGATCGCAAACCAAAATGAAATTAACCGCTCCGTCTGTAAAGTAATATTTTACGGGATTTAGACATAAAATTACGCACAAAATTTCATTACAGCAAGGGGTTTTTTTTTGGTAATAGGAGAAGTTGGTGAAGTCTTTCTATTGTTTTTACTTTTATATGTAAAGTAGAAAGAAAATACGTTATAAATTTTCGATACGTAGTTCATCTTAAATATGAAATAAAGATGCTGAGTAGTTTTTCATCGTGATACATTTATTTAGTTTATATAAAATAAGCATATACGAAAAGTAGTAAAAACGTAATATTTTTTAAGATAATATTATCATCATGGCGGTACACCTAGTTAATTCAGTTTAATCTACATACCACAGAGATTACCGTTGCGGACCAGTTGCTTGATTAACAGTATAAATAAAAAATTACAAGTATTTTGACAATTGCAGAAATATCAGACAGTCCTCAAAGCAATGAGATAAAGTTTCAATCTTCTCAGTATTCCCAGTACAAACTCAACAAGCGAGTAAGTGAAACAGAGCCAAGTTATGACTAGTTTTAGTTTCTATTTTAAGAGTAGGTACTTTAAATTGTGTATGCACTACACTGCGGCAAGTTTAATAAAGTTTATCTCCTTTGTACACGTTAGGTTAGTAGGTAGCAGCTTTCAGAGGGTATATATGTATATAGAAGCTGAATTGCTAGGAAAATTATCTACTCTCTATAAGTGACGCAGCATTCGTATAGTATAGAATACATTAGTTTAATGTTGAAATAACATACCGTAAGGATTGGCAAAGTTAGACAAACAATACCAAGTTCAACCTCTACTTCTACTTCACTCAATTTATATAAAAATGCTACTCGGTCTATGGTTATAATCGTTTGAATGAAGATCGAAGATCGATGAGAAAATCAAAGATCGTATTGTATGGATAACGACTACTATTTACTAAATATATGGCATAAATTTTTAAAATATTAATCTACTTTGATTTCGAATTTCAAAACTTTTGAAGTGCATTATTGTTTATGTCGGATACTTGATGTCTCACAAGACTTAATAGTATCAGATTTGTGCCATGTATATGCTTGTGAGCACATACATGGCATCAATACCGATGACAAGTCATGAATATAATACACTCCTTTTAGATATCGTCGGAAGCACAGTCAGCATTTCTGGTTATCTTTTCGAGGAACGAATGTGACAGTAACGGAACAAAGTTTCTTATCCTGCGTTATCGTTTACGGGCTGAAAGACTAGACTGAAAAACGTGTAAAGAAAATGATACCAAAAACTGACCATTTTGCAAAGGTTTTTGAGGTACATTCCTGCCACCTAAATAATTGAAACTTTTTTGAGTCGATTGAACTCACCGTCAATTTAAAGAATATGCAAGAGTATTTTGTAATTTAAAATAATCAAAAATTATAATTTCCGTGCGGACAATAGGCGTGCGCCTTTATTTACACGATTCGCAACGGCAAATTGCTATTTATAAACAATGAATTTTGATGTCTAAGCATGGGTACCCACACTTAATATTTTTTTTGGATAATTAGGTCAAAATTTATGTACTACTTTGTGACACGTTTGGTATCCGAATCGAGTACTGATACTTCTATAGGTATGTACAATATTTTACCAGTCTACTTGTATAGACATTGGAAATAAACAAATTATTAAATATTGTTCAACTTGGCAATATATTAATTATAAGACTCTATCTGTCCTACCTTGTTTAGACTTGAATACCATTGAGAATAGTGAACCGATACAACCAGTCGTATCCCAGAGGAATATACAAATGGGAACTAATATAAATAGATCATTGAATGTGGAACTCAGCTAGTATTTCGTGTGTATTTCTCCGTATTGGTCCAAGCCCCTTTCGAAGAATAAGCACCTACTATTCTGCCAGGCAGTTCTTTAAAGAACGATTATATATAATATTTACGTGTCACTACTATAATAACTGCTAGTTGTTATAGCTCTGCACGTCTTGCCCACGTTTGAAACCGCCGTTAGATAATCCTGCCGCAAAAGTATCAGCGCTTGTCACTGTCAAATTTTATAATTAAAATAATTTCATTATTTTTTCGGGTAATTAAATAGCGTTTTGTCACACGTTGTATATAAGTATATATACAAAATATTATATGTTTATTTTTAGTTCTATTAGTGATCTTACTAACTCAATTCTGTATCGATGGCTGCAGAAGGTGCTGCAATTGGATTAAAGATGTTTATACTTTTGGGGAACACGTAACGGTAAGCAAGCATCTGACAAATCCCTATTACATACTAAAATATCTCTTAATAGTAATAAGTTCATATTATAATCTCGATACCGTCTCGTCAAGTGTAAATTAGCTGCATTAATTACAAGCAAAGGGCGTTGCTATATTGTAACTTCATTGTATTTCCATCATATGTATAAACTGTTTAATATAGACTGTTTGCATATACGTAGGCCACACTAAAAGTTTTGCGTAATTTAAAAGAACATCATGTTGTAACCAAAATATTATGTTTATTGCTTTTCAAAATAATCTCCTTTACATTTTAAACATTTTTTCATGCGATCGAACCATTTTTTTAAAATAGGAGGACCACAGATCTGAAGGCACGTTTTCTACGTGCTGATTGAACGCTATCACTGCCTCTTCGGAGTTGGTAAAAGTAAACCCTCTCATCAAATCTTTGATTTTGAGGAAAATTCAGAAATCACAGGGTGCTAGGTCAGGGCTATGCGCAGGATGAGTGACGAGATGTATTTTTCGGAAGCTAAAAATTAATTTTGTTTTGTTGGCCATGTGTGAAGAAGCGTTATCGAGGTGTAGGAGAATGCTGCTTTTGGGTCCTCTTTCGCGAACTTTTTCTAACATCCTGGGTAAACAAATGGTAGACAATGGTGGTAGAGTTCTGCATCGGCTCGACCGGGTCTGGTACCACCGCCTTACCTATTCCTGCCGCAAGAGCGTCAGTGCTGGTCACTGTCGTGTTCCAGTTTGGAGGGTAAGGTAGCCGGTAAACTTATGCATGTGGCATTAGACCTCGCCAAAAAATAGTAACGCACCATTAACATCTTTGATGTCTATAATGGTGGTAAATTACTTACCGATTTAGATGAAATTTAGTACAAAGACAGTTTGAGACCCGAAAAAGGACATAGGATAGTTTTTATCCCTAAAATCCTATGGGAACGGGAACTATGCGGGTAAAACCTCGGAACTGTTTAAAAAACTTAGGCTACTTTTATTTTTAGAAATTTTCCACGCGGACGAATTTACGGGCTCAACTAGTTATTGATACGTAATACGATAAAACTTCAGATGATATCGTGTTCAAAAAAAATTGCTTTTTGGTAGTATATTTTGAATGTTTACTTATATATATATATATATATATATATACCTTATAGACTAACATACATATTAATATAGTATACTTAAAAACTAAACTTTGACACGGAACCTTCGGTAGACTACGCCAGTTGGCCAGAATTCCGCCACCTCAAAGGTCGACAGGAGATGCGTCGATATTCTCACCATAAAAGAACTAAAGTTGAGCTTGTGGCGAGAATGCAGACGCTCGAGTGACGTCTTCTTACTGATGTAGTCCACGACGTCCTCAACATTCATGAACCAGTGCAAACAAGATATGTACAAGGGCGTTGCGGGGACCTCGCTCCGCACACGCAGCTCGTATACATTTGGCGCGGTACCGCGATTGTTGCGGGCAGCGGGCTTCTTCTTCCTTCTTCTCTCCACCAGTGTGAAATCCTGGTAATCGCACCTCTTGCTCTCATCCTTATCAGGTCGGGGGAGAGGCGGGGCGGCCAGCAACAGTCGCAAAGTTTTACTGAGTCGCATGTGGACTCGGCGTCGGCGCAACCGGGAGGGGAAGGCGGGCGGGGGCGGCAGCGGTGGTGCTCGTTGCTCCATCGGATATTGCTGACGGGCTAAACGTGACCGCTTGCGCGCCTCGGCGATGGGTGACGTACGCAGCATCAGGTGACCTACATATTGAATTAACACTTTTTAAATGCGATAATTGAATACGTAGATCATTTATGGTAGACTCCGAAGCTTGCAGTCGGGTAGACTTTGGTCAAGTTTGGTCAGCTCTTCCTTAAGGAACCTAATGTCCTTCAGCAGGCAGAAGGCGTCGACGTGGTCCAGCGTCACGGGCGGCAGCTTGTGTAACTCTCTCGCCACAAAAGCCGGCACCACATCCGGATCCGTCTGTTGCAGCAGGAAGATGATGTCCTGCACGCTACTTTCCGTATCATCTTTTCTTCGCGATGGCATGTTAGTGCTCTGGTCGAGCGTCTCATACAGCAGGTGCTTGCTCTTGCAAATCTCCTCACTGGTAAAGGAAGACTCAATACACACCCAAACCCAGAAATACAAGCATTTATGCTCAACACACAAATTTTTATCTCTATAGGGAGTCGACCCCGAGCACCATCGATTACTTAGTCGCAATCACTAACTACTCGATCAACGGGGCGGTCAAAAAGTAGTACAGGTAAGGAAAGCCTAAATGTTTTAATATATTTTAGTAGGTTTTAATGAGTAGGTTTTTATGAAAACTAAAGAAACTAGGTAAAGTTAACACTTTTTCTTATATCATAAGATAGCAAACAAGCAGATGTTCTCCTGATGAAAAGAGTCAACCATAGCCTATAGATACCAAAGGTGTAAATGGTACGTTGTTTTCTTGTGGCGAGTAATTGTAGTATAGTAATCGATCTAATGTCACATGCATAAGCTACTTCACTCTCCAAACGCGACAATGACAAGCACTGACGCTATTGCGGCAGGAATAAGTAAGTCGGTGGTACCAGACCCGGGCAAGATAATGCAGAACTATACCTACCTAGTAGTCATGATGGTTGTGACTCGCGTAGCTAATTGGTCGCCTTTTACGACCAGCCTGGCAGAACGGCAGTTGGCCTATTTAATTCTTCAAAGGAGCCCGGGACCAACACGGGGAGAGAACACGTAAATAATATTGTAATTATAATATTCAAGTAATTTAATTTGTTCAAAAAGATCTCGTTACGATATCGTGTCGTGCTGTGCAAATTACTCTTAGTAATTACGAGTTCGTAGCGTTACTGCATTGTCACGTCATGTTGTTTTCATTAGCCGTGTAAACAATTTTAATCGCCTGCCCAAACACTCCCCGAATACGGCAGTCGCCGCTGACCTTGCCATTGTTTTAATTATCTCTAAATTATCTTGCAAACCTTCCCTAATTCTTTTTTAATGTTAATAAATGAAATGGAAACATCAAATCTATTTTAGGTTCTGATTATTATTGATATAATATTATTTGATCGGGTATGGCATAAAGCGCTTCTGGCGAACCTGCCTTCCTATGGGTTCTCGAGAAATTATGCAAGTGGATCACTAGTTTTTTGGCTGATTGGATCGCATCAAGATCGTAGTCGACGGTGCGTGCTCTGACCTTAAATCTATCAATGCTGGTATTCCACAAGGCTGCGTGCTATCACCGACACTGTTCCTTCTGCATATCAATGACATGATGCGAATTCGCAACATACATTGCTATGCAGATGACAGTACTGGTGATGCTACATACTGCGGCCGTAGCGGTATTTCTCGGGAACACGTCGAAGAGTGCCGAAACAAGCTTATGTCCGAAGTTGAGAATCGACTAACCGATATTTAGAAATGAGGTCGTCAAAACGTGGTCACTTTTAACCCTAAGTAGATACAGCTTTGCGTGTTTTCCACTAAAAAGACACCCTTTATCGTGTCAGCTCGATTTGGGGATACTCTCTTGATAGCCTCAGCTAGAGTAGGGATTCTGGCAGTCGACATATCGAATTACGTTCAGTTTCAAAGGAGCCCGGAACCAACACGGGGAAAAAAGATTTTGAATTGCCTAGCTAAGCTCGGCAATACGAGATCTTTATAAAGGTCAACGTTGTGCATATACCACGGTACACCTGAGACAGTACACTAGTATTTGTTCTGTACTGCTTGCAATGAATGCAAATCTGTACGGGGGAGATGGCAAACGCTACACAAGCTTATAATAGAATAGGCCTTACACAAATCTTGTAAAGTGTCCCCTTGTGCCTAAGTAACATGAGTGCGGGACATCTGCTGTGATCGACCTTTGAGTGGAGAATGAACCTTCTACACGGAATTGAAATCGGCGGTTGGTTAGGTACCCTCCTATGATGAGTGCGAATCTGTCGGGCACTCCCATTTGGTATATATAGGCTTGTATATTAGGCCATTGTGCCAGATCTTATCGAACACCTTCGCGACGTCGAAATATAGGGCCCCTGGGCTGCACTTAAAGAGTTTAAAGTATACTATGTGACTGTCAGTGTACTTAATGAGTGTAAAAGTGAGCTGTTCATTTATTATGACACCTTTTCGCGAACAAATGCCTTAAGGTGAGATAGTATTAATTTATCTTAAATTTTGCCTAACGTATTAATTAGACTAATGGAACGTTAACTACTGACATTATTTCACGATTTTCCCGATTTGTGTATTCCTATAACGGTGGCTTCTTTACACTCATCCAGAAACGCGCAACCAGCTAGGGGTGCATTGAAGATGCACACTAGTAGGTATATATTATTATATTATTGTTTTTGATTATTTCATCTACTTTTTCGGTATCGGTGGGTTAATAGCGGGTCACGTTCTGGTAGCAGCGCCGACGTATACACTATTTCGCTATCCACAGGATGGACGTAGTCTAGGTCCATAGGCTGGTTTGATGAGAAACATTATGATTGGAACGAGGAATTAAAAATATTACCACCGCATGATATTACCCGTGACCTAGACGTTTTCAAGTAAAAGATGCACGGCTGTGTCTATATACAGCCACAACCCGTTTTTTATAGACATGTATAAAGGAGTATTAAAAAATAATGGAGTGTGTTTGCGATTGAAAATTGTGTTATTTGTTTTGGCTCATACCTAATATTTGCTTGGAAGAGTTATGTTTTTTGTCATATTGTCAAAACCTCTAATAGAAAATGTTATGAATGATATGACTTACACATTAACAAACAAAAATATTCCCTGCATTATTTTCTTACTTGTTCATCTGAATATGTAATGAAATAATGTCGGGATCTAAAGAATAATAATATAATTACCAAAGGACTTCCATAATGAAGCAACAGCTCGTATAATTAGATCTTGGAAAATGATATTAATCATAGCTACGTTACAATATAGCGTAATACGTCTAATTAAGTACATTAATGTTGTGTTACAAATATCCCAAAAACATGTTGACTGATGTTTGGCTTAGATATAAAATTACATCTAATACTAAATTACTGTTTTGTAATATTTTTGGTGCCTATAAAAATTTATAAAGAAGATATTTTTAGGCTTAAAAATCTATGCTTATGTCTATTTTCACTTCTTTGAGCTTAAAATACTTGAATTTAGCGGTAAGTTTCAGGAATGCAGGATCAATTGATTTACAGATCTTTTTTATTTCTCCTGAGAGCTTTGACTTCTCAGGAGGTCGGGAGCATTTATATTAACTTTATTTATTTATAATTATTTTATTTATTTCAGGTTTATTTTGTACACATATTTGACTAATCCTTAAGCCAGTACAATTGCAGCTACAACGTTTACTAGACACAAAATAGCATTAGATTTTGTTCTAACTTTTTTATATATCATAAGATAGCAAACAAATAGATGGGTCTTCTGATGGGATGAGTCAACCATCGCCTATAGACACCAAAAATGTCAATGGTGCATTGCTATCTTGCGGCGAAGTTTATTGCCATATGTATAATTTTACCGACTACCTTAACTTCTAAATCGGAACACGACAGTGACAAGCACTGCAGCACGCTATTGTGGCAGGAATAGGTACGGCGGTGGTAAAGAAAAGGAGACCAGACCCGGGTGAGACCATGCAAAACTCTACGAACTAGTAGCCACGATGGTAGTTACTCGCATAACCCATCGGCTGCCTCTTACGACCTTCCTGGCAGAAAGGCAGTTGTCATATTCTTCAACAGAGCCCGGATCAACACGGGTGAAATTCACATATAAAGAAAGGAAACGGGTGATTAAGATAAATTTGTGGGAAAGGTTAGCTCAGAATATAATACAATTACGCCACAATACGAATATAGACAATAGACTATTATTGCTATCATCATAGTCATATGTAAAACTGGATCTATTTTGAAGATAATGCTAGACTTTTTAAAATAAATTTCGGGCTAATATACATATAAGCAGATGAGTCTCCTAATGGAAAGAATCAACCATCGCCTATAGATACCAAAGATGTTAATGGTGCGTTGCTATCTTGTGGCGAGGTCTAATGCCACATGCATAAGTTTACCGGCTACCTTACCCTCCAAATCGGAACACGACAACAACAAGCACTGACGCTATTGCGGCAGGAATAGGCAAGGCGGTGGTACCAGACCCGGGCGAGACAATGCAGAACTCTACCACCTAGAAGCCACGATGGTTGTGACTCGATAGCCAATGGGTCGCCTTTTACGACCTGCCTGGCAGAACGGCAGTTGGCCTATTCTTCAAAGGAGGCCGGGACCAACACGGCGAATAAATTTTAATCCATGGTACTGACATTGTGTAGCAATTAATTAGTTACAATTTATGAAGGTGACTTAACACTGCCGCTTTACGGGTGGCAATGCGCCATTAACATTTTGATATTTATTGGGTACGTTTTTTTATAACATAAGATATTAAACAACTGTCCTGGTAGAACTCTCTTTCCATCAGTAGAGTTGTTTAATTTCTTAAGTTTGTAGACAGCAAAAATGTTAATGGTGCGTTGCTATACGTGTGGCGGAATAGGAATGGCATTTGCATATGTCTACCGGTTTCCTTACACTCCAAATCACAACGATAATAAAGAAACACGATAATAACAAGCCTTGACGCTGTTGCGGTAAGAGTAGGTAAGGCGGTGGTACCAAGGTTGTGCAAATCGTTTTATACCTCTGCCTACCTGTCCTGTGACATATAAAAAGTAACTCAACTGAGAGGATTGGAAGGAAAGCAAGTTGCCTAACCTTCGTTAGCACCCGAATAGTAGAAAATTAACAGATCAGAAATTATGAATGCATGTTTCCACCTTTTAACCTAAACCTTAAAAAAACGGCCAAGTGCTAGTCGAACTCGCGCACGAAGGGTTCCGTACCATTATCTATAAAAGAAAATCATGTTTGTTGTATGTATACTTAAATATTTATATTATGTATTAGGTACTTATTGTTATAGTTAATATATTTCCAAATACTTACTTTTTTTGAAAATATCAAGTTTCTACCTGTTCATTAAGATCGAGTAAAGAATTGCTTAAAGATTACGTTTGTTGTATGGGAGTTTAATATTTACTTTATTTTTATTTAATTATATATTTTGAAAGGTAATATACAACTAAACATTCTGTGAAAATTTTAAGAATCGACCTGCTACCGTTATTAATATTGAGCAAACAAACACGTTTATTGTATGGGGATCCCCCTTAATATTTTTATTTTTATTTTTAGTATTTGTTGTTATAGTGGCAACGGAAATACATTATTTTTGAAAATATCATTTTTCTAGCTATCACAGGTTACGAGATACAGCCTGGTTACAGACAGACAGACAGCGAAGGCTTAGTAATTGAGTCCCATTTTACCTTTCAGGTATGGAACCCTAAAAATAATAAATTGACATTTATACAGCTACACTATTGTCATCCCACCTATAACATTTTATAAAACATGCCACCACGCGGCGAAGTACATGTTCGCATTTTAAATGATTAATATAAATTACAGGCAGTATTATGATTAAGCGTATCCATTGCTAGTTTAATGAAGACTTGGAGCCATACCTATATCAAAATTGTGTTGAGGATTATTAAATTTCAATTAAGTTTTAATTAAAAGTAAATCTAATTCAAATAAAATAAATATTTTTCTTGCTCTAAAATAAATAGGCTTGGCACCTAAGTACTTAAATGAGTTAAGTATTATAGATAAGTTATTTAAGAAAGTGCTTTTTAAAAAACTCAAAAACTATTTAGTGGTTTTTATAAAACTAACTTTACTAACTGTGCCAGATGGATGGTAATCTTTTTTGAGTGTAAGTATGTTGTATGTGAATTTACGTTGGCGCGCTCTGAAGCTTAAACGGCTTGATGAATTTTAGCCTTTAAAAGTTTTCGTTAGATTTGTATCATTTTGAGAATGATTTTTTGCATCAGAACACAGAAGAGTTTATTATTTTTTTAATAATTACTATTAAAAATATATAATTTTTAACTTACTTATTCCATAAGCTGTTCTTATTGTAAAATCTATTATGTTATAGGTCATTCTTCGGAGTACATTTTTTGAGCTTAACAGATTCTTATCTCCTATATAAACGAATAATGTTTTCATAAATCTACTATAACATTGTTTATATATTCTATATGCATCGTGTCATATAGATTTTATTATGTAATAACCATTTATATAGAATTTATTTGCCCTCAACACCTCAAATCCGGTTAATTTTGCACGTTTTACACGCGTAACATGTGCGCCGTCTTCTGATCAATCGCAGATATTTTTAATTCACATACGCTTTTAACCAGATTTATACACAAAATTCAAAAATACAAATAATTTTATATCCTATCCAAATTTCTAATTCAATTGCACTGAAAGTTTTTATTTTATGAGTGTAAGTAAGTATGTCACACATTTGGCAAAATTTTAGCTTCGCTTATTGCGACGGGTACTACTCTGAACTGGTGAGGTCTAGAGGAATCGGGATTGGTTTCTGATTCTGCTTTTATGCTGCAACTTATGAGTTAAGTATTTGTAGCCCTGAATCCCCTCATTTCGGTGCAAGAGTAAGTTCTTCAAATTTTCAATTTTTGGTTCTCAATTTTTACGAATTTCCATGTTACATTTTTGGAACATAATCGTACTACTTTTAATAAATGGGTATTACGGTCTTATACCTAACTCCCAAATGTAGATAGCCAATAACAAACTAGTAGTTTATATCTTTCCAATGGCGAGAAATTTCAAAATATATGCTTTTTGTGATTTCCATGGAGTAATTTCCATGTATAAAACACCATGGAAGTTACATAAAACTCATGTAAATTACTCTATTTCATTTTGTTTGCAATAATTAAAATGAAATATTCAATGCTTATACTGTAATTCATGCAATTATCAGATTAAGTGATAAATGTTGTTAGTCATTTTTTTTTAAATTTAAATCTGTTAATCCAAAGCTTATAATTTAGACTGCCTCATAGTCCTAGGTTCGATCCCAGGTCAGGCAAAGGTGTTATTCAAATTTTTTTGAGGTTTCCTCAAAAATCTTAAACGTCAGTAGCTGTTCAGAGTCTGGCGGAGTGGTGTATTACCACTCCCGTGCCTCGGATGAGCACGTAAAACTCTCGGTCCCGGTTATCACTAGGAATAGTCAATAATCGTTAACATGTCGGTAAATGCGGCGATTAGGATCACCACTTACCTCGCCAACCGACAAACCGGTGAATCACGGTGAACCAGAAAGTCTATAGACGTTCAGTTTCATCTGCCTTTTTTATTTAAATTTGTTAAACCGTAGCTTATTATCATTTAAAGCGTCTAATATCATGCTCAAAGTGCCCAAAAATGAGTCTACTATTAATGTTTTGATGTTAAGGAAAGTATTCAACGTAAAGTGTAGTATTGCGTATAAGCTAGGCTAGGTAACTACTCGGTTCAGTATACATTCATATTTTTCGCAAATCCTACAATTCTTCGTTACTCGACTACTTACTAATGTACCGATATGATTACATCGTCGCTACAATTATAATGATTTTTATAAAAATACGAGCACTAAGTTTTTCCCACACTTTCAATTGCATGGCTTAGAAAAACAAAAGGTAATAAGAAATGTGTAGCACACGCACTTTATCACTAATTTGTTTTGCTGTATCTAAGTTTAGCGGAGAGTGGTATTCTACCATTTGTTTACCCAGGGTGTTAGAAAAAATTCGCAAAAACCGCATTCTCCTACACCATGATAACGCTTCTTCACACACGGCCAACAAAACAAAGTCATTTTTAGCTACTGAAAAAGTACGTCTCGTTACTCATCCTGCGCATAGCCCCGACTTAGCACCCTGTGATTTCTGTATTTTCCCCAAAATCAAAGATTTGATTAGAGGTTTTACTTTTACCAACTCTGAAGAGGCAGTGATAGCGTTCAATCAGCACGTAGAAAACATGCCTGCAGATCTGTGGTCCTACTGTTTTAAGAAATGGTTCGATCGCATGTAAAAATGTTTAAAATGTAAAGGAGATTATTGTGAAAAGCAATAAACATAATACTTTGGTTATAACATGTCGTTTTTTTTTAAGTTTCGCAAAACTTATAGTGTGACCTACGTATTGTTGGAATTGGATAACATTTGAGTTTAATGACCAATTTAGGAGTCCAAACACGTGTTCTGAAAATAAGTGTATGTATGTTTATGTGTTTGTATGTTCGTGTGCTCGTGTGTCCGTGTGTTTGTGTGTTTGTGTGTTCATGTGTCCGTGTGTCCGTGTGTCCGTGTGTCCGTGTGTCCGTGAGTCCGTGTGTCCGTGTGTCCATGTGTTCGCGTGTCCGTGTGTCCGTGTACCCGTGTGCCCGTGTGTCCGTGTGTCCGTGTGTCCGTGTGTCCGTGTGTCCGTATGTTCGCGTGTCTTGTGTCCGTGTGTCCGTGTGTCCGTATGTTCGTGTGTCCGTGTGTCCGTGTGTCCGTGTGTCCGTGTGTCCGTGTGTCCGTGTGTCCGTGTGTCTGTGTGTCCGTGTGTCCGTGTGTCCGTGTGTCCGTGTGTCCGTGTGTCCGTGTGTCCGTGTGTCCGTGTGTCCGTGTGTTCGTGAGTTCGTGTGTTCGTGAGTTCGTGTGTTCACGAGTTCAGATGTTCGCGTATTCGCGAGTTTGAGTATTCGCATGGTCACATGTCCATGTGTTCGTATGTTCGTGTGTTCGTATATTTTATTGTGTGTCTGCGTCTGTGCCTCTGTGCGTCTATACGTCTGTACGTTTTGTGTGTTTGCGTGTTTGTATGTTTGCGTTTTTGCGCGTTTGCGTGTTTGCATGTTTGCATGTTTGCATGTTTGCATGTTTGCGTGTTTGCGTGTTTGCGTGTTTGTGTGTTTGCGTGTATGCTTGTTTACATGTTAGATGTTTACGTGTTTACGTGTTTACGTGTTTAAGTGTTTACGCGTTTACGTGTTATGTGTTTTCATCTTTGCGTCTTTGCATATTGTATGCAAGCTATAAATATATAAATCTATAGCTCTAGCGTACCAAAGATGTATGTGTATGTTAATTTGTATGTAATATGTATATTACATACAAATTAACATACACTTAAATATATACATTCGTACCTCTTCTCTCCTTCTAGTGCAGTCGAGTAAGAATATGTTGTTATTGTACAATAGAATTTAATATAAATCACTAGTATTATGATAAAGCGAAGTCAATGTAAGCCTAATGAAGGCCCAGGGCTCGAGAAATAGGAATACAATGTCTGTAGGTACATTGTATAGTCTTTACTCAAGCTAACAAAGATATCGAATAACTCACAAATTAAACTTGTGAAATCGTTCGTTACTAACTTACTATGTTTCTAAACTTGTATATCCTGAGTGTTGCTAAGAAGTCATTTCGACAAGTATTGAATTTTCTACTGACTTGTCAAAAGATGTATTCGATTTGGCTGTATTTTTTATAGACATGATTAACTCAACAAATTTCTTGGCGTAAACTCATAACTTAGGCGCAGATACTGCGCCGGATCTTTGCAGATACAGAGTATTTCTATTTTAGATAGAGAGGAATTGTATTTTATGTTTTATATTAATAATCTTCATAATATATATATATATATATATATATATATATATATATATATATATATATATATATATATATATATATATATATATATATATATATATATATATATATATATATATATATATATATATATAAATAAAGTAAGATTATCACTCTCTATCTAAAATAGAATTACTCTGTATCTGCAAAGATCTGGCGTAGTATCTGCGCCTGTGTTATCATTGATTGAATCAGTGTCTAAAAAACGTCATCTAAAAATAAGCGCAAAATTTAAAATTGTGCGCTCATTTCAAATAGAATCCCATCGTCGCTCACGTCACTGCCCGCACGTCAAAAATACAGATTGTTCTCTGATAAATTAGAAAATACGACATCATGAACGTTAAAAATATATAAGATATTTGTATATTCGGTAAGTATAAGAGTTTATTGATTTATTTTTGTTGTTTATATGACTAAATATAGCGTGTAATGTATGATTTTCATTTTATTTGTCTTAAAAATTTACTCAACGCTCCAAATATAATACGACAAAATTTCAATGGTCACTTTTTCAGCATAAGGACAACGCATTACAACCTCCTTTTAATTTAGTCGAATAATACAAATGGATCCTGTTATTAATTAGTGGAGTTGATTTCTTATGAAGTTTAATTTTTTTCATCAATAATTTTGAATACCTTTTAGAGTTGTTAACCGACTGCCAACAGATAAGAGGACGTCAATTCGGCGATTTTAAAATATTTTATTATATTGATTACTTATTTTGAGGACCAAGTTAGGTGATTCTTTTTATTTTATTTGTACTAATATAAAATAACAATATCCTAGTCTTTATTGTTCCTGTATGAACTTATTATTGATTTTTATGATGACTTTGGAGATATGTTACGAAACTTTCAATATAACAATAGGAAATCATGAGTAAAAACGAATTTTTTTTGTAACGCTTGCTTAAGTGGAAGAAATAGTTTGAATTAAAAGCTTTTTTTAAATTTAATAATTTAATTTTAATAGAATGTTGTTTTGATTGTGGATATCTTATACTCTATATATTATAAATGTTAAAGTTTGTATGTTTGTTAATCACGTAAAACTAGTTGTACCAATTTGGATTTAGACTCAGATATAAGATGACTTTACCGATGATAAAATTAAGTCTAAAAAGTTTATAGTTATGGCACAAACGTGTTATATTCAGTCTTAAGCGCAAGATTTAAAGTTGTTTTTAAAAATCAATGTACATAAAATGATAAGATTTTAAAATATATCGGTATATTATCCTGAAAGTTATTTTAAAAATACGAAATAATTTACCTGTAAACAGCGTAATTTTGATTTAAATATTGTTGAAAGTCGAAAAATGATAAGTCGAAAAAGTTATGTCGACAAAACACTTTTTTTTAATTTTTCGTCAATTCGTGCGAAATTTCATGCAAATATGTCTAAGGAATAAAAACTTTCATACAAATTTTATACCCTATTTAATCCCCATCGGAGTTGAATTTTGAAAAATCATTCCTACATCATAAGAATACGTTTGCGAAATTTCAAGTTTCTAGCCCTAAGCGTTTTATTTGTGAATTTTTATAAAACATTCATCCCCTATTTTACCACCTAAGAGGTTGAATTTTGAAAAACACGGAAATACGTAGGTAAGTCATTATTTTTGCCATACTTTTTTGCCGAATTTAGCTTACGCCGTAGTGAGAGATTACATTTAGTTTAATTTGCTTGTACCTTATTTATACAAATAGACAAAACCTGGATCAGCTTACCTCACTCAGTTTTTCCGACCAGCCTTGATATTAGAATTTTTAACAGGAGGGTCAATAAATTTTTTAGAAACCAGCATCGCATTAGCAACTAACCTTTTATGTTGCAAATGTCTATGGGCAATATTCGCCCGCTAAACAAATTTTCGTTTACATAATACTGCAAAAAAAAAACAACAGAAAAATTGAAATCTAATTCAAAAAGAGAATTCTACGAAAAGCTAAACTTATTTCTAGGAAATTAATGCGTTTCCTACTATTTTGTGGATACATAATATAATAAGTCTGAAGAAAAATGTAAGAATCTATGAACTTTATAACGTATTCATAGTCACTATTGCAGTAAGTTTCCTATTTCAATATATTCTAAATCTATTAGACTACGCAAACTAAATTTATCAATATCAAGCATCAAATACTACATGGCTATACATCCACAGTTTGCCGATATGTGTAGGTTCTGTGTAATAGAACCAATAACCTACAATGTTTGAAATATAAATAAATTATTTTAATGATCATTATTTGTTTAATTGATATATAAATGATCTACGCAAAAACAAATTTTCGATCATTTTTTTTTTGGAAAATTTACAAACCCTTAAAATACTACCTAAGTCAATGCATTAAAATATTTATATTCGACTCCACTTATGCCTTGTCCTACCGGCTAACTTAAGTCAAAAATTTTATTGCTTTTGTACATAGCTTTTTAAAAACAACTTTAAATCTTGCACTTAAGCTTGAATAATATGCAAAAACAGGTTTTTGCCATAACTATAAACTTTTTAGACTTAATTAGCGACAGTTTTGAGTGACAGTTTTGTTCGGAACTGTGTATTTTGGGTATTTTATATCAATGGTTTACGTCAAGAAATTTGCTGAGTTAATCATATCTATAAAAAAATACAGCCAAATCGAATACCTCTTTTGACAAGTCGGTATATATAGGATTAATATCTATCCATAACATTATGCTTTGGTTCTTAAACGTTTTAAAATTCTTAGCAGTTATAATATTATGATTATTGTTTTTACGATTTATGATCTTCTATCTTTTTTTATTTCTATAGCACACACGGTGTAATAGACAGAGATATCACGTAAATATTTGTTTCAATTGATTACTACGAGTGCTAACTCCACTTATACCTAATACTTCATTTATTTCATTTATTATCACGTAATTTAATGTCTATTTTTGTCTAAATTTTGTTAAAAAAATATTATTAATTCCATAGATAAATGATTAGTCTCACGGTGCTAAGCGAGATCAATTATTTATCTAAGATTAATCCTTTCTTTTTTAATAAAATATACTTTAGATTTTTGTTATCTCTATATCATAATTAATCATTAGAAACTACAATATACCCGATTAATCCTTAGTGGACTATTAAAAATAATGAACCATGCACACACAAAACATTCCCATTCGCAATAGAATTAGTTTATATGCAACAAATGAAAGCTTTAATAAGACTCGTTAGACAGTGCATCGACGAATCACAACAAAACTCCATTAGCAGGCCGACAGCAATACTACGGATTAATTGACACTACTGTTTCCTATTGCAACATTTTCATGTTTTGCGAGACTAGCTTTTATGAAATAATAGAATACAGATTTTCCCCGTGTTAAAACCTATCCCCTTGGATAGATAAACTGACTTATTGCTAAATATCTCGTATAAGGCAAGAGCAGGCTATTACTGTACCTAGGTGGTAGAGTTCTGCTTTCTTACCCGAGTCTGGTAGCACCACCTTATCTATTCCTGCTGTAATAGTGTCAGTTCTTGTTACTGTCGTTTGTCGGTTTGGAGGGTAAGGTAGCCTTATACATGTGGCATTAACATGCCGCTACTCGGATGACAACACGCTATTGTCATTGTAAATATCTAGTAGATGGTTTACGTCAAGAGAATCATCCGATTGTTTTCTATCCTATGAATTAAAAAATATTAAAATAAAAAATATGGCTCACATGGTAGACAGAGACGCCTATCATCTTTATTCATCCAAGCTACTCCATTGACTTTTTCCACCACGCGGTATTTACTTATCTTTGCTACAATTACTTGAGGTATCGGAAGTCTTCTATTTTATTATTTAGCAATAAAAAATTACGTAGACTATAATTTATTGTAAATACATCATTTACTATTTCATGTATTGCATAGTTTTGGTATCTATTCTTAGCTACACTTTTTATATTCTATGACAATATATTTTGAAAAAAGAAACAATTACCTGCTAGTGGTCGTTAAGATTGTAGCACTAAGGAGATGTTAACCAATGATGCGTCACCATCAATGTGACTAGTTAAAATTTCACAAGCATAAGTTTACCGATTATTGTACTCTCCAAACCAAAATAACAGAAACAAATACTGACGCTATTGAGATATAAATAGGTAGGGCAATAGTACCAAACTGACGAAGAGTGAAAATTTTCATGAAAATTTTACATAGCTGCCTGGTTTCTTCATCCAGCGTAGTATACCCGGCGCCTCCGCCAAATTGTTATCCTTCCCGATCGTTACGGGGGTTACTCTACTTGGCCGCTGCTCTGGAGTTTTATAGTTACACTCTTAGTAACGGTGCTCTTATTTACTTTTATACTTTGTTATTATAAAAGAAAAAAGTTTAATTTTAAAATAACTTCATTATTAGGATCCCTTCGGGGATATGGGCGTGAAGATACTTTGTGTTATGGGTGTTAGACAACGATACTAATACATAGAAATACATATATAAATACTAGGACATATACATATATAAACATTTATGCTCATCACACAAATGCTTGTCCCCGTCGGGGATCGAACCCGAGCCCCGTCGATTGCATAGTCAGGGTCGCTAACTATTCGACCAACACGGGGCGGTCAAATAGAAGCGTAAATATTATTGGCCCATGAAAGAGTAGCTTATTCATTTGGAGACGAGATAAAAAATAACAAGATATTTTTATTTTTCTTATATTTATTTTTTATTGTGACATTGAATGAATATCACAATTAATAATTTATATCACAAATATTAAAACATAATAACTTAATGTATGTACCTAAAAATATTTGCCTATTAAAGAATAAGCAAATATTTTTACGTACATAGATTAAGTTTTCGAATATAAACTGCGAAATTACGGACAAAATATTTCTTTGAATTTTTCTCCCTGGGAAGTATATAAATAGGTATAATGAATTTAATAATAATAAATATTCACTGGACAAATTATTGATCTAACCCCAAGGTAAGCAAATTATTTATTTATGTTATGGATGTTGGTCAACAATACTTATGTATATATAGAAATACCAATATAAATACTGAAACATACATAATAAGCACACAAATCCAGAAATATAAATATTTACGGTCATCACACAAATGCTTGTTCTCGTCAAGAAACGAACCCAAGCCTCGCGATTGCGTAATCAAAGTTGCTAACCACTCGACCAACGGAACGGTCATTTTAATACAAAATATATGAGGATCATCTTTTATTTTGAGTCCATAGTTATTGAAATTTTATGATCTTTTGTGCCTTATTATTTAAACAAACCAGTTTTAATGACGTTGAATAAAAAATAAAAACAAAGCACCTGTTTGTAATAAAAATTAATTAAAATTAGTCGTTTACTAACCACCCTGCTCACGTACATTAACGTATAATTAATAAGTAATTTTTGCAATGCATAAGGGCATACCAAAAAATGTTTTAATGTAATTGCAGGTTGTCACGAAAAGTCATAGGCAGCGATAAGGTTCTGTAACGTAAGAGCTGAGCCACACAGCTACAATACTGCGACGTTTTAATTGATATTTTTATGAACACTTTAAATACATATTATATATATCATACACCTATGTCGGTATAGATGGATAAAATTTGAAAAAATAGGAAAAACTGAGTTTCAATTTATGTACCTTTTATTGAAATTTTTTCTAAAATACTAGCTGTGTATAATAAAAATAATCGCCGTGTTGCTCCCGGCCTCCTTTGAAGAATAGGCCAACTGCCGTTCTGCCAGGCAGGTCGTAAAAAGCGACCGATTGGCTATCGTACCACAACCATCGTGGCTACTACCACCGCCTTGCCTATTCTTGCCGCAATAGCGTCAGTGCTTGTCGCTGTCGTGTTCCGGTTTGGAGGGTAAGGTAGCCGGTAAACTTATGCATGTGGCATTAGACCTCGCCACAAGATAGCAACGCACAATTAACACCTTTGGTGTCTATAGGCGATGGTTGACTCTTTCCATCAGGAGACCCATTTGCTTGTTTGCTATCTTATGATATAAAAAAACCTAATGTACTCCTCATTACCGTGGTTTAAAAGATAAGCGGTCCCGGGGTTTTACCCGCATTGTAGGTACTATATAAATAGTTACATTGTGCTCTGAATCAGTCGTAATACGAAAAATATGCTTTGTTACCGAGATTGATGCTAATAGTAATTTTGTGTGTGAATTTGCAGTGAGGGATTTCCTCTGTTATAAAACTCTCGGGATCTAATAGAACATGGCAAGACCTCCAAGGGCTAAGAATGATACTTGCGTCAGTGACAGTCCGTCGCATTCGCCATAAAATGTTTATGAGTTTTCAATCTAGTAAAGAATATCCTATAAACAACTTTTTAAATACTGAACTAATATTGAAAGTCTTAGGTCCCAGATATTTGAAGTTCATAATAATATCGTGTGTGACTACGAGGTACCTGACTCTTTGTTATCATAGCATTACGTTATTGTATATGTACATAATTATTATATTAATATCAAGTTGGCCTTGTAATTCTGTCTTCTATGTAATATCCGCCATATATAATTTTACGCCATGTTGGTCCCGGCTTCCTTTGAAGAATAGGCCAACTGTCGTTCTGCCAGGCAGGTCGTAAAAGGCGACCGATTGGCTATCGAGTCACTACCATCGTGGCTACTAGGTGGTAGAGTTCTGCATTGTCTCGCTCGGGTCTGGTACCACCGCCTTACCTATTCCTACCGCAATAGCGTCAGTGCTTGTCGCTGTCGTGTTCCGGTTTAGAGGGTAAGGTAGCCGGTAAACTTATGCATGTGGCATTAGACTTCGCCACAAGATAGCAACGCACCATTAACATCTTTGGTGTCTATAGGCGATGGTTGACTCTTTCCATCAGGAGACCCATCTGCTTGTTTGCTATCTTATGATATAAAAAAAATATATATCGTAGATAGAATTATATACTACTTCACTTTCAACCAGATTTATATCAGTTCATCTACTGTTATAATTGTGAGTAGGGAATTATTTCTACATCGACACGTGGTGTAGAGCTGTCGCCTTCGATGGGAGCTTATTATAGGCTATAGAATAATGTAGAATACATTTGCTGTTACAGCATATATCCTGTATGCTTATATAGAGACCCTATTTAAGGAGGACTAAGCGTTGCGGGCCTCTTGTATTTACGAGGGGGAGAGGGTTAATGATATATTACCTAAGTAGTACTTAGGTATTTGATAAGTAGTCTCGCCTTAACATCTTAGTAATTAAGTGTCTTTGCTTTAATTTATTTAAAAAAATGATACTCCTTTTATCTGCATCATCGGTTTGCAGAAATCTTATAAGGGCTGAGCCCTTCATTCTTTCAAAATATTTCTCATATATATGTATCATTTGCTTTGTGAACATGGTAATCCCGAGAAAAAATTATATATCATTATTACACTTTTATTCTCAGAAATTTAATATTATTTAAAAAAATTGCCCAAATTTAGTGACCTTTAGATTAGTTTAATGTGTATATTCACTGCATGTCTAC
The DNA here is from genome assembly GCA_036924255.1 of Apodemia mormo. Taxonomy (NCBI): domain Eukaryota; kingdom Metazoa; phylum Arthropoda; class Insecta; order Lepidoptera; family Riodinidae; genus Apodemia; species Apodemia mormo. Next base: position 13,278,235 of record JAUPFN010000012.1, read on the forward strand.
TAAAATAGTTCACCAAATTTTCTCATTGTGATGTGAATCATATTTTTATTTAAATCCATACTAGTCCATACTTCCATACTAACATTACAAATGCGAAAGTAACTCTCTCTGTTTGTCTGTCTGTCTCTCCTTTACGTCTAAACCACTGAAACGATTTGGACAAAATTTGGTGCGTAGATAGCACGAGACCCGAAAAAGGACATAGGATAGTTTTTGTGCCGGAAATTCTATGGTAACGGGAACTATGCGGGTTTTATTTTAGAATATTTTCCACAGTTTTTTAAGTCGCGGGTACAACTAGTATTATATAATCTACCAAAACCATTTAATCTATCTACATAAGGTGTGTAATGAAATAATATGTAATACATTATCGCAACTATCCGTGTGGTTTGACACTTATCATACCATACATAAGGTTTGTGCATGAAACAATTAATTTGCCTTTATTAATTTTTCACATGTACTTAAACTATGCGATAACATACAATTTAGAATGATTTAAAGCAGGGTCGTTGGCATAAATTGAATAACTTTTAGTTTTGTTATTTCTTTGTAAATGAATTTTCCTTTTTTTAATTAATTATCATAGTCTGTATCCTAATGGATACCCAATTATGTTGAATACGCTATTTTTTATTCTTATAATTGATATAAATGACCGCCCCTTTGGTCGAGTGGTTAGCGATCCTGACTGCGCAATCAATAGGGCTCGGGTTCGATTCCCGACAGGGCAGGCTTATTTTATGTGATGAGCATACATGTTTGTATTTCTGGGTTTGAGTGTTTATTAAATATATTAGCCATATCACAAGCAAATAATAACACCCATATCACAAGCAAATAATTTGCTTACTTTGGGGTTAGACCAATTCGTGTAAAATTGTCCAGCTAAAAAAAATCTACATGCATCATATCACATATACCTATTTCGTTATATTAAAAATAATATTTGTACATTAAACATCCCTAATACTAAACAAAATTAATAAATACGAGTATATATAAATCCCACGATGTACAAGTTATTAATTTAAAAAAAAGTGTTGCCACGCCTAAAGTACTTATTAATTTGTTAATTTATTTTTTTTAGTTACTATCGGATTCACACTTATACTACGAAAATTACCAGAATAAATGACGTGCTTCTATTGTTTAATATTTACAACTTCTACAACTTTCTGTGATCTTTTATATTTAGTAGAATAATTTTTGTAGTTAAAGTTATTCCACCAGTACAATCAGTGAATCCAATTTGTGGTAGAGCTATGATGTGTTAGTAGCCAAATGGGTTGACACACCCGAGGAAATATCCCTCCTATATAACACTGACGTAAAGTAATAGTTCGATTTTTTTTCGATTTGTGAGAGTCCCAATCTCTTCTCAGCTCAATCTCTTTTCTCCCCTAAAATACTACGAAAGCCGTTTTAAAGATAGTAAATATCAGGATAAGCATTAATTATAGGTGGGGAGGTCATTTAGTGAATAGTCCAGTTGCAGATCCTCAGACTGCTTAAATATTTTTTAATAAAAAGTGTATGAATTTTTGCTAGACAACTCATTACTTGTCACTCACATCATGACAACCTGACAGGTTCTGTAACATGCCGCTCATATTGCTGCCACCAATTTGTCTATCAATCTGACCAAGTCGCAAAAACGTTAGTGATTGTTCTTTTTTATATCATAAGATATCAAGCAAGCAGATGGGTTTCCTAATGGAAGGAGTCAACCATTGCCTATAGACACCAAAAATGTTAACGGTGCGTTGCTATCTTGTGGCGAGGTTTGATGCTACATGCATAAGTTTATCGGCTAATTTTCCCTCCAAACCGGAACATGACAGTGAAAAGCACTGACGCTATTGTGGCAGAAATAGGTAAGGCGTTGGTACGAGAGACAAAGCAGAACACTACCACCTAGTAAATTTATTATCCTCATGTTCTGTTGTAAAGGCTTTTGCTCACAAAGCCCTATCCATTCTGCCGACACGATCTGGGCGCATGTGTTCTTTGTAACGTCACCAAATATTACAAAAAAGATCTCCCCATTGCCTTTGTTAGATCGCAATGCGTTTTAGTGGTCACCTACCGATCATCTCATACCTATGTCTAACAACATAGATTGCGTGGTCGAAGTAGCGTTAGCACGCTTCCAATGAAGGATACCCGTAATTTCACTTAAACTTTAATTGGCTCTAAGTTTCTTTTAAGACTTTAAAAAAAGTTAAAGGTGATCACAGTACCTATTTTTCTTTTACTCTTCATCTGAACATATTTTACTTTGCTCTTTACTTACTTTGCTTTTTTTCGAAGACACCGTGTGTGTATTTTCCACGCCCCCGTCTCAAACGCAATCTTGAAGTAAAATCAATTGTTAAGTATTGTAGCATGGACCGAAGCCAGTACAAAGAGCTTTGCAATCCGCTTTAACGACTCGTTCTGGAGACTCATTCTAGGATCGGATCGGGCGCTGTGAGTAAAACTAAGACTTTTACTCACAGCGCTCGAAGTATAAAATTATTGATAAATTTACGCAAATGAGCGCATCTCTGCTATATGCAATACAACGCGACATTATTATTTTTGATGTCTGTAGGCTATAATTGTCTCTTCCCATCAGTAAATCTATCTGTTTGTTTCTTATCCTATACTTTATAAAACGATCACATAATTTCTTTGTAATTTCTATTCCAGTTATTATACCTACTTTCTTTGATGGTAATTTTGGTATATTTACAAAATTATTTGTTTTCTCGAAAGTACGCCAGGCAAGTCCTTTGTTTAAACCCATATCTACAAACTACATTAAAACTTTAACCGCTCCAAATCCGAGGTCCTAAGTTGCACACAGTTTACTATTGACATTTTGGTTAATAACATTAGAATTAAATTCCACTGGATAGTTTAATTCCGCAAATTATTCGAAAACGTTTTGAAATTGAATTTGAAGTTCGATGCTTGTCGTTTCATTTATCTCCTATCTTGTTTCAAATCCTAACCTTCTTAGGATAAATAATATATAATTAAGATATAAGCAACGAGGGAAGAAATATTTTTCGATGTATATATACCCTATATCTCAAATATTCTTTTATACATGTCAAAACGTATAAAAACTTCATTAAGTATTAAAAATTTTGACGTATTATCGGCCATCATTATGTGTGCAACCATATTACTTAAAGAGATAAAAAGATGAGTTGCGATTATGTCTTTAATTGAGAAAACGAGTTGATAAAATTTTTAAACGTTATCTTTGTTTATAATGAATAAACAAAGATAACGTTTAAAATTTTTATCAAGCTTTCAAATGATAGCTATCATATATTTAATTTGTTGGAAAGAGATAATGATCACCTATATATACCAAAAATTTATTTTATAATGCGTTGCTACCCTTATGGCGGGGCCAAAACACCACATGCATTTTAAGTTACAACTTTTACCGACTACTTTACTCTTCTAATCGGAACATGACAGTGGCATGCACTGACACTATTGTTGCAGGAATAGGTAAAACTGTGGTACTAGATCCGTAAGAGACGTTTCATTCTCTACAATCTATATTACCGATTTGAGACTGAATATAAGCTCAGTCTGTACATAAGTTGGGCACGTCATGGGACTAAAGTCTTTGCGTACCTAGTTGTTCCTTCATTCTCTTAAGGGGTTTATCCCCTTAGACGTTTTACTTAGACTTTGATTTACTTGATAATTGATATCTGTGTGATATCTTCTTATATGATAAAAGTTTGGCACTATAGGTCAGCAGATTGGGACGGGATGCGGTCTTTCTTTGCATCCTACCAATGGGGGCGGGGGCGGTTGTGCTTCTCGCTGGATGATCCGAATGCTGTCGCTGACTCTGTCGCTGATGTGGTGCTGCAGGGCATGGAACGTTTCATTCCGTCTTCTGCGGTGCCCATCGGTGGCAAGTCTCAGCCTTGGTTTGGTCGCCACTGCAAAGCGGCTTTACGCCGAAAGCAGGAATGCTACCGAGCTTGGGCTGCTGCGTCGGCATCTCGTGGTGTAAAAACTAGCGCATTACGAAAGGAGTACAACTCTTCCTCGAGGTTCTTCAAAAGAGCTATCGCCAAGGCAAAAGGGGAACACATTGGCAGAATTGGTGAGAAATTAATTCGCCTTTCTTCTGGCACTCGTGCGTTCTGGTCTCTCGCCGAGGCTGTCTTAGGGAATTTCTCCCAGCCTTCATTTTCATCCTTGCACAGAGACGATGACTCTCTGGCCCATACCGCAAAGAAGAAAGCCGATCTTCTGGGCTCGTTCTTTGCGGCCAACTCGACTCTGGATGACCGAGGGAACACACCGCCTACCATCCCGCAGTGTGATAGTTCCATGCCAGAACCACAGTTTTGGCAGTCAGTTGTGCGTAAAGCACTTCTTTCTTTGGACATCCACAAGTCGAGTGGGCCTGATGGCATCCCTCCTATTGTGCTTAAAGTATGTGTTCCAGAGTCGGCGCCAGTATTGACGCACCTATTCCGGCTCTCTTATTCGCTCGGCATGGTACCGAATTCATGGAAAACAGCTTTAGTGCATCCCATTCCTAAAAAAGGAGATCGCTTTAATCCGTCAAACTATCGGCCAATAGCCATAACCTCCTTGTTCTCCAATATCATGGAGACACTTATAAACTATCAGCTCCTGAAGTATTTAGAAGAGCACCAACTGATTAGTGACCGTCAATACGGTTTCCGTCGTGGCCGCTCAGCTGGTGATCTTCTAGTATACCATCGTTGGGCGGAGGCAGTTGAGTCCAAGGGGGAGGCATTGGCAGTTAGTTTAGACCTAGCGAAGGCCTTCGATCGGGTATGGCATAAAGCGCTTCTCTCAAAGCTGCCTTCCTATGGGCTTCCCGAGAAATTATGCAAGTGGATCACCAGTTTTTTGGCTGATCGGAGCATTAAGATCGTAGTCGATAGTGCATGCTCCGACCTTAAACCTGTCAATGCTGGTGTTCCCCAAGGCTGCATGCTATCACCGACACTTTTTCTTCTGTATATCAATGATATGTTGCGAATTAGTAACATACATTGCTATGCAAACGACCGTACTGGTGATGCTACATACTTCGGCCGTAGCGGTATTTCTCGGGAACATATCGAAGAGGGCCGGAACAAGCTCGTGTCTGAACTCGAGAATCAACTAATTGATGTCTCAGAATGGGGTCGTCAAAATCTTATTACATTTAACCCCAAAAAGACGCAGCTTTGTGCGTTCACCGCAAAAAAAAACACCCTTTGTCGTATCACCAGGGTTCGAAAACACTCTCCTGACAGCCTCAGCCAGTATTGGAATTCTGGGAGTCGACATATCGAACAACGTTCAGTTCCGCGGTCATTTGGAAGGGAAGGCTAAACTAGCCTCCAAAAAGCTTGATGTACTCAGTAGAGCAAAGCAGGACATCATGCCAGCCCATCTCCTCCAACTTTACAAGGTCCAAATTCGACCTCACATAGAGTACTTTTCTCACCTCTGGGCCGGAGCTCCTCCGTACCAGCTTCTTCCTCTTGATCGCATTCAACGTAGAGCGGTTCGAATCGTTGACGACTAGGCTATTTCTAATCGGCTTGACTCTTTGGCGTTACGCAGAGATGTAGATTCGCTCTGCATCTTTTACCGTATTTATCATGGGGAGTGTTCTGACGAGTTGTTCGGACTAATGCCTGCCGCTAAATTACACCATCGGACATCGCGTCAAAATTTAAAGTTCCATCCTCACCACCTCGATGTCTGAAAATCCACAACCGTGCGCTTTTGTCGACACTTTTTGCCTCGCACTACTCTTTTGTGGAATCAATTACCCTCGGTGGTGTTTCCGAATGGATACGACTTAGGGACCTTCAAGAAACGAACTTATTCATTCTTAAAAGGCCGGCAACGCAGCTGCAATATCCCCGGTATTGCGGATGTCCATGGGCGGCGGTGATCACTTACCATCAGGTGCACCATCTGCTCGTGTGTCCCCTCTACTATAAAAAAAGCACTAGGCACTGGGTGACCCTCCTATTTTTTAATTTAATCAATTTTGAGATAGTTTAGATAACTAGCTTATTGCAGATTTTAATTATATGTTGCTGTGCATGTGGAATGAATAGAAAACCTGGGACGCAAATTTAGAAACTACCTCACCTTCCAAGAAGAACAGGATAGTTACAAATACTGATATTTTAGAGGTAATAATAATAGGTCCTTACCTATGAAATTGCTATTTTATAATTAAATTTACGTATTTTGACCATCTGTTGTGCAGTATGAGGTCACGCGTTGTGAGGTAGGAGCAGTGGGGACGAGCAATTGAACAAAGCAGGTTGGAGACGTACGATCTTTTCCATCATAGTGCTCAATTGTTTATAGTACACATCTGTAGTATTGCTCATCATATTTTTTAAGATTCTGTTATAAACCACACTGGCGCTAGACCACCCAACAGTGACCATCACTTTTCTACAGGTAATTTTTCGTTTAGGACACTGTTAAGGTGCCGAACCAGGAGTAACCGTTTTGCTGGGCACTTTCAATTGTCGAACAGAATCCATTTTTCAAAGCAAGTAATAATGCGATTCAAAATTATTTCGCACGCAAAGGCACGTACGTCGCGCTAGCGATCATTAAGTTCGTGGAACACCTAATCTTTTTTCAATCAAACTAAGCTTTTTTATTTTATTGTTTTGATGCTAACGTTGCAAGCTGCTGCTAAATCAGTCGTAGACTGAATATGATCAGCTTCCACAATCTTTTTTAATTAGGCATTTTTGACCAAAATTTTTCGGACAACCTCGGGGTTCATTTTTCAGGCCGAAATTGTGCTGCGTTGATACCACGACGATACTCAATCTATAATTATTCAAATTTTAACACATCCGTGATGATGTAAAAATCATGATGATAAAAACATAGTAACGATGAAAACATAGTAATAATCAATAAACAAATGACTAATTTTGAAAAAAAAAACCGTTATTAAAATAAAATTAATTTGTGATAAGAATCAAAGCTAAACAAAAAAATATATATTTTATGGAATAGGGGACAAACGGGCAAGAAACCCACCTGATGGTAATAATGACCGCCGCCCATAAATAGCTGCAACACCGGAGGTCCTGTAGGTGCGTTGCCGGCCGTTAAGGAATGAAATACACTCTTGTCTTGAAGGCCCCTAATTCGTATCGGTTCGGAAGCACATCCACTGGTAATTGAATGGGCTATAGAATCCATAGAGCAGTTGTGCTAGGCAAAAAATGCCTTGAAAATCGCACTGTAGTGGACTTGCAGACATCCAATTGGTGAGGGCAGAATTTAAAATTTTGGCGTAATGTCCGATGGTGGAAATCAGCGGGTGGTATTAAGCCGAACTCGGAACACTCGGAAAAAGTCCGGTCATCGACGATACGAGACGCTCTACGCTGTATGCGGTCAAGAGAAAGGAGCTGGTACTGCGAAGCCACTGCCCAAAGATGATAATGATAATAAATAATAAGTATTTTATTTTCCACAGAAAAATACGTCAAGAAATAAAATCGAACGATGATAGCTACAAAAGTAAAATAACCGAGTCGCAGCCACCAACGCCCCTCTCTATAGGATTAACAAGATTAATTTTACTAGACATATTATATAGGTTATATTTCCCCTGTTTTTATTTTATTTTATTTAATATAATAATTTAAAATAAAAAGATGAGAACAGTACTTACTCCAAACGAGGCCCGATTTGCGACTTGTCAAGTCGCAAACTGTTGGCTGATGTGAAGTACTTTTTCGCCCTGTTCAGAACACCAATTTTCTTAGACTCCAGCTTTGCTTTACCTTCCAAATGACCATGAAACTCGACGTTACTCGATATGTCGATACCAAAAATTCCAATGCTGTCTGAGGCAGTAAAGGAGTATTCTCAAAAAGAGGGGACACGACAAAAGTCGTTTTCTTAGCGGTAAACGCACAAACTTGTGTGTTCTTTGGGTTGTATTGGACTACATTTAGTTGACCCTATTCCGAGACCTTGGTCAATAAATCTTTGACTACAGACACAGGTTTTTTCCAGCACTTGTCGACATGTTGCCGAGAAATGTTAGCACGACCAGAATATACAGCATCTGCTGTACTGTCGTCCGCATAACAATTAATGCCACTAGTTTGCAGCATATCATTGATATGCCGAAGAAACAATATTTGAAACTAGTTATGCCCACGACTTCGTCGGCGTGAAAAATTTCCAAAATAAAAGTCCCGGACTATTACCCGCATAGTTTCTGTTCCTATAGGATTTCCGAGATGAAAGCTATCCTATGTCCTTTCTCGGGTTTCTAACTATCTTTATACCAAACTTCATACAAATTGGTTCAGTGGTTTAGGCGTGAAGAAGAGACCGATAGACAAATGGACAAGAAAGCACTGACAAACAGACAGACAGTTACTTTCACATTTGTAATATTAGTACGGATGACCAGTATTGCAAAACGTCATTTTATAGGTAAAGACTTAATAGGTTATATCCTTTTATTACAATAAAATAATATTAGTAATATAAAAAAGCAAAAGTTTGTTCGTGTGTGTGTGTGTGTGTTTATTTTATCTTCATTCCGAAGCAGGAAAAAAGTATTCGGGCTTTTTATTACCAGACATAACACACAGAATACTGTTTAATCCGAAAAAATAAGTTTTATGTAGATTCATAAATAATAGTTAAAAAAAACTAAAAAACACGCTATTATAAAAACCAAACTAAAAAAATTAAAAGAAACGCTTTTTTACAAACATTTTTTTCTTATTTACACTATTCTTAATTTAAATTTATTTTTTATTTTTCAGTTTGATATTTATAAAAGCGTTGTTTTTTTAGTTTTGTTTTCCTATTATTTATTTTTCGTTTTTAGTAGAGAAATAGCTAATCGGGTAAAGAAAAACAAATCACTAATTCTTAAGGTCCTGATAAGGAGATCAGGACTAACTACTTATATTTTTTACATTGTCATTGGTCCTTGATAAATAAGACTGCAAAGTTTCAAATTTATCTGACGATTTAAAGTACGTCAAAGGCATGTTCAAAGTTTCCGTTACATACTAACATACAAACATACGAACCAAGCTAATATAAAAGCGTGTTAAAAAATATACGGCAGACTGTGTGTTCAGCTAGTTAACACAATAAATAATTAACATCAGCCCGCTGTGCTGGGCCTACTCGTACATTCACTGACGAAAAAAGAACTATGCAGCCTATAATTCGCACAATCACGTATTCTTACTGCATTCCACAAAAAAAAATCCAATTTTCGTTAGTATCGGTCAAGGTATTCAATAATATACAGACCGAGAAAAATGTTCAAAATGCAAAATTGATTATTTGAATTTTAGTACTCACCCCTTGCTTGGGAAAACTTGAAAAACTTTAGAAACAACAAAAATATTTTTTTTACTAATTAAAAACACAAAAGTACTTGATCAGTACTTTTGTGTTTTAATTTTTATAAATATATATTCATAATTATAAATGTGAATTTCATCTGTAACGATAACTCATTTAACTAGTTATACGTATGTATATCTAGCGATTAGTACAATCGATGGAATCCATCATATAGCGCAGAAGAATTTCGTCACTTTGAACCTATCGACACAAGCTCAGTGGTAGAGAACCTCGGTTTTAGGGAACTCGCAGGTTCAATCCCGGCGTGTAGAAATTTTTCTTTGTTGTTCTTAAATATAATACATAACAATCACAATTAATATAATATAATGAGTGATTTTGAATATTAATTACGAAATTTAACACAAACTACAGATTTATAATATGGATAGTGCTATAGATTACAACCGGAATGAAAACCATCTTTGTTGAAATGGTTTGCAAACGTACATAATGTATTACTTCAGCATAATCAATCGTCTTGAAACGAGACTGGGCAGAGGGTATCAGCTCCCTATCTCCTGAGTGTCATTAGTTAATGTAGCGGCCAGTTCCTACGCAGATGTAATCTAGCGGCGTGAGATCGGGTGATTCGCCACTACGCCGATCGTATCGCAACGTCATTACCGTTCCGCGACCCCCTTGACGTAAAGTTTCTTACAACTCTATTAAATCAACCCTGTTTAGATCTAAATTAGATTTGTGATGACTTTGTTTCGACTGTGTACCTCCGTCAGAAGACTTACCACTAAGTTACAAAATAACTGCTATATTATATTAATACAAAGATTTTCATGAAATATCCCAACGTTTTTTAAATATAACATTTTTGTCATACATTATTATCTTTAGGTATAATAATGTATGACTAGCGATCGCCTATAACCGAAATTCGACCATAGACCAAATAATGCAATCTCTTTTAAGTTTGCCAACTGATTTTAGCTGAAAAAAAAATAGTTTAGTATACATGTGTGTATAAGATCATGTATGTCATATGAATGTAGTGTGTGTAATGTTCGTTTTTTAATTAAATGTATTTCTAATGAATTTTATTTAAAATATTGAGTTTCTGCAGTCTTCCGCAATATAACCTTTAGCGCTATATATATATATATATATATATATATATATATATATATATATATATATATATATATATATATATATATATATATATATATATATATATATATATATATATATATATATATATATATATATATATATAATATGGGTGCCAGTCAACGATACTTATACAATATAAAAAACACGCCAGCAATATAATAATATGAAAAGGCGTACTGGGTGTTATTTAAATTTCGAACTCCTTTCGTAGTACAAATTGCATTTACGTGGCTGTATAGCCGCTAATGCGTTTACTTTTCGACATGAGTGAAATAAAAACAATGTGGTGGTTAATTTGGTGGTAAAACAAGTAGTTCGTCATTACTCTTATTTTAATCTATACAAATAAATAAAATTGGAGTGTCTGTTTGTAATATTAAAATAACCGCTTTTTACCAAATGCATATGGATATACGCTGTACATATACCAAAATAACATTTTTTACAATTTTCGTCTCTCTGTCTGTTTTCTTCCGGCTAATCTCTGGAATGGCTGGTCCGATTTTAACAAGACTTTCACTGGCAGATAGCTGATGTGACAGGGAGTAACTTAGACTACTTTCTTTCGAAAATGAATATAAATAAAAATAATATTGACTGCACTTCAACAGATCTAAAATTAGAAACGAAATTAGTAATAGGAAACCTGCTTTCAGCGTACATAAGAATCTTTTTATTTCCTTTACTTTTTTGGGTATCGTCTCTGTGGTCTAATGGTCCGGTATCGATGTTGACCACATGAGGTCCCGGGTTCGATTCCCGGGACAGGTAATTCCAAAATGCGTTTTTTCAGTTTTCTGATCAAAACAACGTTGCTTGGGATTGAAAAATGCCCGGTTGTCGATCGGCTCGCCACCTATCACATTGTGCGACGAAATATCTTTGGTTAATCATGGGTGCAATGGTTGTACCTCTTTTTACCTCTTCAGGGATACGGGTGTGAAGATACTTCTTATTTTTGGGAAAATCACTATATATGCCTCGGCAGAACTAGCAATTGCCTGCGTACCATTAAAATCATCGCCTGCGGCTCGGCCTACAAACTTATACTCGATCTGCAATTGCCTTTTTGCGGCATTTCCAATAATGTACTATTACTTTTCTTCCACTTGAAATGTCATCAAAAACAATAAGTATATATGGATGGAATATACATAAAAATTACACAAGAGCATAGCGGATGTGTTTCTACATTCCATAGGGCGCCGTAGGGAGGGATCCCTTTTGGATGGAAATTGATCTCGATTTCGGGTAAAATTGACATCGTGGTTAGAGGGTCATGGAGTTAAATCTTGATTTTTATCATACAAATAGTTTCTATGTATGTTATAAAACAAAGTCATCAAAAAGTTCCATTTGATTTTTATGAACCTTTTATAGCACTATGAATTTAGATTTAGATTATTATTTAGAGTAATCTTACGAATACTGTAAATTTGAAGGTTTCGTATGTTAGGATGATTGTATTTTTTTATATTATGAGATAGGAAACAAGCAGATGGGTCTCCTGACGGAAAGAGTCAACCATCGCCTATAGACACCAAAGGTGTTAATGGTGCTATCTTGTGGCGAGGTCTAATGCCACATGCATAAGTTTGCCGACTACCTTTCCCTCCAAACCGGAACACGACAGAGACAAGCACTGACGCTATTGCGGCAGGAATAGGTAAGGCAATGGTACCAGACCTGGGCGAGACAATGCAGAACTCTACCACCTAGTAGCCACGATGGTAGTGACTCGTAAAGCCAATCGGTTGCCTTTTACGACCTGCCTGGCAGACGGCAGTTGGCCTATTCTTCAAAGGAGCCCGGTACCAACACGGGGTATAATTGTACAAAAATGTCATTAGATGAAAAACTGGCAAGTATTCTTTATTAAAAATGATATCACAATGCATCCGATCCCTAGCCTCAAAATTATGAATCTGGGTAAACCGGATTCTGAATTCTGACCTAAATCCAATTTGAATTTGTGAATATATGAATCTAGAAAAAAAGAACAGTTAATGCCAAAGCAATTTCAATTATACGCAGAGCAACTGAAGAGCGAGTAATCGGTGATGCTTACCGAAGATACGCGATCACTGTGAAGGTTGATAACGTCATACAAGAATGGAAAAAGGATGACCTTCTCACCTACCAAAGTTTGTCTAAAAAGCGTTGAGATTTAGAGTTAGATAACAAACCAGCGTATAGCTATCCTAATAAAAAGAGAAAGCATCGCCTATAAACACCAAGGATGGTAATAGTGCATTGCTGTCCATGGGGCTGGATAGCAATGCTATATGCATAAGCTACCTTACCCTGTAGACCGATACAAGAAAATCACAAGCATTGACGTCAATCGTCATTGCGGCAGGAATAGGTAAGGCGGTGGTATTGTGACGATGCGTCGATCGTCACGGGGAGGATACTTTGCTTGGCTGCTGTTCTGGTGTTGTCAGATTACACTACAGGTACCGCTGCTCGAGTTTACATACTTTATACTTTGTTATTATAAAGGGAAAAAGTATAAAATAACTTCATTTATGGGGACCACGTCCGAGAGCACTTCGAGACTAACTACAAATTCAATTATTTCATGACATTTCTAAACAATTCTACGATTCAACCACTTTACATATATTTAAAAGCTGACATGTGGCCAGAATATGCTGTATGCCGTAGAAGTATTACATTATCTACCACCCAAAGTAGGAGCAGACGATGCTGGCGAGCTGGCCTACCTTTAACAACCTACCTATTTCTAATCCCGATAGCCCTACCTGAGGTAGGCAAGTACATTTTGTGGGGTTGTCTTTCACTAAGAGATAGTTTGCCCCATGTGTGGTATTGACTATTTTCTTTTAAAATACAACAGTAAGCATTCTTTAATTACAACCACGCCATGTCACAAATTTCGGCCTATCAAAACCTAACAAAAAGGCAGACCACAACCCATAACCTAAACTTGACTACCACAAACATTATATAAATAATTATTTGAACTTTAGACTGAGGATTCATATTTCCCTTGTTCTTCCTGTACTCTAATCACCTTCAACTTTTCATCTACCCCTTCTGGTCTTGTTTTTTCGAATTTAGATAGCATAATTTTATAGTATAGTTTAAAAAAATATAGAAAGAATAAAAATGATAGTAGAACGCGTTAGATTAAAAATTCACTAGAATAATGACCCAAAATAGGTGGGTTACACATTCGACTAATGATATTTGCAAATGCATTTTGGTGTTTGGACCAACAAAACTTCGTTGCCTTTTTTAACAGCTTTGTTAAAGGCAGAGCTATTTTGGCAAAACTATCGATAAAAATATGGTGATAGGAGAACATTCTTAGTACTGATTTTACCTGTTTTGTACTTCTCGATGAGGGCATTTCTCTTATTGCCTTCAGTTTCCTAATATCTGGTTTAATACCATCTCCAGATATCTCATGCCCTAATACACTTATTTTACTATACCTAAAATGCACTAACTCTGTTTGAGCGTAAGATTCGCTTCCTGAAGACGCTTTTCTAATGCTCCCTTAAACTCTGTGAAAGTTTTCCCCCATATCAATATATTATCGACATAACAAATAGCATTCTTATATATAATATAGCATTTTGTCCATTGTTCGTTGCAAAACTGCCTGACTAGATTTCAAGCCAAAAGGTAGCACGTTAAAATTATTGTTACTTTACACAATTCATATGAAATGTCATACAAATACATATGTCCAAGGAATAAAAAGTTTTATACATATATTTTTTCCTCTATTTCTCCCCCTCGGAGGTTGAATTTTTAAAAATCATCCCTTTGGGAATGATTAAGTCGTAAGAGAAAAAATAATCGTTAGAAATTTCAAGTATCTAACCCTCTGCGTTTATAGAAAATTTTCATTCCTTATTTAACCCTCTTAGGCGTTGAATTTTAAAAAACGCTGAAGTACGGAACTATTTATTGTTGTTGTACTCAATTCATATGAAATTTCATGCAAATATGTCCAAGAAATAAAAAGTTTTATACATTTTTTTTCCTCTATTTCATCCCCTTGGAGGTTGAATTTTGAAAAATCATTCCTTAGTGAATGCTTACATCATTACAGAATTACTTGTGCGAAATTTTAAGTTACTAGCCCTAAGGCTTTGGCCTGCACTTTTGAATGAAATTTTCATACCCTATTTTACCCTGTAAGGAACTGAATTTTGAAAAATGCTAAAATGCATAATTCACTATTTTCACCATACATTTATACGAAACTTCATTTACAAGCAAATATGTCCAAGAAATAAAACGTTAAAAACTTTTATCCCTTATTTCATCACTTTAAGTCATCGACATAATAATTCGCTGCTTTAAGTGTTGAATTTTTAATTATACTTCCTTAGTAGATGCTTACATCATAGGAGGAATACGTGTGCATAATTTCAAGTGTCAAATTTGGGTTTCCTAATGGTTTGGCCTGTGCAGTTAAATAAAACTGTCATCCCCTATTTTACCGTCTTATGGACCGAATTTTAATAACGCTTAAACACATAATTCATTATTTTTTTATACTCAATTCATACAAAATTACATACAAGTAATATATCAAGGGAATAAAAAGTTTCACACAAACTTTTATCCCCAATTTCACCTCCTTCGGGATTGAATTTTTAAAAATCCTTCCTTAGTGGATGCCTACATCATAATACGTGTACGAAATTTCAAGTTTCTAACCTTGTCTTGTGAATGAACTTTATGATGCTGGCAGTGTGTCATTTTACATTCATCTATATTACGAGGGTAACTATTATGTAATCTGTCGCTTTAAGTACATTTTTCTCGATCATTAAAGGTAACCCCGTATAAATCTTAACATTTAGGAGTATGAAATTTTGCACACAGTTTACGTGGGGAAAAAGTGCAGAAAGTAAATTTCCTTATCACCTCGTTACAATTAAAATGATAAAAATTAATAAAATACTTTATTAATTTTTATCATTTTAATTGTAACGAGGTGATAAGGAAACGTGGCAACAAATATAAAGTACTGTTGGAAAAATCGGCAAAGCTTTACTCACTAGGTAGTACGAATATGTAAACCTTTTCATCCGTGCTACAGTAAAGTGCAGCGGTCCCAAAAATCATGTGCTCAAGTATGTCATAAAGTGACGTTTGACTCTGCCTTTCATATATAACTTAAGAGCTTATAATATATTTTTGGTTGGTATTTAATTCATCTTATAATTGTATAATTGTATCCCAGCCAATTCATTAGTATATGCAATGATAGCACAAAATAAATATGCCACCGACTTTCCATTTCCTATATCTCCGAAATCCTGCATCTAATCTTCGCCAAATTAAAATGAGACAGCATAGGAAGTATATCCTCAAACAAAAAAAGAATTTTTAAATTAGGTTCACAAATGACCAATTTATAGGGTAACAAACATTAAAAAAACATACAGCCGAATTGATAACCTCCTCTTTTTGGGAACTTGGTTGAAAATAACATTTCGCATAGGTATATACGAATTCATACTGCCCTGTCAAGTTTGAGTAAAAAATACCAGTCGATTACATTAGAATAATTCCTTAACAGAAAATTTCCTTAACATGTGCTGTGATTTACGAGTTGCAGTTTTAATACACGAATGCAAATATTAAACATATCTTGAAAATAAAATAACATGCATATATATTATACATGCGTAACTATGAAGCTTTTAAGAAGACATATTTGCATTTAACGAACTATGGAGCTAGCTATGCGTTGATATTCTCTCTGAAATCGAATCATAAATGAGGACATCCGCATTCTGCAGACGAATGAAAGTCACTGATATAGCCAAGCGTGTCGGTAATCTAAAGTGGCAATGAGCCGGGCACATAGCTCGAAGAACGGATGTCCGATAAAGCAGAAAGGTTATAGTGTGGAGACCACGTGCCCTAGCTTAGTATGGCCATATATAAAATGGACAGACGACCTGGTCAAGGTCGCAGGGGCTCTCTAGATGTTGGCTACCTCCAACATCTAGAGAGCCGCTGGTGGTTTAGCAGTGGACGTCCTATGGCTGATAATATGATGATGGTGAATCTAACATATTAATATATCAATAATTTGTTATAAGCTCTTGGTTTAACATTTTTGTGTTCTCTTTTAGTTGCACCGAAATACTCGTACATCTAGTTATCAAATATATTTGCACTCATACGTCATATTACACTTTGCGAGCGGAAACATGAGCAGGAAAATAAAAAACAAAAACCATTGTCTGTTTGGTAAAGAGTTGGCTCGTAAACAAGTAATAAACGTCCCGTATTTTACTGTGAAAGGGTGGATTGCTCTATCGCGGCTAACAGCAAATTTGCTTGTAAAAATTTCAACCCCGTTGTTTATTGTTTCCGTTTAATTTGCAGCCTTGGTCACAGTCAAATTAATAATATAAATTTTAACTTATATTACGAGTAGGTCACAGTTGTCAAAACATTTTTAACTTTCCGCTAAAAGAAAGTTAGTGATTTTTATTCCAATTTTCGGAAATTGATTTTCACCAGATTGTTACATTTTGATGTCCTAAGAAGCTTTTTCAACTATTTCCACGATGACGTTAGTATGTCTGCGTGTGTCTCCTAAACTTCTTAAATTTTGAATGGTTGATTACCATCCCGTGACACGGATAGCAATGCACCATTAGTATCTTTGGTATCTATAGGTAATAGTTTCCAACGGTTTAAATGGATACACCGTTCAAAACAATTTCTTAGTGTGTTAGCGTACCTTGCATTTACATACACAAATACTGAGTTATACTACTTACCGATACTTACGATAAAATCACTTCAAGGGTAATTTTTAAACCTTTTATCTTATTCGGTACGATAAAACCGTACAACATGGTTTATCCCGATTTTTTCAAGATATAATGTATCTACAAATATATGACATTTTTGACAGTGATAGGAGCGTTTGTTTATATACGCGGCGACACATTCCTTTTCCAATGGCGTGTCTATTAGTAATCATGTGGTCTGTGTTTCCAACAGAAGAGCCATATCCTTGTTTTCTATCTTATAAATTAAAAATCTATTTAGAAAAATCTTTAGTAGTCCGGAGTCTGACAAATGATAGTACATTAGCTCTAGTACATAAAGCACTTTGTACTATTAAATACAAGTTATAGTGGTTGTATTGATCAAATGTAGAATTAGGGATGATAATTCTGCGCGCTTAGTAACAAAATTAACTTTAACAACGTTATTCACGTATTGACTTACAATAACCAATGATCAATAGTTTAAGGGAATCCAGACCCAAACAACAAAAGTTGTTTACTATTGCAAATTTCACGGCACCGTCTTTCGTATATTTGACGATAAATATCGTAAACGTTGCCATTTTTACAGTAACATAGCGGTTGCTATTTGCATTTAATTTTCCGCGAAATACTAAGCAGCTTTAAAATCAATAGGTACGTTCCACTTGACTTGGTGATCATCGTTTTTAATATTCATATAATAGCTGCAGCAGGAAGCCCACTGCATTATAAACATTTTGGTAAATCCCACAAGAATGCCTCGTTTTTTCGGGATAAAAAATAGCTTATATATTATTACAGGTCATCATCTACCTGTGTGCCAAATTTCATCTAAATCCGTTTAGTAGTTTTTGCGTGATTGAGTAATAAACATTCATTCATTCAAACATCCATCCATCCAGATATCCATACATCCAGATAACTTATGCATGTGGCATTAGACCTCACCACAAGATAGCAACGCACCATTAACACCTTTGGTGTCTATAGGCGATGGTTGACTCTTTCCATCAGGAGACCCATCTGCTTGTTTGCTATCTTATGATAAAAAAAAAAGATGCAAACATCCAAACTTTGGCATTTATAATATTAAAAACTACCTTTTACCCACGGCATCGCTCGCGTTTAAGCGATTAAATAAGTATTTTTTTAAATAAAAAGCACAACATTTTTTTAAATACAACTTTCAGGTTAATGTACCGATTGAGTACAAAAACTAATCATCTCTATTCTTAAAAAAAATTACGTCTAATGCATAAATCGGTTTGACAAAAATTTTGAAAGTGTTTTTTCGACATAACTTTGAAATATTTCAACCGATCATATTTTAGTATTCTACGATATTTTAGTAATAAAAAAATTACGTCAAATGCCGTTTTAAAAATCAAAATCGAATCTTATTTTTAAATGTTACTGTTTTTCAAATATTAAAATTACGTTGTTTTTAGCAAACTTACTCAATATTTTTGAAATAACTTTCAAGCTAAAATACCGATTGACTTTAAATCTTATCAGCTTTTCAAACTGAAAAACGCTTTAAAAACTGCGTCAAGTACCGTTAATTATTGTATAAAATAGGCCAATTTGTTTGGGATCTATCAATGACGAAAATTTTTGAAAAAAATGTTTTTTTACATTGCTTCGAAATTTTTTAACCTACAGATTATATAGCTAAAACAATAGTTAAATTGAGTTGAATGCCATTTGAATTTGACCATTTGAAATTTGATCAATTTGGTCATCGTTTCCAAAATATAGTTTTTCAAAAATCAATATACTGGCATTTTTATCGAAATAGACTGATTATTTCGTTGCTTCATTCGTAAGTGTTTTCTTGCTGTTTTTTGTGATTTTGCAATTGAAACATTTCAATACTTCTTAGAACTGAAAAATCTATGCTTATAGTTTTTACTCTTTTGAGCTTAAAAAATACCTTAATTTAGCGGGAAGTTTCAGGATTGCAGGACTGCAAGGTAAACCGTTTACAGATTTTTCACAATATGATTACTGTGAAACAGTACAAGTGTATTAATTGATTAATATTGTATTGAGATCAATTTCCAATCTTAGGCCGAGGGGAAAAAGCTAAAAAAGGTATATCCATGCCCGTATCCCCGAAGAGGTAAGCAGAGGTACAACGTGTGCATCCTCGATTAGCCGAAGATACGTCTTAGTCCCACAACGTGATAGGTGACCAGCCTATCACCAACCGGGCACTTTTCCAATCCCGGGCAACGTTGTTTTTATTAGAAAATTGAAAAAAACGCATTTTTGATTTGTCTGGCTCGGGAATCGAACCCCGAGGGTTTCTCTGAGAGAAAATTCCAAAAAAATTATTCGCTGAGTTTCTACCGCCAATTCTTCGTGCCTGCGGTAAGTCCAATATTAATCATAAAAATATTTAAGGTTAATTAAATAAAACATTTTTTGATTTTGAAAATCGATGTAAAACCAGGAACTTTCCTATTTTAGAAAAAAAAACTATAAATATTAGCGAAATGTTAAAAATGTGTTTTTCTTTATAAGATCAACTTTCATTTTCAATACCCATTTTTCCTTGAAAATTATTTTACAAGAAAGCTACCTTCAATAAAAATTGATTTCTATCAATATTAGGCTTTAAGAGCGAAGAGGTGGCGCGAGATGGATCTTGAGTTGTTTGTTACATATTATAAGTAGACCGTACTATATTATAGGTAGACCAGAAAATATGGTGTAAAATTTTAGTATATAACCTTTATATTTGTTCAGTGTTAGGTAACATTGATAATATTAAAAATCGTGTTTTTAATAAATCAAGTAAATTTTAAAGAATTTTTTATGTAAGTACTAAAAACATGTAGTCTTAGAAACATGTTTTTGTATTTTGGTTTTATTTTCCTGCGCCCTCCTAAACCAAAGCCTGACAACGCCTTTGATGGGAATATTTAATGGGAATGGGAACTGTTTGTGTAAAAATACGCTGGATTTTTTCAGGTTAGATCATTATAAACATTAAAACATGTAATTTTCATAAAAATACTTTCCTCACAATATTACGAGTTAGTATAACTTTGCGAGCCCTTACAAAGCTCTGCTTTTTGCTAGTAATTATTAATAGGGATATAGACTAACAGCTTGCCGGTGTCACACGGGTGGGGTACCTTGTAGAGAAGGGAGACCAAATCTACCGTTTTTTTTTTCAGTACTGCCTTACCTATTCTTGCCGCAATAGCGTCAATGCTTGTCATTGTCGTTTTGGAGGATAAGATAACCTGTAAATAAATAAATATTCACTGGACAAATTACACTTACTGATCTAACCCCAAAAAAAGCAAATTATTTGCTTGTGTTATGGGTTTTTGTCAGCGACACTAATACATAGAAATACATACATCGAACAAAGCGATTCGACTCGACATTCTTGATCCGAACCGCAAGGGACTGGAATATGCTACCTGAGTCTGTGTTCCCCGACGGGTACAACCTGGGGATCTTCAAGAGAAGAGGCCGCGTCTTAGCTTACCAGATCTTAGGCGAGATCGTGGTCAAGCGCTTCCCTATCGACAGTAAAAAAAAATACTAGAATGTGTTCAATAAATACCCAAACCCGGAAATACAAACATTTATGCTCACCACGCAAATGCTTGTTCCCGTCAGGGAACGAACCCGAGCCCCGTCGATTGTGTAGTCAGGGTCGCTAATCACTCGACCAATGAAGCGATCTAATAAGCCTGTAGGCTTATACATATGGCATTGACATTCCGCCACAAGAATAGCAACGCACCATTAACATCTTTGGTGTACAAACGCGATTCCATCAGGAGCACGCACGCACGTACGCTCGCACGCACGCACGCACGCAGGCACGCACGCAGGCACGCACGCACACACGCACTCACTCACGCACGTACCGCATGCACGCAACCAGCACACACGCACGCACGCACGCATATTTACGCAATAAATTTTCGTTATTAATGAATCCTAAATAAAATAACCAATTTTGATCAAATTGCGGTTCTTGACGCAGTTTTTTAGACAGAAAAGAATATTGTTTCTGTACTCAATTCATATGAAATATCATAAAAATATGTCCAAGGAATAAAAAGTTTTATACTATTTGTATAAAACTTTTTTATTTATTATTAATATATATATATATATATATATATATATATATATATATATATATATATATATATATATAGATATAGATATATATATATATATATTTATTTATTTATTTATTTATTTATTTTTATTTGTAAACTTTTATTTTCTCTATTTCACCCTTTTGGAGTTTAAATTTTGAAAAATTATTCCTTAGTGTATGCTTACGTCATAAGAGAAATACGTGTGCAAAATTTCAAGTGTCTAACACTAATAGTTTGGCAATGGTTTGTGCGGTTATATAAAACTTTCATCTCCTATTTTATCCTCTTAGAGATCAAATTTTTAAAAACGCTTAAACACGTAATTCATTATTTATTTTTTACACAATTCATACGAAATTTCATGCAAATATGTCCAGGGAATAAAAAGTTTCATACAAACTTTTATCCCTTATTTCACCCCTTTCTGGGTTGAATTTTGAAAAATCCTTCCTTAGTGGATGCCTACATCATAAAAAAATACGTGTGGGAAATTCCAAATTTCTAGCCCTAAGGGTTTGGCCTGTGCGTTGATACTTCAGTCAGTCACTTTTGCCTTTTATATATATATATATATATATAATATATATATATATATATATATATATATATATATATATATATATATATATATATATATATATATATATATATATATATATATATATATATATATATATATATAGATAATAAAAAAATATTCGTTTAAAACATCCTTCCAATTTGCTTTGCCTGCTCCCCTTAAACCCTGGCGTGATTATATTTTTTAATATTTTAATTTAAAAAAAAATCGTTTAAAGTTATCATTCCTAAAACTATCATATAACCGCCAGACAGATATTTAATGTTTACATATTATATTGCGTATATCAATTTGGTTATTATGTTTACAATTCACTCTAAACGCAAATTAAACAAACAGCGAAGCTGGCTTTTAGCAAATGATGTTATTAATGGCGTTAATAGCCCAAACTTTCAAGTTTAAATTTAGTTCATTACAATGGTTAATTGATGATATAACAAAATTCTAATAACATACTCGTATTATGGGCCTGGTGATCTGTCATCAAAGAGTATCCTAGTGCGGACACCCATCTCTCTCATTTTGTTGTTTTGGTCTACAACGATCTGTGCCTCCTTATTTCCTCAGCTATCTGTCAGTGAAAGTCTTGTCAAAATCGGTCTAGCTGTTCCAGGGATTAGCCGGAATAAACTGACAGACATACAAAAATTGTAAAAAATGTTGTTTTGGTATATGTACTATGTATACCATGTATATCCATATGCATTTTGTAAAAAGCGGTTATTCTAATATTGCAAACAGACACTTCAATTTTATTTATTTGTATAGATGTACAGAAGATGTATAGATATAGATACTTGTATAGCAGTAGATATTGTACTCTATGATTAAGTGAGAAATAAACACAGACTATAAATATATATTTTATCCGCGCAGCTTCGCCCACGAAAATAAAGAATTTCATACAATCTTTCCGCCACTGCAGCCCCTAAGGGGCTAATTTTTGTTAGTTTGTTAGCCAATTATTGACCGAGTATTTAAATCATCTCCTTGCCTTACATCAAAGTCAAAATAAGTGAGCCGTGAAAGAATTACAGATAGACAAACTTTCGCATTTATAATATTAGTATGGATGAATATAAAAACAGATGCTACTTTGAAAACATCAAAAAAAAATTAAAGTAAATGAATCTAGAAATATCAGCGGATACATCACGAGACAGCAAAAAAGTTGATGGTCATTTTAATGGAAAATAATAACCATTGGTGTTACTGTATACAGTAACACCCCGAACTAGGTGGGACTGAGCGAGAACCGCGTAAGTCGAATTCACATAAGCCGGGGATAATTTCCTATATAAATGCATATAAAATATTTTTGATTGGGGCTTTCAAAAATACACGTAGCCAAAAATATTTATTAAGATCACAAATTATATAAATATAAAATCCAATATTTTGATATAGAACGCTTCGTAAAATCTAACAAAGTAGTTTGACGACTTGATTTTTTCTCCCGCGAAATTTCTAAACGCAAAAAAAATATTCCTTGTTTTGTAGTAGAATTACGCTCTTCATTAGAGTCCATATTTTCTACAATTTCTTTCAATTGTCTGAACACGTGCATGGGCTAAGCAAAAGTGTGGAGCCATTAAGTCAAATAAAAGATGACTCAACGAGATTTGAAAATCGCATAAAACCGGTTTTGCGTAATTTGGGGTAGCGTAAGTCGAGGTATTTTTACTAGGCATGGATCATTTAACAGTTAACATACTAAATTTCGTACTAAATTTTTTTAACAATTAGCAACTGTTATTTATATTAGCAAATACTGTTAAAAATTACCAATAACTTCATATAGGATAATAATGTTATTAAAAATATTTGAGCTACCTTGATTTATGATAATAATAACTGTTAAAAATTGTAAAACTACCCTAGAGGACCTTTTTTTTTTGCTCGTTAACTCGACGGCTTTGCATTTTTGCTGCTTCTAATAATGTTATTAAAAATATTTGAGCTACCTTGATTTGAATGATAAGAATAACTGTTAAACTACTCCAGAGGACCTTTTTTTTGGTCGCTAACTCGATGGCATTGCGTTTAGCTGCTTCTAATACTTATTGTAATATATAGGCTACTACTGATATAATATAACATAAATAAATAACTCTTAAATATTAATTAATTTTAACAACATACCAGTTAACCTAATTTAATAATAATTTCCATGCCTAATTCCTACTGTATATTGGAAATTTCAATATAGCGTCCATGTCCACATGGCAAGGATTTTTAAGTTTACCTTAGTCTCTTAACCAGAAACACACATGAAAATCACTGACATCGTATAGCAGGAATAAGACTAATTAGTAGTACAATATCTGTTTGAAACCATACAAAACTCTACTATTAAAAGTTATAAAAGTAGCGACACGTTTACTTTTTATCAGTTATTGGGCCATCGTTTGCTTTCCAAGAGTTCAAGAAGGAAAGCGCTTTCTTAGTCTTTTCTTCAGAAGAAACTTGTACCACTAAGAAAATAATTAAATTTAATTTAAACAGAAAAAGCAACGTATAAATTGGGATGAACCCAAGAATGAACCCATTAAACCTTTCTGTCATTATATTACCTTGATTTTTTTAAACTATCTGTTTATTGTTTAACATCTCTAAACTGAGGCTCCTCACTATTTGCAACTCATTCCTTTTAACCGCATTCAACGTGAAGTGGCTTTAATCGTCGATGGTAGGACTATTCCTATATGTCGTCACCACAAAATTCATAGTTTCATGCTTAATATCTAGATGTCTTAAAATAAAAAACCTTGCTATTTTCGACACATTTTTGCCTTTCATTATTTCTCTGTGGAACCAATTGTCAGCAAGAGTTTTTTTCGGGTTCGAACATTGATATATATCAATGGGTTCGAATTATAAACTTTTAAAAACACACTTTTCTCACTGTGGAGACGTTGGCAACGCGACTGTAGGCTTCCTGCCCATTTTTATAAAAAAGAGATTAAAATCGGTTCAGTACTTTTTTAACAATATATAAACGGGTCAAAAACACGTACATATATTGAACTTACTTGTAAAGCTCGACCTTTCGGCTAAGTTACATTGACCGTGGTCAGTCCGCTCGTGACCACGGTCAATATGTACGCATTTTTGACCCGTTTATATATTGTTAAAAATGATAGTAGAACGCGTTAGTTTAAAAGTTCGTATCAGTTAAGTACTTTAGAAATCAACGTGACAAACAACGTGACACGTAATTTTTTTTTTTTATATCATAAGATAGCAAACAAGCAGATGGGTCTCCTGATGGAAAGAGTCAACCATCGCCTATAGGCACCAAAGATGTTAATGGTGCGTTGCTATCTTTATATTTTTTTATATCATATCGCCTCTGTGGTCTAGTGGTCCAGCGTTGGCGTTGACCACATGAGGTCCCGGGTTCGATTCCCGGGTCGGGGCACATAAAAAAAAGTGTTTTTTCAATTTTCTGAGAAACACAATGTTGCCCGGGATTGGAAAGTGCCCGGTTGGCGATAGGCTAGCCACCTATCACATTGTGGGACTAAGTATCTTCGGCTAATCGTGGGTGCACTTGTTGTACCTCTGCCTACCCTTTCGGGGATACGGGCGTGAAGATACTTTTTTTTCATAAGATAGCAATCAAGCAGATGGGTCTCCTGACCGAAAGAGTTAACCATCGCCTATAGACAACGAAGATGTTAATGGTGCGTTGCTATCCATCTCTATCTTTATTCTTACTAGCCGACCCGACAAACGTTGTTTTGTCATACCAATTATTGAATATTTTCTTGAGGTATTTGGGATATGGTATGGGAAAATAAAAACTGTCCTTTTAAGTTGAACAAAACAGTACATATCTACGAAATTTCATTGAAAACGTTTCAGGAGTTTAGAAATCCATTGCGGACAAACAACAAGACACGTAATCACTACATAGTATAAAACAAAGTCGCTTTCTCTGTCTGTCCCTATGTCCTTATGTATGCTTAAATCTTTAAAACTACGCAACGGATTTTGATGCGGTTTTTTTAAATAGATGTATTTATTCTTGTGGAAGGTTTTAGTGTATAAACCTTTCCGATATTCCCACAGGAACAAAAGCTACGCGGGTGAAACCGCGCGCAGGTCGCTAGTTTATATATATTAAGATAAGTATAATGTGTTGTTTTTTTAAATAGGTTTGTACAATTTACGTTAAGAGAGTTTCAAATACTTAAGGTAACCTAAAATATTAGCACAATAATATGCCCACGATTTTCACATTGAATAACCAAAAAGAATTAGTTTTACCTCACAAAGGCAAACACTTATCTAAACATGACAAGTTGCTAGTAGTAATACATGCTTTATTTATATAAGAACTACTAAATCAGCTCCTGCGTAGACATTTATCTAGCGAGGCCGGAAGCAAAACATCCAGGATAGGTACTCGCAACCCCCCTGATCTTTGAGCGACCCTTCTGGTTTTTATGTTTCCGCAGGCAGTTATATTTCGTTCAAGAGGGATGCTCATATTTTTATTACTCACAACGCGGAATCACAACCTGAATGTTTTGAATGCAGTGATACAAAGTTATGGGCAATGTACGGTTGGTAAAAATATTTTTGTGTAAACATTTTACTTCTGAGCAACAAGCATAATACTAAAAGTAAAAATATAATCGCGCCAGTTACCTTGTGTACATTTTTATTTATTTATTTATTACACAGTACATGAAAAAGGATTCTGGAACTCTAATATTGACGTATCTTTAACATTGGCGTATCTTGGGTTATTTTTCATGGGGACCTAGGACTCGACTACAAAAAAAAACCCGGTCAAGTGCGAATTGGACACGCATACTGCGGGTTCCGTATAATTTTGCATTTTTTGCTTTAAAATTTGAACTCTTTGGGCTTAAAAATTGTATTTTTACTTTTTTGAGCTTAAAATATCCCAATTTAACGGAGAGTTTCTGGGATACAGGATCAACCGATATTTGCGTATCTTTGACGTTTCTTTAACATTGGCGTATTTTTAACATCGGCGTATCTTGGAGTCTTTTTCATGGGGGCCTGGGACTCAACTAAAAAAAAACCGGTCAATTGTGAGATCCGTATAATCTTGTATTTTTTGCTTTAAATTTTGAATTGTTTGATCTTAAAAATCTACGCTTAGGTGTATTTTTACTTTTTGCGCTTAAAGCCCCTCAATTTAGTGGAAAGTTTCTGGGATACAGGGTCAACCGATTCACAAATATTTTTAATTTTTATAAATTAAGTGTTCCTGATCTCCTGACAGGTCAAGATTTTAGGTTTATTTAGATTTTAGTTGTGCATATGTTTTACTAATCCTTAAGTCAAAAAAATTGCAGTTACAACATTTACTAGAAACGGAA
Source organism: Apodemia mormo (assembly GCA_036924255.1). NCBI lineage: Eukaryota > Metazoa > Arthropoda > Insecta > Lepidoptera > Riodinidae > Apodemia > Apodemia mormo. The sequence continues at coordinate 13,305,656 of JAUPFN010000012.1, forward strand.
TGTATAGTATGGAATAAAAACGAAGTATGTACATAGAGTTCTCGGTTAAAACTAGGTATTTGATTTTAATGATTTTTGTGTGAAGTTGTATCTAGCTTAGAATTTTGAATCGGTAACCCAACATTCTGGGCTGGGCACTACCAAAATGAAGTGGGCACGGTCCTTCTCTATATGCTTGTGTAATAAGAAGAGTTAATCAAACGTCTATAGAGATTCGGGCTCTCCACAATTCACCAGTTTGTTGGTTGAGTTGAGTGGTGATCTCCATGAATGCATTTTACCGACCTTATAACGATTATCGCCTATTTCAAGCGATTTCTCAAGACAGCTTTATGTGCTCATACGATGCACGACGTTGGTAACACTCCACCCGTCAGAATCCGAACTGCTACTGATATTTTGGATTGCCTTGGAATGCCTAAATAACACTTTTGCCTGAGCTAGAGATTGAATTTGGGATCTTATGATCTAAGCTGAATATGATAATTAATAGACCACAAGCCACACTTCTATGTTGTTCCGGGTCTTCTTAGTATTCTAATAGAAGACCATCTGCTATTCTGCCAGCAGATCGTAAAAGGCGAACGGAATTTCACGTGTCACTGCCTCTCGCCCGGCTCTTGGTACCAACTCCTTACCTATTTCTGCTGCAGCAGCGTCAATGGTGAGGCGGTGGTTCCAGTGTTAGACCCAGCCAATCATTCGCCTCTTACGAATTGCCTGATAGAACGGCATATTATCTATTTTTCAAAGGGAGCCCGGATTAACATGGCGTAAATGTTCTTTGTCGTGTTCCGATTTGGAAGGTAAGGTAGACAGTAGGCTTATGCATGTGGCATTACCGCCCTGCCACACGAATAACAACACACCATTAACAAATTGGGTGATTATAGGCGATGGTTGTCTTACCACCAGGAGAATCATCTTCTTACTTGTTATCTTCCCTTATATTATAAATGCGTATGTAAGTTTGTTTGTTACGCTTTCACGCGAAAACTACTTAACCGATCATCATGAAACTTTGTGCACATGTTTTTGGAGGTATTAGAAGTAATATAAGATAGTATTTATAAAAAAAGTCTTAAATGCGAGTGAAGCCACGGGTAAAAGCTAGTATGATATAAAAAAACTACTATTTTTTAGCATTATACTATTTTAAAATACATGATATTCTAACAAATGTAATAAATATGATTATAAGTTTGTTTGTTACGGTCTTAATTTTGTGTGTGCGTGTTAGGGACAACATATTTTTTGAAGAATAACAAAATAATAATAGCAAATTTTAGTGAGAGTGGTTCCGCAGGCCAATCTGTTATAAACATTCCTAGATAATACCTACCTACTTCCTTGGACGACACACGGAGACACAAACAAACAGAGAATAAATTCAAAATGGTAAAATTGATGTAAATGAGCCTTAGGAATGCGAATGTGTAATACCTCTTCATAAACATGAAAGGTAAAACGTATGTTAGTTTTGTTCTGTCATAGAACAAAATGAAATAGTATATGTCGATACATTACGTCAATATCAAAATATGGCTTATACATGAAGACGTTATCTAAACATATTATACGTAGGTCACACTATAACTTTTGCGTAATTTAAAAAAACAACGTGTTATAATTAAAATATTATGTTTATTGCTTTTCAAAATAATCTCCTTTACACTTTAAACATTTTTTCATGCGATCGAACCATTTTTTTAAACAGGAGGACCACAGATCTGAAGGCATGTTTCCTACGTGCTGATTGAACGCTATCACTGCCTCTTTGTAGTTGGTAAAAGTAAAACCTCTCATAAATCTTTGATTTTGGAGAAAATACAGAAATCACAGGGTGCTAGTTCGGGGCTAAGCGCAGGATGACGAGATGTACTTTTTCGGAAGCTAAAAATGACTTTGTTTTGTTGGCCGTGCGTGAAAAAGCGTTATCATGGTGTAGGAGAATGCGGCTTTTGGGTCGTCTTTCGCGAACTTCTTCTAACACCCTGGGTAAACAAATTGTAGAATGCCACTCGGCATTAACACTCTTTTGATCTTCAAGTGGAATTGTACAGATGGGACCCGTAGCTAAAAAAAACGTGATCATTTTTTACCAAAGTTACTCGCCTGTCTCACTTTTGTTGGCCTGTTCTCATTTTCAAACACCCAATCACAAGATTGCTGTTTTTTTTTCGGGTTCAAAACAATAAATCCACGTTTTGTCTCCTGTGACAATGTCATAAAGAGCATTAGAATATCCGTGGTCGTATTTCAGTAGTATCTGTGAGCACCATTCCACGCGAGCCCGCTTCTGCTCCGCTGTCAGTTCATGAGGGATCCCTATTTTACCCGATCCGATAATGAACCCTGGACCTCATGATGAGACGAACAGGCTAATCAGTAGACAACAAGGTAAAACAAAAAACTTTTTTTTATGTTCAAGTATTATATATTTTTTATCAAAAACTAGCTGACCCGGCAAACGTTGTTTTCCCTTTTTAACTACTCTTATTTTTTTCTATATTTTCTCACCTTTTAAACCTTCCTTGAACTTCAAAAATTAATTCAAAACCAAAATAAGCCAAATCGGTTCAGCTGTTCTCGAGTTTTAGCGAGACTAACGAGCAGCAATTGATTTATATATATATAGATATGGCAATGATCACATAAAAATTAATATAAGTTTACGTGGTAATAATGAAATTTCCCTAAGTGCCGATGATGGAAAGTGTGAAATATAAATAACTAAATATTTCCCTACACAAACTGCCATAATGTCAACAGAATTATGATTCTGTAAAGTAAATTGAATATCTTCGGCGTAGTTTGTTGAAAGTACAACGATGCGTCCGGGAAATTCATTTCCGGTCACGTACTGCCTTCTGTTAGATAACTTTACGGAGAATTTCTTGATACTCCATTTTGTTTTTATTGAAAAATTGTAATATCAATGTATTTTTAATACGCTTTCATAAAATAACCGGAGATTGCTTTTAAGTTCTAACTAAAAAAAATAGTAAGATACTGAACAAAAATTTTGGTTTATTGTACCTAATTCTAGTCGTATCATTAATCACATACTTGTCTATTACTTAATATTATATATTAATGCGAATGTAAGTTTGTTTGTTACGCTTTCACGCGAAAACTACTTAGGAGATCATCATGAAACTTTGTACATATTTTCTTGGAGGTAGTAGCAGTACAATAGGATACTTTTTATTAAAAATAAATCTTAAATGCGAGCGAAGCCGCGCATAAAATTAGTTATTTTGCAATGTAAATATTTTTGGTGAATCCCACAGGAAAAAAATATTTTTCTGAGTTAAAAAGTATCTTATGTGCTTTTGCAGATCACATGTAAGTCAAATTTTATTAAAATCGTTTCAGCCGTTTTTGCGTGAAAGAATAAAAAAAAGACGTGTGGCACTCGGAGACTGCCGCGGTAAAGCTATTGCATAGCATTTTTTAGGCAATTACAATTATATATTTATTTTATTTATGCAGTATTTTTTTTTCTTTGATATTAATTCAAGTTACACTTTGAGCGTGGTGACCGATAAAAAAATAAAATTTTTTTCTTTTATTAAATAAATGAGATGTTAATATTGTTCAAAATATTTTTATTATCTTTCAATACATGTCGGTTCTTCAGGAATATTTAATAAATGCACTTTGTTTATTCATATTTAAAACACTTTGTATACAAATTACACGAGTACAGATATTCACTGATGTAGGTAGATAATAAATATCTATACACCTATATACTTTCTAACAAACAGCTGATTACGGTAGTTTTTTAATAAAACCAATGCCATCTAAAGGCGGGTTGCTGAACTAAAGAGACAAGCGTGATATTTCAAAAAGTCATTATAAAAGTTCTGGTATTTATCGATTGATGGAAAAACTAAAAAGTATCACCGCTGTGCCGGTCGGAGTGGGGGGTGTTAGGTTTTTTTCGTTACGGAATTTCTGGATTCGGTCTCCACGCTCAAGGCCCGCGATAGAAGCTATGCAATAGCTTAAAAACTCATCAATTCATTAATCCATTTATCTTTACAAACTTTTGCATTTATAATATTAATGGAAAGTAGGATAAGATTTAAACGCATTAAATTGCAATAATTGGCTTTCAATCTTGTGCATTTCGGCCAGTCTGCATCTCTAGAAGCCTAGATCAGATCTTCACAAATTTGAATGATATCTAATGGCAAGTATAGACCCCCCAAGCAAAATAATGTTCAATTGATCAACTCCTCCTCTTCCCAAACAACAAAACATTTTTCCATAGACAATAATATGGTCAGTTTCACAAAATATTGAGTTTGGAGGTGACAAATACGAAAAACAGCCGAACTGAAAACCTCCTCTTAATTGGGAAGTCGCTTGAAAGTATACAAAGGAGTAAGAATGCTCTCTTGATGGTAAATCATCACTGCGACATGAAAAATATTTTTTAAGAATTAGAAATCATTAAAAACAACAAAGAAAAATATCGACACGCAGGGATTTAACCTGCGACTGTCTCCCTAAAGCCGGGACACTGTCGACATGAGCTAGTGTCATGAGTAGTGTGGAAAAGCGTCCCGGCTTTAGGAAGACAGTCGCAGGTTCAATCTCTGCGTGTCAATATTTTTCTTTGTTGTTTTTAAAGTTTTTCCAGTTTTCCCAAGCACGGGTTGCTATAACAGAAAAATAATTAGAAATCATTGTTTTTTACTTGTTTGGAAGCATATTATCAGGGCTTGTTAACTTCCAAATATCGGCATAGTGTATGACCAGACGTACATCTACTTCATCACTAAATTATACCGTCTCTGCTCTACTACCCACAGAATTATAGACATATACACTTAATAATAGCCTTTATTGTTATTTAAAGATTCAGTCTAATGATAGGTAAGAAAGATCAAAAGCACCCGCTCAATGACCGTAATGAAGCCATACTCTTTATTATTATCAGTTCATAATCTGTATATCACTGGTCAAATTGCACAAATTGATATAACCCCAAAGTAAGTAAATTATTTGCTTATGTTATGGGTGTTAGTCAACGATACTAATTCATAAAAATACATAAATAAAAACTGTTACATACATAACACACCCAGATCCAAAAATATACATCTATGCTCATCACAGAATTTTTCCCTGTTGGGAATCGAACCCAATCCCTATCGATTCGTAGTTAGGTTCACTGACCACACGACCAAAGAGGCATTTAAAAATTAAATTAAATATTTCAATATTAATTTTGAGAGTATATAAAATAACATTTTCGAACAGAAACAGAGAAAACTGTCAAAACTTCAACCAATCAAAATGAGTACGTGACGAAATGAAAGTTTCGGAAGTATTGACATACTTTCAGCAAAACTCAATCAGGAAAATGAAATACGAGAGATCATTTAATTTTAAAATAAATTACAATTTAACCAGACATTGAAATATGGTCTAAAACTATGTGGCTTAGATTATGTAATACCGGTTTTCATGATCCTCCGGGCAGTCAAAAAGTTATATTTAGGATTGAAGTTTTTCTCGAGAATACAAAATCTCTGGAGCAGCTCGGGCTCTGGTAGGTGATGTGTTCAGCTCCATGACTCGAATGAATACATAAAGATATTGCTTGAAATAGGCGATAATCGTTATTAGGTAGGTAAAATACAGTGATGAAGACTTATTCCGCCAAAAGATAAATTGGGAAAAGCATGTGTAATATTAACATCGTATCTTGTTGACTTCAACAAAATAAAAATTTGAAAATCTATATATATAAAAATCAATCCCTATTTCCTTGGTCACGACATCACGCCTGAATGGCTGGACCAATTTCGGTATTTTTTTTTGTTGTGTTTTGTAATTGTAAGGAGAAGGTTCTTATAAAAGAAAATGTTAAGAAAATTGCGCAAAAAATAATAAATTTAAGAATACTTAACCACCATATAAAGTTAAATGACATTTTGGCTGCGTGGAAGGACAATCCCGTAGACTTATGTAAATTACGTGTCACGTTGTTTGTCCGCTATGGATTCCTAATATGAATGGCAAAACAACGTTTGCCGGGTCAGCTAGTCAATTATATATATATATATATATATATATATATATATATAAAACAAAGCTGTGTTAGTTACTATTTATAATTCAATAACGGTTGGACCAATTTTTATAATTTTTGTGTTTTGTCCGGAATCTATATTTAATATTATAAATGCGAAAGTTTAGATGTTAGGAAGGACGTTTGTTACTCAATCACGCAAAAACTACCGAACGGGTTTGAAAGAAATTTGGTAGACAGGTAGATTATGATCTGGAATAGTACATAGGCTACTTTTAATCCCGGAAAAAATAGGTGATCCCGCGGGATTCACCAAAAACTGTTATAATGCAGCGGGCTACACGCTGCAGCTAGTAGAATAATAAGTATAATTGTACGCAAAATAGTGTCTAATAATATTGAGGAAATGTTTGATTTTTGTTTGTTTGTTGCAATTGAACTCAAAAACTACTTTATCGATATTAAAAATTCCTTTACCTTTAGAAAGCTACATTATCTAGGAGTGGCATAGGATACTTTTTACCATAAGAGAAGTAAAAATTTTTGGTCACGCGAACGAAGTCGCGAGTTACTGCTAGCTGAAAAATAAAGACGACTCTGACAGCTCTATTACTTTCAAAATGAATCAAATCGAGTGAATTTCGAATTAAATCTCGCGAATTGCGAATGATAAAAGCCACCCAGAAAGTTTAAAACTCTTTGAACATTTATGTAAAAACTAAAAAGTAAATTATAGTCTAAGATCCTACCATAGAACGAACTTTACTGAGCTGGTTAATGGAAGAAAAGTATTTTATATCCAATTAAATGTAAAAATGAAACATATCAATAAATATATGGTGATTCTTCAAAAATGTGTTCTCCGTGTAATTTCCATGGGATTTTTGAAATCACTTAATTAAACTAAATTACACAAACATTTTAAAAGTTTATGCAAATTTAAAGAACATATGAAAATTCGACACGTAGTGGATCTATAGTTTTCCTAAAAAAAATATTGAACATTTGCGGACCATGGAAATTACATTAGAGACCACGGAAATGACCCAGCAAGTAAAATTTTGCTAAATACCGTATCAGATATGAAAATAAGATTAGATAAAAGTGATTTGGGGAACTATGAATGGCTGAAACTGAACTTTTTGTTGGTATATGTTAAAACGATATTAGGCAATTTTTTTCAGCAACTCTTTTTTTCTGAATTTCTCCTCTCCGCTAAACTTAGATACAGCAAAACAAATTAGTGATAAAGTACGTGTGCTACACATTTCTTATTACCTTTTGCTTTTCTAAGCCATGCAATTGAAAGTGTGTGAAAAACTTAGTGTTCGTATTTTCATAAAAATCATTATAATTGTAGCGACGATGTAATTATATCGGTACATTAGTAAGTAGTCGAGTAACAAAGAATTGCAGGATTTGCGAAAAATATGAATGTATGTTTAACCTAGCCTAGCTTATGCGTAGTACTACACTTTACGTTGAATACTTTCCTTAACATCAAAACATTAACAGTAGATTCATTTTTGGCCACTTTGAGCATGATAATTAGACGCTTTAAATGATAATAAGCTTCGGTTTAACAAATTTAAATAAATAAAGGCAGATTAAACTGCACGTCTATAGACTTTCTGGTTCACCGTGATTCACCGGTTTGTCGGTTAGCGAGGTAAGTGATGATCCTAATCGCCGCATTTACCGACATGTTAAAGATTATCGACTATTCCTAGTGATAACCGGGACCGACAGTCTTACGTGCTCTTCCGAGACACGGGAGTGGTAATTCACCACTCCGCCAGACTCTGAGCAGCTACTGAGTTTTAAGATTTTTGAGGAAACCTCGAAAAAATTTGAATAACACCTTTTCCTGATCTGGGGATCGAACCTAGGACTTTGAGGCAGTCTAAATTATAAACTTTGGATTAACAGATTTAAATTTAAAAAAATAACTGACTAACAATATTTATCACTTAACCTGATACGTGCATGAATTACAGTATAAACATTGAATATTTCATTTTAATTATTGCAAACAAAATGAAATAGAGTAATTTCCATGAGTTTTATGTATCTTCCATGGTGTTTTATACATGGAAATTACTCCATGGAAATCACAAAAAAGCATATATTTTGAAATTTCTCGCCATTGGAAAGATATAGACTACTAGTTTGTTATTGGCTATCTACATTTGGGAGTTAGGTATAAGACCGTAATACCCGTTTACTAAAAATAGTACGATTATGTTCCAAAAATGTGACACGGAAATTCCTAAAAATTGAGAACCAAAAATTGAAAAATTGAAAAACTTACTCTTGCACCGAAATGAAGGGATTTAGGGCTACGAATACTTGACCAATAAGCTGCAGCATAAAAGCAGAATCAGAAAAACCAATCCCAATACCTCTAGACCTCACCAGTTCAGAGTAGTACCCGTCGCAATAAGCGAAGCTAAAATTTTGCCAAGTGTGTGACATACTTATTTACACTCATAAAATAAAAACTTTCAGTGCAATTGGATTAGAAATTTGGTTAGGATTTAAAATGATTTATATTTTTGAATTTTGTGTATAAATCTGATTAAAAGCATTTGTGAATTAAAAAATATCTGCGATTGATCAGAAGACGGCGCACGTGTTACGCGTGTAAAACGTGCAAAATTAACCGGATTTGAGGTGTTGAGGGCAAATAACTTCTATATAAATGGTTATTACATAATAAAATCTATATGACACGATGCATATACAATGTATAAATAATGTTACAGTAGATTTATGCAAACATTATTTGTTTATATAGGAGATAAGAATCTGTTACGCTCAAAAAATGTACTCCGAAGCCATATAGCAAATGGGTTGACTAAAAAATTGCAGCCTAGAATATAGTTAATTAACTTTAACTCTTGTCGATTCGGGCTCCTTTGAAAAATATACCATCAGCCGTTCTGCCAAGCAGAAAAGGTCGTAAAAGGCGACCGATTGGCTATAATATGTGTCACTATCATCGTTATAGGTCTGGTCTGGTACCACCACCTCACCTACTTTTGCCGCCAAAGCGACAGTGCTTACCACTGACGTGTTCCGGTTTGGAGGGTAAGGTAGTCGGTAAACTTATGCGAGTGGCATCAAGACCTTGCCACACGGATAGCAGCACACCGTTAACACCTTTGGTGTCTATAGGCAATGGTTGTCTCTTTCCACCAGGAGACCCATCTGCTTGTTTGCCATCTTATGATGAAAAAAATTTTCGGTCTGGTCTGGTTAAACGATTTACCTGTTTATACCTGCCTACCCAAGAACTGTGACGGGAAAAAATTGTCGAATTAATATTTACATATTCTGTAGTCTTCATGCTTTCGATTAGTGTGGAATTTATTAACCAAACCAGTGAAATGTTTAAAAAAAATAAATCATATTCTGGAATGAAACTTTTTATTCAACTCATTTGCAATATATATATTTTTTTTTTATATCATAAGATAGCAAACAAGCAGATGGGTCTCCTGATGGGAAGAGTCAACCATCGCCTATAGACACCAAAGATGTTAATGGTGCGTTGCTATCTTGTGGCGAGGTCTAATGCCACATGCATAAGTTTACCGGCTACCTTACCCTCCAAACCGGAACACGACAGCGACAAGCACTGACGCTATTGCGGCAGGAATAGGTAAGGCGGTGGTACCAGACCCGGGCGAGACAATGCAGAACTCTACCACCTAGTAGCCACGATGGTAGTGACTCGATAGCCAATCGGTCGCCTTTTACGACCTGCCTGGCAGAACGGCAGTTGGCCTATTCTACAAAGGAGGCCGGGACCAACACGGCGAGAAATATTTATTGATATATTTAATTTTATATAAAATACTTTTCACCGTTAACCAGCCCGATCAAAGACATTTTATTCCTATATTACTACTTCAACTTTTTGAAACATGTACTTTGTCAGCCATTATTTATTATAAAATAGTGCTCCGTGTCAGTTTGATTGCATTAATATTAATTTAAATTCATACATCGTGGCTATAAATCAAGTTATACTGTATGCCTTAGGCTTGTTCGCTTAGTAATTTGTTTTATTAGTAATAAATTTATTTAAATTGAACCTTGTACTCTATTTCTGTGGATGTAATTGTTAAGATTTAAAGCCTTGGGTAAGGTTTATATTTATTTAATTTAGTTAATTTATTTAATTAGGTTTATATTTATTAAATTAAATATTAAATATTAAAATTTTAAATTAAATAATTTATTATTTAACATTTTTATTAATAAAGGATGATTTAAATAAAACAATATCAACGCAGGCACAATTATGACAAAGCTGAATATCTATTATCGTTATTCCTGATTGATACTTAGCTTATTTTATTTTAGCTTATTTTATATTGTAGTCATAGAAACATTTTTATTTTTGATTAAAACCAAGCTGATTTTTGTTTTGATGAGACGCCCATCTATTATTCTCTTTGAAATATCTCAGATCGGGTAATTGATAAATTTATGAGGGTCATACATGTTAATTTAGTGGAGAAAATCAATTGATTGACAACAATAATTATTTTTTTACTTTAATTGCTTGATTGCTTTGCTACTTAAAACAGAAAAAAACTGTTGTCCTAAAAATTTGATGATTTTCAGACAGTCCTCCACTCTAAAGAAATCGGAATCATGAGAATTTTAAATTGATCAGGAATCAAATTTTCTCACAACAACTTGACAATTATTATTGTAATTCAAAAGTATCCTACACGTAAAGTGCAAGCTTTTCTTAATCTGACACTAAAGTTATAGTTCTTACGGCTACAATTTTCTTTTTACCTACCTCTATTAGTTACCTGATTCGAAATTTTTCGAAGGCGTCTCATCGAAACTAAGCTGTTAACAAAATTCAGCTTTTTATTAATCAAAAATAAATATATTCCTGGGATCACGGTCTACTTGTTTTTACTGTTCATATATTTTACTTTCAAGTGGTTAAAATCAAATATTTTATGACGAGAGGTACGAAAACAAATTAAATCTATATTGAACACTAACTGTCACCTCGCTCGCGCTCGCTCGCGTCGCTCTCGCATATTTACTTTAGAACTTATTTAACCTTTCTTTATAAGCTACTTTCCTTGTTTTACCCTCTTAGAGATCGAATTTTGAAAAACGCTTAAACATAATCAATTTTTTTGTACTCAACTCATACGAAATTACGTGCAAATATGTCTAGAGAATAAAAAAATTGATACAAATTTTCATCGCCTATTTTACCCCCTTTGGGGTTGAATTCTGAAAAATTCCCCCTTAATGGATGCCTACATCATAAGAGAAATACGTGTGTGAAATTTCAAGTTTCTAGCCCTAGGGGTTTGGCCTGTGCGTTAATACATCAGTCAGTTAGTTATATAGGGAGCGTAACACAAAGACAGTAGTTCGTAATAAAGCAAGTTTAATACTGACGAATGGTTGACAGCTTTAGCTTATGATTGACACACATCAACATACACGTCATTCCTCCCCCTTTAGTTCGGAAACCTGGTAACAAAGTTCATATATCTTAAACTAAATAGTTAGGTACTCTACATACTTTACAAATATATTTTACAAATATTTTATTATATTTTATAGCAAATTTTTTACTCCTATCCCTAGGTCTTAATCGTAAGGAATAGGGTCGCTCGGACTGAGGGGGTGAGTCCGGTAATAACTCGGTGTTACTATCGTTCTCACATGCGGTAGTTTTTGGGCCCACCTCTTCAGTCGGAGCCTCTACAGTCAGTCCTTGCCCCGTGAATTTGTCGGTATCCGTTCCAACCGCGTCCTCCCATACGTCCCCCTCCGGCCTTTCCACCCTGTCTTTGTATTTGCAGTCGTCAGGTATACTGTCGACATTAGGGTCCACGTAAGGCAGTGGTAGATACGATGACTGGCCGTGCTGCAACGACTTATCGACAACTTCACGTGTTTCGCCTACACAAGGATTGTTTGTATATCGCACCTTTTAACGCGTTCTCGCCGATCGCCTGACGTGGTATACTGGCTCCAGCTTCACCTTGTCGCATATTACCCGTATGCAGGTATCCGCTGCCGTCTCCTTACGCGCCCTGCGCGCACACGCAACCTGTTGTGCTATTACTACAGCTCGATCCAGCGTTAGTTTGCTAGCCTCTTGTTCGAACAACCGCTCGCGCTCTGGACCTGATCTCAGACCCAGCACGAAGCGGTCGCGAAGAATTGTATCTAATGCAGTTCCAAACTCACAGTAGACGGCGAGCCTCCTTAAACGAGACGCCCAATCCTCCACCGGTTCGTCGATTCCTTGAATAGCACCATAGAACGCATCCTTATCGACGAAGGTCGATCTTCTCGGCGTAAAGTGGTCATTGAGTATTCTTAATAACTCGCTATATTCAAGGGTTTCCACTGATCTTGGATGAGCCAAACTCGTTACCAGCCTCGTCTCGTCCAATAAATGAGTTAAAAGAAGTGCTCTTTTCTGCGGTCCCTCACAAACATTGTTTAAAACCAAAAATTGTTGCAATCGGCTCACAAAAATAGACCATTCCTGGTTTTTTGGTTCAAAACTAGAAATATTTCCAACAAAAGCGGCCATTTTTTTCATCTGATGTGGGTAGCTGATCGTCGCCAGTGATATATAGGGAGCGTAACACAAATACAGTAGTTCGTAATAAAGAAAGTTTAATACTGATGAATGGTTGACAGCTTTAGCTTATGATATGATTGACACACATCAACATACACGTCACAGTTACTTTTGCCTTTTATACATATATATATATATATATATATATATATATATATATATATATATATATATATATATAGATACATAATGACGGTAATGACGAATGGTTAAAAATAGTAAGCAATAATTTTAATTTGTCAAAAACATAAAACCTTATTACTTGTAGGTTTTTCGTAATTTGTAAGCATGAAAAAAGTGTCCGTTATACAGTTTAAATTTTTTGTAAAATTTGATATTTATTAATAATGATAAGCATCTATCAACATGCGTTGGTTTCTAGGTGAACTTTAATGGATACTCATAATTGCAGTAGTATGTCGATCAATATTTTTGATAATCACGAATGGTTATTAAAATGACGAATGGTTACTAAACATATGAAATCTTATTACTTGTAGATTTCGTAAACTGTAAGCATGAAAAAAGTGTCCGTGATACAGTTTAATTTTTTTGTAAAATTTGATATTTATCGATAGTGATAGGCATCTATCAACATATGTTTGTTTCTAGGCGAATTTTAATGGATACTCATTACAGTCGTATGTCGATCAATATTTTTAACTTCCAACCAAATAATTTGAAATTTTCCAATTTCAAGAAATTCTTGGTTACATGCTGATTTTTGAAAAACAAGTTTTCATCAGATCTCGACGTTTTGAGGTTTTAGGAAGCTGTTCAGGCCATTTTTACGATGACATAAGCATGTCTGTATGTAAGTGTGTATGTAAACCTAGACTTGAAATATTTAAGCGCCTCAGATGAGTGAATCTAGGCTAAACGACTTAAGCGCCTCAAAATATAATCAGCTCTTCACCACGAAAGCTGCATTTGATGCAGTAAATCGGTTCAAAATCGGTTGATTCGTTCGGAAATCGTTGACAAAAAAATTGAAAATAGTGTTTTTTTTAATCGTAATTTTTCAACAAATCAATTTCAATCGAAAAATTAAAATAGATCAACACATACAAAATAACAACTTTTCCAAATCTGAAGTTTTGTTTTTAATATCTTCTGTCCGATCATCATTATTTATAGTTTTAGTCGGGAATCGAACGATAGCCACATTGTTGCGCAGTCAAGGTCGCTAACCACTCAACCAACGGGGCAGTCATTTAAATTTAAAGTTAACAATATTAAGTCATTTATAATCAACACGCTAACTCTGTTTGCCTGTTAAATACAAATAATTTGTTGTAACGCGAGAGTTTGCTCAGTTTAACGATATTGCCGCGATATCAAACTCAGCTTTACTGTCAATGAGTTGGCACAATTCATTTGTATGCTACGCCCGTTTTGGAATTATCATCCTAGCATCACTTAGTGAACGTTAAACACGGAATGTTTTGACTTCATATTTCGAGTTAACACTTCTTTATTTATATTTTAGCCGTATAATATGAAGAAAAAATCCAGAGTTATGATTATATGAACGGGTAAAATTGCCAAAATTTTAGGGACCTTCAAAAAAACAGCTTACTCATTCTGAAAAGGCCGTCAGCGCAGCCGCAAGAACTATGGTACTGTGGAAGTCCATGGGCAGTGGTAATCACTTAACATCAGGTGAGCTTCCTGCTCGTTGCCCCTTTTTTCTATAAAAAAATCTGAATTTTAAGATAATGCCAATGATACATATAGTTTACTAGCTCTAGCGTGCAGTCCGCTGCATTATATAAGTTTCTGGTGAATCCCGGGAGATCACCAATTTTTTCCGGTAAAAAAAAGTAGCCTATGTGCTATTCCAGTTTTTTCCGGTAAAAAAAAATAACCTATGTGCTATTCCAGTTTTTTCCGGTAAAAAAAAGTAGCCTATGAGCTATTCCAGTTTTTTCCGGTAAAAAAAGTAGCCTATGTGCTATTCCAGTTTTTTCCGGTAAAAAAAAGTAGCCTATGTGCTATTCCAGTTTTTTCCGGTAAAAAAAGTAGCCTATGTGCTATTCCAGTTTTTTCCGGTAAAAAAAAGTAGCCTATGTGCTATTCCAGTTTTTTCCGGTAAAAAAAAAGTAGCCTATGTGCTATTCCAGTTTTTTCCGGTAAAAAAGTAGCCTATGTGCTATTCCAGGTTATCTTCTCTCTGTGTGCCAAATTTCACTCAAATCCATTATGTAGTTTTTGCGTGATTGAGTAACATACATCCAGCCAAACATCCATCCATCCAAACATCCAAACCTTCGCATTTATAATATTACTAGCTGCAGCGTGCGCCCGCTCCATAATAAAAGTTTTTTGGTAAATCCCGCGTGATCACCTAATTTTTCCGGGATTAACAAATAGCCTATGTGCTATTTAAGGTCATCATCTACTGTGTGCTAAATTTCATTCATATCCGTTCAGTAGTTTTTGCGTGATTGAGTAACAAACATCCATTCAAACATACAAACTTTCGCATTTATAACATACTAGCTGGAGCATGCAACCTGCTGCATTATAAAAGTTTTTGGCGAATTCCGCGAGATCACCTACTTTTTTACGAGATGAAAAAGCCTCTGTGCTATTTCAAGTCATCATCTACCTGTGTGCCAAACTTCATTAAAATCCGTTTAGTAGTTTTTTTTATAATATAAGGTAACAAACAAGCAGATCGGCCTCCTGATGGAAACAGTCAACCATCGCCTATAGACACCAAAGGTGTTAATGGTGCGTTGCTATCTTGTGGCAAGATCTTATGCCACATGCATAAGTTACCCTTCAAACCGGAACACGACAGTAACAAGCACTGACGCTATTACCTATTACGGCAGGAATAGGTAAGGCAGAAATACCAGACCCGGGCGAGACAATGCAGAACTCTACCACCTAGTAGCCACGAAGGTAGTGACTCGCGTAGATAATCGGTCGTCTTTTACGACTTGCCTTGCAGAACGGCAGTTGATCTATTCTTCAAAGGAGCTCGGATCCAACACGGGGAAAACAGTTTTAGGGTGATCGTGTAACAAACATCCATCCATCCAAACATCCAATCTTTCGCATTTATAATATTAATATAGATATAGATTACTTGGTTTGATTTATTTAAAATACATCTGAATTTTAAGATAATCTGAATGATACCTATGGCATTCATTTAAAAACATATTTGTATATACACACGAAAAATATTATTTGTTAATCGAAAAGCTTTCAGAGAATGGGAAACAAAACTTCTTCAAAAATAGATACATTAAAGTTACTTTGTCACCATATCGTGACTACTATGTGATAGCGTACCGCAACGTCTTTCCTGGGTACAAGAACTCTTATCTATTCCTGCCACAATAGCGTCAATGCTTGTCATTATCGTGTTCTGGTTTGGAGGGTAAGGTAGCCAGTAGACTTATGCAGACGGATAGTAACGCTCCATTAAAATGTTTGGTTTCTATAGTATATAGTTTATTTTTCCACCAGAAGAGCCATCTACTATTTAATGATATGTAAAATAGTAAAGAGAAGTATTATCACGTTGGCTATCTTGCGGGGTTGGCAGGGTTTTAAACATTTCCGTTTACTACTATTCGATCGTTTGGAGATGGATGATGATCTTTATCGCCGCTTAATACCTACCTGATAATTAAAATAAAATTACACTTACCTTTTGCAAACTGCCTGGCAAAACGACGGATGGTATATTGTTAAATGGGCTGCGGTGTATCACGGGGATTTCAACAATATTCAGATGTGTTTTTATAACTTTATAACTTAAAATTAGGAGAAGGATTTCATTTTATAGTAGTCTAGAAATATTTAAAATTTTTATTTCCGTATGTTAGCTCAGATCACCGGTATGTTAAATTCTTAAGCACTATAATAATAATATTTTTTTTATTTTCTCTTCACAAAAAAGAAAACTTAAGACCTAGTCACATAAACAGACAGAGATTATTTTTAGTGAAAGACTGGTGCCTAACTTAAGTACAATGTATCTGAATTATAGGTCACCAGGCCCGCCCTAACGAAAATCGGCACATATATGAACATTGACTGAACATGAATAATATGAACAATCAAAGGTCTATCCTTAACTATAAAAAATAATATAAAATTGAAAAATTGGTACTATAAACAACATGTGCTAAAAATATACAAAATTAACCACTACATATATATATATATATATATATATATATATATATATATATATATATATATATATATATATATATATATATATATATATATATATATATATAAAGTATATATATGTATATGTAGTTTAGATGAGAAGGCCTCTATGGTGTACATGGGACCTTTTATCTGCATTTAAGTTCGGTGCGTATGGTAACTCTATATGTTTCTTAAGTATGACTTGGAGAACGAATTTTCCTCGTGTTGGTCCCGGGCTCCTTTGAAGAATAGGCCAACTGTCGTTCTACAAGGCAGGTCGTAAAAGGCGACCGAGTGGCTATGCGCGTCACTACCATCGTGACAACTAGGTGGTAGAGTTCTGCATCGGCTCGACCGGGTTGATACCACCGCCTTACCTATTCCTGCCGCAATTGCGTCAGTGCTAGTCACTGTCGTGTTCCGGTTTGGAGGGTAAGGTAGCCGGTAATCTTATGCATGTGGCATTAGACCTCGCCAAAAGATAGCAACGCACCATTAACATCTTTGGTGTCTATAGGCGATGGTTGACTCTTTCCATCAGGAGACCCATCTGTTTGCTATCTTATAATATAAAAAAACTAAGGTTTGTCTGACAGTGAGTACATTCCATATATTGTACAAATTAGTTGTAGGAAATCGATAAGGACTATGAAGCTGATAATGCTACAATTTGTCCAGAACACTTTCCAAACGCACTGCGGTCCTTAAAAAGTGCAACAAAACAATCCAATTCCCAGTAAAAAGTTCATTTAACATTGTCGGTTTGTCTAATTAAGAAGTTGGACGCATCGTTACTCTCTAGTTAAGTTGAGTTCGTTAGTAGACCTCGGTTAGCGGCAGTTAGTTGCTGATTGTCGGCGAAAGTGAGAGTTAGGGACGTTTTAAATTGGTTAATTGTTTTTACGGGATTTGGTATATCTTGGACATAAATAATATGCCAGTTTTTTATTTATAAATTAAATTAATGCATTATAGTTAGTATTAGTGGTTAAAATTCAACCATAATTAAAATAATGATCGTACATATATAATAATAATGATAATACAGATTATATACCTGTATATGTATTATTATATATGTATATATAATATATAAAATATAATGCAGATAAAGTGGCCGACGACAAAGAGTGTAAGAGTGGTTTCATAAACGCTTTTTTTCTACTTACCTGATTCCAACTCTGAATTCTGTTGATTGTTACGATTTTTCAGCAGAAGCAGAAGCATTGTACGATTATTTTATACTAATCGTATGTACTTCTTTGTTTCCTAAATGCGGAAATCACTGCTAGACATACGGGCTTTCAAAGTTTCACCACACATGTAAAAAAGTTCTCAGTAAGAGTTCACATTAGGGCTGCTTTCAATCATGAGTGGGGGGTTGCTCGCCGCACAATCCATTAAATGCTGGAGGAAAGCCATC
The DNA here is from genome assembly GCA_036924255.1 of Apodemia mormo. Lineage (NCBI taxonomy): Eukaryota > Metazoa > Arthropoda > Insecta > Lepidoptera > Riodinidae > Apodemia > Apodemia mormo. The sequence goes on from JAUPFN010000012.1 coordinate 13,323,959, forward strand.
TTTGTCAATCAACGAGTCCTTCGCACTTAGCCAGTAGCTAGATTTGTTTTCCTAACTTTCGCCCCTAAACGTCGCCCGGGAGACGCTCCCCTACGCCGAGGGGACAGGGCCGACGAGATATAATTTATGTTGGTAACATTTGGGCATTTTATATTGCTCGAGATAAAGTGTTTACTGACCTAAAACAAACTCTAAGCTCATTTACAAGCTAATATAATAGCTGAAATAAACTTCTTATGGTTTCTGTCCACAAAAAATGTGGTGAAAAGTGTCTGCCCGCTTCATAACTGCGTAGTTAATTTGCTAAAATTTCATTTTCGAGGTAACTAAATAACGTTATAAAGAATTAATTTTCCCAAACTTTCTATATTTGCTATTCCCTTTCAAGAACAAATTACGAGATTTAATTTGATTTTTCAAAGGCACTTTTAACTAACTTGAACATTTTTTCTTTCCAATTCAGTAAATATCAATATCGTTTTGCCAATTCAGAATAAATAAACCTTTTATCAAGGCGTTTCAAGGGTTTTTGTTTGGGTAAGAAAATTTTGAACTGGCAACTTTAACGAGCTATTTTTAAGCAATGTTTTAAGCAGTATTTACAATAACAATATTTAGAGTGTTATAATTGATCTTTATGAAGTATAACAATTAAAAGTTTCAGCGCTTTGTAAACGCTGTAAGTGATTATTATGAAACTCTGACATTTAGGCATTTTCTATAATAATTTTTCGATTTTTACTTATGTCAATCCTAGTTGTAACAATTTCACTCTTTTAACAAATATAAATACAATGATAATAAATAGATGACACATAGAGCAAAAAAGCAAATATCTTGACTTATTGACGAAGCTGCGCGGGTCAACTAGTACCAAAATATGGTAACTTAAAATAACAGAATAATTATTTACATAAACACACACAATAATATAAATATATTGTATAACGTTACATATGTACTTAACAAAAAATAAGCCCATAGTATTAAATACATATAAAATACATCATGTGATACTTATGTAAGTTATGTGCACTTACACTTTTTTGTTGATGAATCTATACATATAATAAAATCGTAGGAAAGTCAAAACTGTACATTGGATATTTTTTAAAAGAATACTTGAGGCGTGATCTACAATCAATATCGAAGCCAAAAATATAGTTTTTAGAATTTTTGTCTGTTTGTCTGTTTGTCTATTTATCTGTTCTACGAAGTCTGTCTGTATGTATGTCCGGGGTAAACTCAAAAAGTACTGCATGGATTTACTTAAAATTTTGCATGAATATTACTAACAGGTTGGCTCAACATACATATAAGCTACATATTATCACGCTATCACCTACGGGGGATGAGCTGTGCGGAGTAAACGAAGTCCGCGCGGACGAAGTCGCTGGCAACAGCTAGTAAATAAATAAATAAATACTATTTACCTATGTCCTCAGATAAATATAATGATACGTCCACAATAATACATATTATTACATATTACATCAAGTAATGAATCTTGGTATGAAAGTTACAAATAATTGATCTGTTGTATTCATAAATTGTTGTAAGCCATTCTTTTTAAGTATGGATAAAATATTATTTTAAAGATAAGATTAGATTCTTTAATAAAAATAATGTTATTACTGGTCAAATTACACAAATTGATCTAACCCCAAAATAAGCAAATTATTTGCATGTAATATTTATGATATTCAACGACAGTAATACGTAAAAATGTCTGTAATAAAATGTACTGAAATATATTTTATATCCTCCTAAACTCAGAAATACAAACTTCAATGTTCATCACACAAGTGCCTGCCCTATCGGGAATCGAACACGTTGATTACGTAATCAGGGTCGCCAGCCACTCGACCAACGGTTAGTGATCCTGAATAAGAACAGAATAGTATTTGAATAAGCCAATTCTAAATTTAAAATAATAGTAATTTAAAAATTTAAACCGATTTTAAATATAAATTACTAGCTGCAGCGTACAGCTCACTGCATTATAAAGGCTTTTGGTGAATCCCGCGAGAGCGAATTATTTTCCGGGATAAAAATAGCCAATATGCGATTCCCGATCATTATCTATACGTGTGCCAAATTTTATCTAAATCCGTTCAGTAGTTTTTGCGTGATTAAGTAACAAACGTCCACCCATCCATACATCCAAACTGTTGCATTTATAAGATTATTATAAATACTCCAATAAAGCGTTAATTATTAACGCGTTAAATAGAGAGGCTACACTTGAACAGTCAAAGTCAATGCCCATTCTTGGCGATAAAATTGCCGCTAATGTTCCTTAAATTTTAAGCTAAACGGACGTCGTGGATGCAGCCCTATATTTGATTACTGTAAATTTTATTATTTTATAATTACTGAACAAAGAAAAAATAACTCAAAGAAAAAGAACTACAAACGGCAATCTGAATGTCGTTGTTAAATTATCGCGTTATGTAGTGACTACACTTATGTTAAAAGTTCATCATCGCGATAATTATTTCCCGTTAGTGTGTCCCCAGCATGATACATAGAAAAACATCTATTATACATTTTAGACTAGTTTTATGGCGTCAACTAAGAAGGAATAATAAAAAATAGTATGATTAGAGGTATTAATGTTAAGGAACACACGAACGAAAATATCAAATAGGGTCTAAAAAATCTAACCTTTCTCTAGATATTATAGACGAATAAAATACAACAAAACGTCGTAATACATGAGCAAATCAGCCATTCCGATAAAAAAGGTAAGTTATATAAAAGCATGATAATAAATAAACTGGTTTGTCTTTTAAAAGCGTATGCTAAATTGAGTCGAAATTATTATGGATGAGCACCGAACCTTCAATACGTGAAACACTCCAATTCATTTTGGCTATTTTTGTGAGTTATTAAAAATTCCTGAACCTCCACCGTCCTCCACCTCCACCTTACTATTGACTCGCCAATGACAAAAGCGCTCAGCCATCCCACGGGATTTAATGGCCTCTCCCATTAACGTTAAGTGCTATTTTAGCTTATGTGACTTGGCAAAAGTTAAAAATGCCTTTGAATCTTTTTATTGTTTCGGAGACTGACGTGCCCACCACTCCAATTATGTTTCGTTTTTTCATAAAACACCAATATGCTTTTATTTATTATTTATGATCTGAAAATGAAATTTATATTTTAGAGATCACGGCCAAAACCCACGATCGCTTTTTAGGGTTCCGCACCCAAAAGGTAAAACCAGACCCTATTTCTAAGACTCCGCTGTTTGTTCGTCTGGCACCAGACAGTATCTGATGAATGGTGGTAGTTAAAACAGTTGAACCTGCCGTTGACGATATATTTCTGTTGCCTAAAACAACAAATATAAAAAACAGAAATAATAAACTGGATAAACATTAAAAGTTTTAGCACATAGCTGTTTTATCAAATATATTATGTAATATGTAACAGTTTTGGAAAATAAATAAATAAATAAATAAATAAATAAATAAATATATATATATATATATATATATATATATATATATATATATATATATATATATATATATATATATATATATATATATATAATAAATAAATATCACTGTACAATTTTACATGAATTGATCTAACCCCAAAGTAAGCAAATTATTTGCTTGTAGGCCAACGATATTATTACATAGAAATAAAGGTGTAGTCAACGATAATATTACATAGAAATACATATATAAATAATCAAATATATTTAATAAAAGCCAAACCCAGAAATACAAAGACCTTTGCTCATCACATAAATGCCTGCCCCTGTCGGGATTCGAACCCGAGCCACATTGATTGAAAAATTACAAAAAAAAAGAAAAAATAATATAATAAATATTTAAGGGGAGCTTTCATACAATAAACGTGATTTTTTTGCTTCTTTTTCTCGGTCTTACCAATGACAGCTCTGAAATATTCACAATATATTTAATTATATATTCACTTTAAAAATAAATAATTAAATTAAAATTAATATTAATTAAGGGGCGTTACCATACAACAAACATGATTTTTACGGTTTTTATAGATGATAGTGTAACAGCCGCCCGGCGACCTATCATCCGGACGTGTTACTCCACCAATAGTATCCCCTTTTACTAGGGAATCTTCCTTATACTCGCTTGGCTGCTCGAGGTACCGAAGATATGGAACCCTTCGTGCGCGAGTCTGACTCGCGTTATTTATGTTTCCTTTTAACGTTTAGAAATACACTATGGCCTAGAAACCGACTTATGGAATGAAAAGAGAATAATAGTTCGATACAATAACACACACTAACGTACTATAACTTTACTTGTGTTAATCCGAGTTCCTCTAGCCATATCGTAAAAGTCGAAAATGGCTAATACGTGTCACTTAACATCGCGACTAATATTTAGTCTAGTTAGACTAGTTGGTAGAGGGTAAGGTAGCCGGTAAACTTATGCACGTGACATTAGATCACGCCACAAGATAGCAACGTACCATTAACATCTTTGGTGTCTACAGGCGGTTGTTGTTTCTTCCCATCAGGAGGACCATCTGCTTGTTTGTTATCTTATATAAAAAAATATGTAAGCCGATTAACCCTACAGGCTTCCCCCGTGTTGGATTTGAGTTCCTTTGAAGAACAGACAAACTGCCGTTCTGCCAGGCAGGACGTAAAAGGCGATCGATTGGTTACGCGAGTCACTACCATCGTGGCTACTAAGTGGTAGAGTTCTGCATTGTCTCGCCCGGGTCTGGTACCACCGCCTTACCTATTCCTGCCGCAATAGCGTCAGTGCTTGTCACTGTGGGTAAGGTAGCCGGTAAACTTAGGCATGTGGCGTTAAACCTCGCCACAAGATAGTAACGCACCATTAACACCTTTGGTATCTACATGCGATGGTTGACTCTTTCCATCAGGAGACCCATCTGCTTGTGTGCTTATCTTATGAGATAAAAAAGGGATATCCTTGAAATTTCAGCTAAATTTAGTTATTTTAAGCTTAAAGGAGCAAACACGTGCTCCAAGAGTTAAAAAATCTAAAGTTTGTAAAAATATCAGTATCATAATTTTCGAAAACATGTATATTTTCAAAATTATGACCAAATATAATTTTTTGAATAGCATTCGATGCAATTTTTAGCTCTAAATTAATTTATTACCTGGGAAAACGATATGTTAAAAAAAAGTTTTTAAACCGCCGCAATAGCTTCAGTGCTTGTTTGGAGGGTAAGGTAGCCGGTAAACTTATGCGTGTGGCATTAGACCTCACCACAAGATAGCAACGCACCATTAACACCTTTGGTGTCTATATGCGATGGTTGACTCTTTCCATCAGGAGACCCATCTGCTTCTTTGCTATCTTATGATATAAAAAAAAACATGCAAACATCCAAACTTTGGCATTTATAATATTAACTACCCATCTAATCAAATACCCATCTACTTGTATAAAAAAAAGAAATTTCAAAAATTTTTTCAAAAATTTTCTTTATTGATAAATCCCAAACGAGTCAACAGATTTTTCTGACTTAGGGTATTTATCACAGTTTTTTAAAAAGAAGAGCTGACTAGATTTTAAAATAAACTTATTTTAAAAATATGAAGTAAATTTGCTGTAAACAACGTAATTTTAATATTTGAAAAGCTATAACTTTTGAAAATTTTATTCAATATTAATTTTTGAAACGGAGTTTGACGTAGTTTTTAAAATACTAATATATCGTAAAAAATAAAAAAAAATATTGATTAAAAAATTTCGGAAAATCCGGATTAATCGATTTTGATACTATTTATCGCATTAGATGCAGTTTTTTAGGAATAGACATAATTAGATTTTGTATTCAGTTGATATATTAATCTGGAAATTATGTAAAAAAATACTGTTTCACAATTACGTACTACTGTTACATATACTGTTTAAATTTTCACTCACGCACGCACGCACGCACGCACGCACGCACGCACACACACACACTAACATACAAAGATACATACATACAAACAAACATACTGACGTCATCGTGAAAATAGTCGGAAAAAGTTCCTAGGATTTTAAAACAAAAACTCGATTTTCGAAAATCGGGGCAAAATCAGTAACTTTCTTATCTACGTACATAGCGGGAAGTTAAAAAGGCAACCATTGCCAATTAAATAGAAATCAAAGTGTACTGATACCAACGTCCCTCCGAGAGCAAGTCAACTTGACGATACTTAGCTATTGACGCTGTCAAGTAAAATTGTTTAACCGTTAGTTTATAGAACATTAGGGAGTTTATAATTTAGTTAGGTTAGGTTAGCAGTTTAATTATATTGGTATTGGTTGCTGAGATGTTGTTCTGGCCTCCTTCTAAGATTAGACCAACTGCCGTTCTGTGAGGAAAGTCGTTAAAGACGACTGATTGGCTAATGGCTATACGTATCACTACCATCGTGACTACTGGTTCCGCAGCATCTCCGCAGCATCCCGGGTCTGATACCACCGCCTTACCAGTTACCGTCAGGAGAGCCATCTGCTTATTTATTATCTTATGATATAAAAAAAATACTATAGTAGATTATCATCGCTGCGCCTGACAAGTTCCATATGTGATATTTGTAAGGTTTTGGGAAACAACAAAAAACGTGTTATCAATTTAATAAATTTAACAACTTAGTTATTTAATAACAAATAATAAATTAACAAATAGTCTATTTGTTAATTTAATAAAAATGATAAATTAACAAATAGTGCATTTATTCATTTGATAACACGTTTTTTGTTGTTTCTCAAAACCATCACATACGGAACTTGTCAGGCGCAGCGACGTTATAATCTAATGGTATTTACAATTTTACGGTGACGACGTTATTAATTTTGGCGACGGGAAAATTAATCTCGTCAACAAAAAAAAACTCGTAAATTATGGTGAATACAAATGTTATACTATGTTGTTTCTCGTGTTAAACTGGGTTTCTTTTTGAAGAATAGATTTACTGCCTTATCTCTTTGTACCTTATAGACCGTGGTCCCACAAACAATTTTTAGTAAGTAAATAACAAGCTGAATTTATGTAAACAGCTTCGAGACGCATATCTTTTCTATTTTCAAAAAATCTCGAATCGGGTAATTAATAAAGTTAGGGGGCTTCGAAAACTTTGATTCGGGTAGAAAATTATTGATTAACAACAATCTCTTGACTATTTTATGAAAAACAAGAAAAAAACTTTTTTCCGACACATTCGATGGTTTTTCTGACGTGTCCCCCACTCTAAAGATTCGGTATTATGAGATTTTTAAAATAATATAAATAAATTTAACAAACAATCAAATTTTTTCACAACAGCTTGTTAATTATTTAGTATTATAATTTAAGGATTACTTTGTCCTATACGTAAAGTGGAAGTTTTTCCTAGTCCGACACTCTAAAGTTTTCTTTTTATCGATCTTTATTAGTTATACGATTCGAAGATAAAAAAGGTGGACGTCGCGTCAAAACGAATCTGTTCATCAATCAAAAAAATTTAGTTTGTGGGACCAGGGTCTATTACTGCTTCCAAATTGTAAAACGTGAGAGAATGACAATATGTTTCACTAATAATCGTGACTACTAAAGATGGTAGAGTTGTGGATCGTTTTATCTATTCCGGTTCGGAAGGTTAGGTAGCCGGTAAATTTGTGCATGTGACAAACCAGCCCCGCTACACGGATGGCAATGGATCATTAACATCTTTGGTGTCTATAGGCAATGGTTATCTCTTTCCATCAGGAAAACCATCTCCATTTTTACGATTCTGTAAAATAAAATAAACTTTATATAATATAACGGTATTATAAATAGTATATATAAACAGTATATTATAACGTAAGATATATATTATATATGCTGTTTCAATTGATTCCTGCCGCAGAATTTCACCATCGGACATTGCGACAAAATTCAAAATTTCATCCTCACCATCTCAATGTGATCTCAATGAAAGTCCACAAGTGCGATACTCAAGGCACTTTTCCCCGCAATACTCTGTGGAACCAATTACCGGCAGGGGGTTTTCTGGACGAATACGACTTAGGGACCTTCAAGAAAAGAGTTTCGGCTCGAATATGAGCCTTCATCAAGCATCTTAATGTTATGTAATATGTATTACAATTGATAACTTTTGATTTACAATTAAAATACAATTTTAAACTTTTGGTGATATTACAATTCACACAATTATATTATCTATATCTATATATATAACAAAATCGTAGGAAAGTCAAAACTGTACATTGAATATTGGAACTAAGTTCCTTACGGCAGGCTTGGAGGGGATAGGGATTTTGCTGCGCGACCGAACTGAAAAAAATGTGATAGTAAAACCGTAAGAAAAATGCGTGGAATAAAAGCGTTAAATGAGACGTGCACAGGCGCGACAGTCGCGTACACAAGCGAGTAGTGCCGTTTAGCCGAAGGAAATTCGTTCCTACCTGGTGTCCCGCGACACCACATCATTTTTTTTTTGGAACGAAGTTCCTTACGGCAGGCTTGGAGGGGATAGGGATTTTGCTGCGCGACCGAACTGAAAAAAATGTGATAGTAAAACCGTAAGCAAAATGCGTGGAATAAAAGCGTTAAATGAGACGTACGCAGGCGCGACAGTCGCGTACACAAGCGAGTAGTGTCGTTTAGCCGAAGGAAGTTCGTTCCTACCTGGTGTCCCGCGACACCACATCATTTTTTTAAAAAAATACTTGGGGCGTGATCTATAATCGATATCGAAGCCAAAAATATAATTTTTAGAATTTTTGTCTGTTTGTCTGTTTTTTTTTATAGGGCAATGGGCCCACCTCTCGTTCCCACCACTGTAACTTCTGTAAACCAGAATCAACAGCGGCAACCTTCCTGATAACCTCTGAGTTGCGAGCTCAGGGTGCCCTGGGGGAAAAGCTAAGCTGTCTTGGAACCCGCATCGAATTTAATCAGAAGAGTATAGGAGGAGTAGGAAAATACATCCAGTTTCCCTCCCTTTACAGCAGGAGACAGCGTAAGATAAAGCAAAAACTGCTAAGAAATGAGACGTTTACAATCAAGTTAAGCCTGATTGCTATTGCACCACGGTAGTTTAGGTATTTGAGGACCTACGAAAATGGCCTACTTAATTCTGCTTCCAGTAGTATGTATGACAAAATCGCTTGAAGGCACGGAAATTCCCACGTGTTGCTACATGTTTGTCTGTTTGTCTGTATGTCTGTTTGTCTGTATGTATGTCCGGGGTAAACTCAAAAAGTACTGCATGGATTTACTTCAAATTTTGCATGAATATTACTAACAGGTCGGGTCAACATATAGGCTACATATTATCACGCTATCACCTACGGGGGAGGAGCAGTGCGGAGTAAACGAAGTCCGCGCGGACGAAGTCGCAGGCAACAAACTAGTAGGTAATAATATAATAATCGATTAAAAACCGAGATGGATGCTATACATATAATCTTATCTATACATATAATAAAATCATAGGAAAGTCAAAACTGTACATTGAATATTTTTTTAAAAGGATACTTGGGGCGTGATCTACAATCGATATCGAAGCCAAAAATATAGTTTTTAGAATTTTTGTCTGTTGTCTGTTGTCTGTTTGTCTGTTTATCTGTTTGTCTGTCTGTTTGTCTGTGTGTATGTCCGGGGTAAACTTAAAAAGTACTATATGGATTTACTTCAAATTTTGCATGAATATTACTGACAGGTCGGGTCAACATATAGGCTACATATTATCACGCTATCACCTAGGGGGGAGAAGCAGTGTGGAGTAAACGAAGTCCGTGCAGACAAAGTCGCTGGCAACGGCTAGTAATAAAATAAACTTTGTTCGAATCACTCTGTATATTAACGCAAAGTGCTCAGTGTGACAATGTGTGATATTTTTAGATTCATTTTACAAAAACAAAAATTAATCGTTTTTCAGTAAAAATAATTAGCATAATCAGCAAAAATAACTAGCAAAAGAAACGAAGACATTGTTTATTTCGGAATAAAACCAGTTATTCACAGGTACGTTACAGTGATTTCGTTTTAAAACAAGTGTTACCAACGCTAACGACTGGAACTTTTAATTACCAAACTTAAACCACGGTTCAGTGACATCGGGCAACACCATACAAAATAACCCCGTTTGAAAATATTTCCTTTCCTTCCTTTTATTAAGATAATAAAAATGCTTCCAACTGCAACTTGCTGGTAAAACTTTTGCAGTTTTGCCCGCAATTTTATATACGCTTCAACGTAATTTCAATTAGATTTTTCTTTTTAAAAAACATCAAGAACTTAGGGAAGTTCCGTAAAACTTCGGCGAAGCCTCCTCGTTAAGGCGCCAAATTGTTATTTTGCTTGTATTATAATCTCTTTGAGCATAAATTTTGCAAGGATAAAATAAGAAAACCTTTAGAGGTGCTTTTGAATTGAACATTTTATATGGTTTCGGAATATTTTTAAGGGAATAAAAGTAATATAATATAATAAAAGTATAATATTATGCCTGTACAATATTATGAGAATAAACCAGCGTCACATTCATACACACCTCCGGTTTCCTTTTTAAAAATAGACCATAATATATTCTCAGGTATATCTGATCGATTGGATTACTTGATGTTGCGTAGATAGATATATTGCTATAAAATAAAATATTTTACTATGGTATATTTTATTAATTATAATATATAATATAATAAAATTAAATAATAACATATAATAAAATTAAATAACATTATTATGGTGAGAAAGAAATTGTTCGAATTAGTTTCTAATAACCATCAATCAGATATTGCGTTTAAATTTTCACTTTCTCAACAGTACAATTCTTACAGCACTTTTTGCTTTGCTCTATTCCTCTGTAAAACTAGCAGTCAACGAAAGTATTTTAGGAATCTTAATTAAAATGACTATTATATTCTTTAAAGGTCAGCATATTGAATTAAAAAATTTAATTCTTTAAATATCCGGGGACATTTTTAAAACATGCAGGCTGAGTGCTCCAGTCTCACACTAGAGAAGCGCTTAGCGCGAGCGTTACTTGCTTAAATTTACTTAAACTATTTCTGGCTATGCACTCTGCTCGCCTTTTAGCCCGGTGTCGCTTTTGAAATTAAAAGCTTACACGCAGTTTTTTCACTTTTTGAATTTTTTATAAACAAAACAATTATTCCAAGGACCGTCCATGACACGTACAAAAATTCACCTACATTACTATGTACGTAATGTGAGTTTCTCAGTAAAAATGAAAATTACGGATGATAAACTACAAATGAAAACATTAGTTTCATAAAAAGATTCACCATGACAGATAAGTGATGTGTTTACCAAGCAGCGGTCAAGCTCAGCTCCGTGCGCTTTCAATAGATGACTTTGAGTAATAACGACTATCTGAGCGCCCGTGCGGTCAGTCCTTCCATTGTGGCATGTGAAATTGCATCCTCGCTACGTATTTCAAAAGCCTTTCATAAGAGTTATCAATCATATGAATAGTTTTCTATTATCTGAAAACAGTGAAGATTAATGGGTATGTAAACTGTTTTTATTTTTTAACTAAATTCAAAAAGTTAGGTCGTACTTGTTTTGATTTATATTTGTAATTGAATTTATCATTTACTAGCTGATCCGCACAGCTTCGCCCGCTGGTAGATTAACATGTCGTCTAAATAGATTTTCATACAACTTTTATTCCCTATTTCCTCATTTTAAGGGATTATTTAAAAAAAAACTAGCATATGTTTGACCCCAGATCTTCAACTATTTCCATGTCAAATTTCATGAAAATCGGTCCAGTGGTTTATCCGTGACAGCGTAACAGACAGACAGATTTTCACATTTATAATATTAGTATGGAAGTATGGATATGAATGTTGAGTTATATTTTCTTTTATGAAAATCTTAAAAACAGAAACGAAAAATTTCGACCTGCTAGGATTCGAACGTGCGACTTTTCCCCAAGCTTAGATGATGTAACCAACTAGCCAGCCAGGGTCGACTAGTTCAAAGAGGTGAATTTCTTTGTTGCTTTGTGATTGATTCCGACGATTTTTTTAATGTTATACTCTAAAGTTAGTTCTACCTTTATTCGGTGTCTTTGGAAAGTCGAAAAAATTAAAACATGTACCTATAACGTGTTCTAATATACGATCACTTGAAATCAAAACTATTTTATTTTCTACTAGCTGACCCGGCAAACGTCTTCTGCCTTTTTTACTACCCTCATTTTTTTCTATATTTTCTCACCTTTTAAACCTTCCCTAGACTTCAACAATTAATTCAAAACCAAAATTAGCCAAATCGGTTCAGCCGTCTCGAGTTTTGCGAGACTAACGAACAGCAATTGATTTTTATATATATAGATATAAATTATAAGACAACATACAGTCAGATGACTCTCCTGATAATAATATATTTTTAAGAAAAAATTAAACCAACGAAAAGTTATGCCTCATAGATTAAAATTAGTGTCATAAAATCAGTGAGCCAATCCATACTAATATTATAAATGCGAAAGTCTGTCTGTTTGTCTGTCTGTCTGTTACGCTTTCACGGCTAAACCGCTGGACCGATTTTTATGAAATTTGGCATGGATATAGTTGAAGATCCGGGGTCAAACATAGGCTATTTTTTTTTTCAAAAATCAGTCCCTGGAGGGCTGAAATAGGGGATGAAATTTTTATAAAAAGCTATTTGGACGACTTATTAATAAACTCGCGGGCGAAGCTGCGCAGGTCAGCTAGTAATTATTATAAATTATCCTCTGTTGTACAAGAACAATCAATCATCCTTTGTTTTCGTACTCTTATGGTTGAAATTTAAAAAAAATTAAATGAGACCACTCTGGGGAATACCCATTCTAATACAAAAAGAGTTATCAAAATCAAACTACTCTGTAAAATGAAATGCGTGGTCCAAAATAAAATAAATTTGCAAAGTGCGTGTCGGGCCACGTCCAATGTAGGGTCCCAAAATTCCCCATTACAATAATGCGGACTAAGTTCAAGGCTTCTATTGTTTCATACTATGAACATTTAACCTATTTAATTACGGATATATCTGCACCACAGAAATTTTATAGGCGGTGGTGCACCGCCTATATAAAACCGCAGATAAAACTTCTGCAATTACATTTTATAAGATGGTCGACTATTACTCATAAGCTTGTAAAGTTTTCTAAGCCGTAATAGTTTTCCGTTTAATTTCATTTTATTTACTACTAGCGTGATTTTTTTCACCACCAAAACCAACTGTTGGGCTGAGTAAAGATGGGGATTTGACTTTAACAAAAATTAGCATTTTAAATTTTAATATTCCACAAATTTTATATTTTAATATTTTTATTTAATATTTCACATACATAATAACAATTTTAATATTTCACAAAAAAAAACCTACAGTATTTTTTGAAAACCTATCCAAAGATGTCACTACACTGTGTGGTACAGGAGAAAAAAATTAACTTCCCCATATAGGGGAGCTACCTTAAAAAAATATTTTTAAGGTTTTTTGTTACCACTTTGTTGCCGTGACTAATATGTATAATTATTAATGCCAAATTACAGCTTTTTTGTACTGAGGACCTCTGAGCTAGACTGCGAACGGACGGACAAACGCACGGACGGACGGACGGACGGAAACTATAAGGGTTCCTAGTTTACTTCGGAACCCTAAAAAATATAGGTACTTTAATAGGTGGTAGAGTTCTGCATTGTTTCGTCCGGGTCTGGTACCACCGCCTTACCTATGCCGGCCACAATAGCGTCAGGGCTTGTCACTGTCGTGTTCCAGTTTGGAGGTTTTTTTTTATATCATAAGATAGCAAACAAGCAGATGGGTCTGCTGATGGAAAGAGTCAACCATCCAATATAGACATCAAAGGTGTTAATGGTGCGTTGCTATCTTGTGGCAAGGTCTAATGCCACATGCATAAGTTTACCGGCTACCTTACTCTCCAAAACGGAACACGACAGCGACAAGCACTGACACTATTGCGGCAGGAATAGGTAAGGCGGTGTTACCAGACCCACGGCAGTTGGTCTATTCTTCAAAGGAGCCCGGAACCAACACGAGGAAAAACAACGGGGTAAGGTAGCCGGTAAACTTATGCATGTGGCATTAGACCTCGCCACATGATATCAACGTACCATTAACACCTTTGGTGTCTATAGGTGATGGTTGACCCTTTCCACCAGGAGACCTATCTGCTTGTTTGCTATGTTATGTCATAAAAAAACGCGTCGAATTTAGAATCTTCTCATTTTCATCGGTTATAAAGTAATGGTGTGACTGATATATTAGTATTCGCTAAGATATTAGTAATATTGAAAGGATTCGTGGATTAGTAATCCGGCGAACTGTAATATGCTAATATTTCATATTCGCCTAATATCTGTAACGGCTATCCAAAATGAATCAGATAATATCATTCGGTCTTCGGAATAGTTCGGATTTACTAGATTGGCGCCCGTCGGATTCGTGAAAATATTAAAATATTTTCACGATACGCCGCGTCGTACGTACGAATGAGACAGACGTATTTCCTGCAGTATGCTGTTGTTTTAAGGTCCAAATTACAGTGAAATATTAGTTAATACTGATTAGTATCGTTGACTAACACCCATAACACAAGCAAATATTTGCTTACTTTGGGGTTAGATCAGTAAGTGTAATTTGTCCAGTGAATATTTATTTATTTATTATTATTTATTTATTTATTACTGTTTATTTAAGGTCCAAATTACAGTGAAATATTAGTTAAGATATTTTCCTGCCGTATCAGTATCAGATCTTATTGCTGTTACTTTAAGGTCCAAATTACAGTGAACTATTAGTTAATACTGACATATTAGTTAAGACATTATAATATTTCAAAGTGAATATATTAGTATCACCTAATCTTGAGAAATATCGGTATTAACCCATCTCTATTATAAAGTGACAGCAATCGTCTTTTAACACCGCAGATGTTAATGGTGCGTTATGATCCGTGTTGTGAGATGTTAATGCCACATGCATATAAGTAAACCGGTCATTTTACCAACCAAACTGGAACACGATTTGGCAAGCATTAACGCTATTGCGAAAAATAGGTAAGGCCTTAGAAAATGCGATATTTTATTATATTAAACTACATAAAACTAAACGAATAGGTTTTATCAAGATAATTAATATTTCTATTGTATTTGGAATGTACAAAAGATATTCTAGGCGTTCATCAATCATAATTTATTACCCTATTATTATCGTGCCCCTAAATAACCGCTCACAACCGAAACAACAAGCTCTGTTCTGTCTTCAATGAACTTGAAACAAATATAAAAGTACTATCTGGTATTTATAAATAATAGGAATTTTATCAATCATATATTTCACTTAATACAACAAATTTCTTAAAAAAATATCAAATACAATGAGTGTTTTGACTTGAATACGTCTTTAAATTATTTGTCTTCATAGTGGGGGACAGGTACAGTTAAAAAAACGAATGATAACAAAATTAGAGTATACAATTAGGTGTTATAGTTGTATATCATCAACACCTAAAATCTAATTATTTTTTTTTATTTTTTTTTTTATAGTAGAGGGGGCAAACGAGCAGATGGTGCACCTGATGGTAAGTGATCACCGCCGCCTATGGACATCCGCAATACCGGAGGTATTGCAGCTGCGTTGCCGGCCTTTTAAGAATGAATAAGCTCGTTTCTTGAAGGTCCCTAAGTCGTATCCATTCGGAAACACCCCCGAGGGTAATAGATTCCACAAAGGAGTAATGCGAGGCAAAAAAATTATAAGCAGAGCGCATATTATTAGTATTATTATAGTGTGTAGTAGGAAGTGTCGCCATTTTTAGGTAATTTCGCTGCATTACATATTTTGCATATAGTATACTTTTGACTCAGAGAAACTATAAAGTTTAATTAAGTTTTATTCGAAAGCTTGTAAAGATTTTTTGATTGTATAATTAAAAAAATGTAAATAGCCAAAAAATCTATAAAAAGCCAAATCAAAATACCAGAAACGTTCACCGTCTGAAAGGGATTTTAAATAGCAATCTAATGATACCCATGAACCCCTATATTAAAGAGTGAATAAATGTCGAGAACACAAAAAGATGAAGGTGTCCGAAGCGATCAATGATGGCCAGTACGACGATTGAAAAATGTTACACCATCGCAAGATATTACCAGTTACTTAGGCGTATTCACGTAAAAAATACACGGCTGTGTCCATGGCAAAATCCGTTTTTTTTTTCTTGACATACGTGTATGCGTATAAACGCATACACGTATGTCAAGAAAAAAAAAACGGATTTTGCCATGGACACAGTACATATTTTAAAAGCACAGTATAAACAAAGTAGACATTTTTACTTCAGAAAGTTATTTGATTTTTATATGGCGAGAGCAGTAGAACTTTACTTCGCTTCGCAGTGGCGTGCAATACATAATTCTGCCAAAACCAATCGGCAATACTTTTTTTTAAAATAAATAATAAATATTCACGGGACAAATTACACTTACTGATCTAACCCCAAAGTCAGCAAATGATTTGCTTGTGTTATGGGTGTTAGTCAACGATACTAATACTTAGAAATACATATATAAATACTTTTACATAATACATGCACAATAAACACCCAAACTCGGAAATACAGACATTTATGCTCATCACACAAATGCTTATCCCCGTCGAACCCGAGCCCCGTTGATTGCGTAGTCATGATCGCTAACCACTCGACCAACGGGGCGGTCAAGTACTTAGTATGAAATAAGCGTTTTTCCTATCCAGGTTTACTAGTATAATAATTTATACTCTTTAATAACTACTTTTTGTGCTGGTTTAAGCCGTTTATGAAATATAAACTTAATTAGAGATAAATATTTCACTATGCATTAAGTATCCAAACCAAGTTTTTTTTTATATAATAGCAAACAAGCAGACTAAATCCTGATGGAAAGAAGGCCCATTGCCAAGAGACCCCAAAGATGTTAATAGTGCGTTACTATCTGAGTGGCGGGATGGCAATGCCACATACATGATTCTACCGGCTACCCTATCCTCCAAACTGGAACACGACAGTAACAAGCATTGACGCTATTGCGACGGGAATAAGTAAGGCGGTGGTACCAAACACCCAGGCGAGACGTTGCGAAACTCCAGTAGTCACGTAGTAGTAATGAAAAAACCTACCGTTTATCTAAGTGTTTTAAACTCGTTTTTATAAAATAAGTCCGTAACTTTAAATAGCATATTGTTGTGACAGGAGCTTTTAAGTAATTAACTTGTTATTGATGAACAGACGCCTTTCTTGAAAATAAAAAGATAATTAATGCTTCTAAGTAAAATGTCTATGAAGTTTTTAGACAGCATTTTAGTTAACAACTTTGTTTTTATTTTTCATTTTAGAGATGAACTGGCAATTTTAATGGTTCAAGCATATGAGTGAGCTATAGTGAGAGTACTCTTGTTATATAAATATACATACATACGAGTCAGAATAGAGATTAAATAAAACTCCTTTTTTGCAGTCCATTAAAGATATCCTGATAATTTTAATATTTAAAATAATTAGATCCATCTTCATACTAATTTGATCTGAGGGATTAACAAAATAGGATCCTGATTGATAATTAATATGAAAGTTAGTCATGATAAACTTAGACTTACAAACTGTCTAGCTTGAAAGTTTTATTGAATATTTTTATAACACACTTTTACAAAACTCACCTATATTTTGTCTATGAGTTTTAAAAACCTTTCTTTAATCAGTATTTTTAAATAGTGTATTGCTGTGACAGATGCTTTTAAATTCCCTGTTATTAAATATTTATATATTCATAAAAAAATTAAAAAGCAAATTTGTTAGAAAAAGTTTATGAAATATTTTAATGTCAGTATTGCACTTAATTTTTTTTATTTTGTTTTATTTTAGAGATGAGCTCGCAATTTTTTGTTGCATACTGATTTATGCAAAGTTTTCTTGTATTGTATTCCCGTGTTTATCCATAAAGCATCTGTTTTAATAAGGCAGTTTACCAGTTTTAGAAAAGGGACCCTTTTTTTAAAACTGGTAAACTGACTTATTCCCTAGAAATTACGTCCCCTGTCTACGGTGGATCGATAAACGCTCATCAGGAGAGCCCGCCGATAACAAGTGTACCCGAACAAATGGCTGGAGGAAAATAAAATACCTCCCGCTGGCCACAATGATCCTCCATCGGACGTGGTCAAGAGCTGGCAGAAACCCGTAAAAGGAGAAACATTAACATCTGCTGTATTTAGAAACACGGCAAAAAGGATCGAAATCCAGAGACTTAGATCTAGGGTACCTACTAATTAATCTACCACTGCATGGAACATTTAAAAAAACGGAGTCGGTATAGTCATTGACAATCGGTTCAAAAATAGAATTTTTGATATTTACCGAAAGTTTGATCGCTTTATAGTTGTTATATTGGATATGCTTAACCAAACTATATTAAACATTTCATATGCCTACGCTTCTCAAGTAGGCTGCAAGGATGTGAATAAAAAAAGCGTTTTGAGAATATTTGGATGAACTTTTTTTGTATTAAATATTCTAAACAAAGAACAAAATTTACTATAGCAGACATAAATGATTACGTAGGCGTAAAAAAGGGCATAACTTTGATTATAATGGAGATTTGGATACGGCACTTTAATTAAATTACATTTTTACCTTATTCGTAAATAAAGACAACTATTTGATTACATATGTTATTAGAGGAAAGTCAACAATACAAATGCTACTGTTGGCGTTTCAAAGGGTGGTATTAGTACAGGCAAAGAATCAACCTGGTAGGATGGAACAGTGAGAGAAACGCTCAAAAAATAAGGCACTTTTTAAGACCTGAAAATCTCTTAGTTAGATATTGATCGAGACAAAGATAAGAAAGCTAAAAAAAGCTGAAAAGTATGTCGCATTATCCAAAACAATATCACAAGAGAATTTTATAATATTAGTTAGAATGCCAAGTCATAGGCAGATGTCTTCAGAATAGCTAAAAGTAGAAGTAAATTGAAGTTAGACTTTAAAACTACTAGGTTCATCTAAATCAAGGAGAACGCTCCTAACCAAACTTGAAGATATAAATGGCAGATGGTTTGAGTGTTATAATGAACTGCTCAAAAAAGAATTCCCAAGTCAAAAGTTTAATTCTTCGTTACCAGTTCATGGTCAAAAAATCACAATAAATGAAGTGAAACAAGACATCTGTAAAATGAAGAAATATAAAGCACACCAAGTCTTGATGTGATTCCGGACGATCTTTAAAAACGTCATGACCCTGTGGAAAAACATCGGTTTACTAGGGTTTGAACACGATATTAAAGATAAAAAAGATGCCATAGTCGTGGTAGTGAAACTTGCATGTGTCTTTTTATAAAAAGAAAAAGTTCATTTTTTATATCATATGATAGAAAATAAGCAAATGTTTCTCCTGATGGAAAGACACAAACATGTTAGTAGTGCATTGCTATCCTTATGGCACGGTCTGGTGACAGGATGCTATTACATCACTTATTTGTTTATCATTCTATGTCATAAAATTATACCCAAATTAGTCGAATAAGAGCTATAAAATGCTCCTTAATCTAATAACAAAACTTATTCAAAGGAAGCGACAAAATGAAATTACTTAAAGCTAGTTCCTTCGGTGTGAACTCGACGCTACCTTACATCCCCATCGAGTAATGCAAGGAAAGGAAATTGGATTTTTCTTTATTCGCGCGGGCAACTTGATATTGTGTGAATTATGGAAATTGCGACGCTAAATTGTTGATTTATTACTGTGATATATGTGATTGGTTGCCGGAACACTCACCCTTATCTCGAAATATCGCGATTAACTTAACTGTAATATTCACACCTTGTATCATGTTTTATACGTTGCATTTATGTTTAAAATAATATATATTTTGATATTTTGCATTATTAGCACTTAATACTGTATCATTTAAGTAAGTCTCAATAAAGAACAATGGCCACTTGTTATACAAGAAAATACCTGAAATACCTAAAATAAAATACCTGAAATAAATTTATATGAATTTAGGAATCTAAATAAATGCTAGAATATTTAAAATAAATTGTTTTATCAATCAAAGGGATATTTAAAAAATGCTTTACATATTTTGAGGTGAAGAAAATTAATTAAAAAATACAAAAAAGTATTTAAAAAAATCTATAGATGGATTTGTGTCTTTTTGTAATTGTTTGTAAATTAGAAAATTAAAAAATATATAATTTACGAACTGACACAAAGTCACTATCACGATAAAGGCTTTCCGTATAATAACGCATTTTTTAAAATAAGTACATGACATTAATTAAAGCTCGTTGAGCTCGTCCAATGTCCAAAATGTTGTTTTAAATATACCTCCCCAGATAGGGCTGCAGTAAATAATTATAGACTGTGCTTAATAAATATAAATTATATTTAAGAGATTCTTTCCAGACCTAGTTTCGTTGTAATTATACGTCTGTACTACATGCCTTAAAGATTTAAATATCCAAATAAACTTTCTAAAACGCGCTGATAGCTGTTCAATTTGAGGGTACCAAGACAACCTGTGATCTGTTATGATTGACCCCATTGAAAGCATAGTCAGGGTCGCTAACCAACCGACTAACTGGCTGGTCCATCACTTTGTCTGTCACTTTGTATAATAAAAATATAAAGTAAATTTGAAATAAATGGATATTGCATTACTATAAATTTCACAAATATTCTTAAATTTTCCTAAAATAATAATTTTTCCCTTAAATTTAAAAAATAAAAAAGTTATCTTCACTCCGGCATCCACGAAGAGTTGGGCAGAGGTACAACAAGTACACCCACGATTAGCTGAAGATACTTAGTTCCTTAACGTGATAGGTTTCAAACCTATCGCTAACCGGGCACTAATCCAATCCCAGACATCGTTGTTTTTATTAGAAAACTGAAAAACACATTTTGAATTACACGACCCGGCAATCAAACCGTTACCTTATGTGGTAAACGCCGATAACGGATCATTAGATGACAGAGGCAACAATATAGATAAAGATAATGTCCATAAAAAAATATTTATAAAATATAATTAATATGATCCACCTATTAGCAGAGACACTTACTCGACGTGACAGAATTTTAGTTCCTCACCATATTATATATCTTTCAAGATTTCATCGAATTGAGAAACACTTCATGAAATCGGTTAAACATGAAAATAATAAAATCAATAAATATTCAATAATTTTTAGTTTATCGTACATTATATGTATAGATGATATACAATTTGTTTACCTACCTTTGCACATATAAAAACAAACCCGCTTATTTAGGAACAACAGTATAAGCTTTATAGACACAAATAGACTAAGAGGACCGTAAAGGGTTCTTTAATCCTATTTCATCTAAAAATATTCAAATGTGTATTGGATCAGCGCACAGTTTTCATGCGACAATAAGCTCAAAAGCTGTTGCTGCTAAATAAATGAAATAAAAATGTAGTGATACAACTTTTATATTTTACTAGCGAACTGCCCGCGGTTTCACCCGTGTAGCTTTTGTTCCCGTGAGAATATCGGAAAGATTTATATACTAAAACCTTTCTCAAGAATCAATCTATCTATTTAAAAAACCACATCAAAATCCGTTGCGTAGTTTTAAAGATTTAAGCATACATAGTGACATAGGGACAGACAGAGAAAGCGACTTTATTTTATACTATGTAGTGATTTGTTGTGTATAATTTTTCTCGTTAAAGTAATATTATTCCCGAGTTACATATAATACTTATGGCTAATTGCACTAATATTGTCTTAGCCTAGGACAATCCTAAAAAGTATGCTGTCACTTCTTGTCTTATATAAAAAGAATGTGGTAACATTTCACTAAGAGTGTCCTAAATTAAGATAAAATTAGTGCAATTAGCCATTAAACTCCTGTTTCATAGTGACGAAATATAATATAGTGGAACCTACATACTTTGCCTTTTGATCGTGTCATATTTATATGTAAAATAATACCTATTTTTATTTGCATTACTTCCCCTTCTTTTGAAAGTGAAGCTGGATTATATAATATACGTATAAATAAAAATATTCTACATTTTAATACACACATAATCGGCTTACACTATGATTGACTTTCGGTATTGTTTTGGGGTTACTAGTTAAGATATGTCTGTCTGTCTGATGTCTGAACCAAGACTGAACCAAAATTTTCTCATTTTTACATCGATAGATTCTTTCAAGCCCCAACACTCTCATACTTTAATACTACAAACGCGATTCGTGAATGTTTTATTAATAACCTTACAAATCAATTTTGATACATCCAACTCGTGTTAAAAAATATTAAGATAAGCACAAAAAAATCAAGAAAGCACTAAACACAAAAAAAGCATTAGAATGGATAGTGCATTGAAATATTCGTACTGAAATTCTCTGTATTCTGCTAAAAATAGACAATATACGAATATTTATCTGGCATCAGAACTATATATGTATTAAAAAAGTATTAAATGTTGACTTAAATTACCGTTACAAAAATTAACCAGACACAAAAAAATATAGATATGGGATGTGGCGCCAAATTGAAATTTACTCGATATAATATGTCGCTGCTTATGATAAGATGCGACATAAATATACTCGTATTCAGTGAGTTCCAAGAGCTGTTACTGCTGCGCACGCAAAGCAGTCACTGTCACATACTTATAAAATAATATTGAGTACTATGCGTTCGAACTAAGAAGGCAAGAATAGGTAAGGCGGACGTGGTATCAAATATCTGGGCAAGACGTTGCGGAACTCTGCCACCTAGTTGTCACGCTTGTAGTGACTGATCTGCCTGACAAAACCACAGTTGGTCTGTCTTCAAAGAAGCCCGAACCAAACATTTTTACATTAAATATAAAAAATTTAATGAAAAGATTACTTTTTGATAAAATGTTGCTCCGGATGGGGAGTAATTGTATAGGTACCAGATTCAATCCAAATGCGACGTGAAATAGTTATAAATACACATATACACATGCTTTCACAGCTATTATAATGTAGGAATGATTTTTAAAAAGAAATGATAGAGACTTAAATGAATATAATATATAAACACAAAGTTACACACACACACACACACACATATATATATATATATATATATATATATATATATATATATATATATATATATATATATAATTTTACATATTATGTATAATCTATAATGCCTAATATAAAAATACAGATAAAGACATTTGAATAAAACAATTGCAAAAGAAGAAGTAGCATAAAGAAAACATTTGAAAAAAAAAATCGAAATTGAGCTTTTTTATAATAATTTGAGTTCCTAAAGCTTAGGCTTAAGAAATATCAGTATTTATGTTTTTATTTACGTTTATTTATATGTCATCAATAATTTAGTTAGTAACAACCCATTTGTAGATCTAGTTGTCAGACAAAATTAATTTTGCCCAATACGCGCCAAATCATGCGTGATACCCTCGATTACTATGCACAACTTTGACTTGTAAATATGCTCCAGAACATTGAATACAAATGTCAGTGTAATGTAATATTGTTATAGGTATTTTCATATTACACTATATGTTGCCTGCGACTTCGTTCACGTAACACAAGAACCGTTTTTATATATCATAAGAAACCAAAAAACCAAATGAGAAGGAAGAGACCATCATCACCTATTGACACCATAGATATTAATGATGCGTTGCTATTCTTATGGCGGGGTCTTAATGCCACATACATAAGTTTAGTGGCTACCTTATCCTCCAAACCGGAGCACGTACTCCGGACATGACAGTAACAAGCACAGACGCTATTGCGGCAGGAATAAATAAGGCGGTGGTGCCAGACCCGGGCGAGAGAAACTCTACCACATAGTAGCCATAATGTTAGTGACTTGCATAGCCAAACGTTCTTTATTACGAACTGCCTATCAGTAAGGCAGATGGATTATTCAACACAGGGGAAGAATCATCTATCTGTGCATTATTGCCTTTCAAGTGAATCCGGTCTGAGTTTTTCAAATTTTATTATAATACTACATTTATTTTAGGTTGTGCGTTTTCAAACGAGTGTAAAGAAGCCATCATCATAGGAATACACAAGCTGAGAAAACCCCAAAATAATGACAGTAGTTACCGTCTCATCAGCTCAATCAATACTTTAGGCAAAATCTACGAAAAAATCATACTATCTCGCCTTAAAGCATTTGTTCACAAAAAAGGTATCATAATAAATGAGCAGTGCAATTTCCAAGCAGCTCACTCTTGCACTCATTAAGTGCACCGACTCACATAGTACATTTTAAACTCTTTAAATGCAGCCCTGGAACTGCAAATTCCCACCGGTGCTCTATTTTTCGACGACACGAAGGCGTTCGATAAGATCTCGCACCATAGCCTAACATACAAGCTATGCCGAATAGGAGTGCCCGATAGACTCGTACTCATCATACGAGAGTAACTAACCGACCACTGATTTCAATCCCGTGTAGTGGGTTCATTCTCCACTCATAGGTCACAGCAGGTGTCCCGCACTCGTGTCAATTCGACACAAGGTTACAATTTACAAGATTTGCGTAAGGCCTATTCTATCATACGCCTGCGTAGCGTTTGCCCATCTCTCCTGTACAGATTCGCATCCGTTGCAATTTGCAATACAACATATACCAGCGTATTGTCACAGGTGTTTTGTGATATACATTGACCTTCATAAAAATCTTGAATCGTCGAGCTTAGCATTTCAAGTTATTTCAATCGCACCAACTCACACCCTAACCCACTGCAGTAGACTACATCCCAGATCCTAATCCCTATCCCACCCTGTGTAGGCCCCGCCACGTTCTCACCGATCCCGATGACCTAATAACTGTGGCCAACGAAACATATCAATACACTACACACCTACACACGGGACAATGCCGCTAACCCTCTTATCACAAATCACGACGCCACTCCTAAAGCAAGGATCAGTCTCACAGGAGATACCCTTAGGATGGAGGATGTATGACCCCAGATTTTTAAGCTCTGGCTGAGCACTCTGCTCGCACCCACGACCAGTGAAGCCGTAAAGGCCCTTAAGGCCAGCAGTGTACAGGTGCAATCGTTGATAGGTTCGGACGCCTTCATCTTTTTGCGTTCTCGACACTTCCTTACTTTTTCATATGGGGATTCATGGGTATCATTAGATTGCTACTTAAAATCTCTTTCAAACGTTATACATTTCATAAATTTATATGGCTTCTGAAAGATTTTTGTGGATGATTACAATTTTGTACCGAATTTTTCACTTAAGTGCCATACATATTTACTATTAGCGATGAAAACTATTTTTTGAAACTATACAATCAATAAATCTTTACAAGAGCTTTCGAATAAAACTTAATCGAATTTTATAGTTGCTCTGAGTCTAGAGATAATACCATATTATGTAAAATATGTAACGCAGTAAATTAACTAAAAATGGCGGCACTTCCTACTCCGCTATTCGCGAAGTATCGTAATCCGCGTTCAGCTTATCAAATTCTTTGATTCTTTAGCTATCCAGTGGTATAATTAGATTTTAGATACTGATAACAGTTATGTAGCTATAACACCAAACTGTATCCCCCAATTTTGTTATCACCCGTTATTTGAACGTAACGTAACGTAATCCCCTTTATGTAATTTTAAAGACGTATTTACGTTAAAATATCTTACAGACTAATTAATCACCTGGCTATTAAGCAAAAAATAAGTGTAAATATAAAAAAGAGGAAATTTCACGAATATTCTGCGTTCAATATCTAATAAATATTTTGTAAGAGGATCTCGAGTCAATCACACTAAATGAGAAGCAGGATTGTTTGGCTTCACATCGGCTTATTTGCTCTCCGCCCCGCTTATTAAGATTAAATTTAATTGAAAGATTTGCTCTTTACCTTTAGCTTACTTATTTTCTGATGGGGCTTTGTTTATTTTAGAAGAAAATATTACAAAGGAATAATTATATTGGCGTCTTGTATCGATTTTTGTCTTTTAAATATACTGTTCAACATCTATACATATAATAAAATCGTAGGAAAGTCAAAACTGTACATTGATAATTTAAAAAAAAAATACTTGAGGCGTGATCTATAATCGATATCGAAGCCAAAAATATAGTTTATAGAATTTTTGTCTGTTTGTCTGTTTGTCTGTATGTATTTCCGGGGTAAACTCAAAAAGTACTGCTTGGATTTACTTCAAATTTTGCATGAATATTACTAACAGATCGGGTCAACATATAGGCTACATATTATCAAGCTAGCACCTACGGGGGAGGAGCAGTGCGGAGTAAACGAAGTCCACGCAGACGAAGTCGCAGGCAACAGCTAGTAAAATAAATAAAAATTATATTTACTTTTAAGTTCAATTGCAAACATTTGCATATGCAACACGCACATTTACGCACAAATTTATACACATACACACACACACACATACACACACAGAAAGAGAGAGAGAAATATTAAAATCAAGTTAAAGCCGCACTTGCTAACCATAGAATAAGCGTTATTACTCTAAGTTGCTAACAATGAGTTTTTGTGCTACAACTGATTTTACAATACATGTGATTAGTACGTTACATGTGTGCATGTGTGTGTATTTGCGTATGTTTGATATTAATTACCTTAACTGAGGGCCTTGTTGCAAAGGAGATGATAAATTTAGCACAAGCGGTTTATTTTATTTTGTCTTTTTGTACCTACTGTAATGAATACCTATTATTAGTACCTCATGTTTTATAATAAAAACATATGGTATAAGTGTTTTTATTATAATTTTATATCATACATGTACCTATTACGCAAACTTACGCAGCACTAGATTTTTAAACCTGCGTGGTTTTTTAGTGCTAATTATTGAATTGTATAAATATATTTTAACCAATAAATGAAAAAAAACTTATGCACATGTAATTAATAACACACACACTCGCATAGAATACACACTCACATTTTCACTTCAATTGGGCTTTTTGAAAAACAAAATTTTATCGCCGAAATGCAACATGCGCTGACACAACGCACGTGATGGTGTTAATAAAAGTTTAGTAACTTTCATTTGGAGGGTAAGATAGTCGCCTACGCTTAAGCATTACATTCCAGCCACACAGAGATAATAACGCACCATTAACATCTATAAGATCTATCGGCGAGGTTTCTGTTTCCATCAGGAGATGCACCGGTATATAGTATAGCATTCTTTGACTTAAAAAATTAATATGATTTTTAATTTTTTGAAAAACCTTTCTCTTACTTTACCGTGCTGTACCGTCTTTACTTAACCGTATCTTTTATTCATTTATTTAAGTAATAATATAAAAATACCATTTATTGCACACAAGTAATATACAACAAAAAGTAAACATAACGACAAAAATAGTGCAAAAGGCAAGCTTATCTCAAAATAAATTTCTTCCAGCAAGCCCAAAATAAGAGAAAAATAATCAAATAAATTAGAAAAACACGTGTACAAGACAAAAAAAAAACAAAAGAAACTTTTTTATTTTAATAATATTAACGTATGTTTAAGGCATAGGTTTTAGTTTTAGGTTATAACTTATAACGTTTTAATTTATTGTTTTTGGGTTCGATGTTAATAGTATTTATCCTCTTTTTACTTACTTGTTTAATAATTATTATTTTTTCGGTCATTATATTTCACTGCTTTTTTTTGCTATATTGTTCGGATTCGCTTATAATAAACTTAGATTTAATAAAGTAGATTGATATGTGAAAGAATTTTATAGTAATTTAGACTGGAGAATTTAGTCCAGACTTACACCATATTCGATTTGACTTTTCTCGCTGTCGAGAGGAGTAGTGTTCACACGATGATAATTAACTGTAGCATAGTAATTGATGCTTATTTTCATTTTTTCCCTAATAATAAGGTTTCCATAGGTGATTATTTTGAAAATTGAGTACAATATATCTATATTAATATTATAAATGCGAAAGTTTGGATGTTTGGATGGATGGATGTTTGTTACTCAATCACGCACAAAATACTGAACGGATTTGAATGAAATTTAGCACACACGTAGATGATGACCTGGAATAGCACATAGGCTATTTTATTTCCCGAAAAAATTTAGTGATCCTGCGGGATTCGCCAAAATTTCGCTTATTTCGTATCAATTACGTGAAAATAATTAGTTCATAAAATTTTGAAAAATTGGTGTGTTAAATCGCCCCTGTGGTTTAGTGGTCCGGTGTCGTTGTTGATCGCATGAGGTCACGGGCTCGATTCCCGGGTTGGGCATATCAACAATTTTAATTTTTTTATTTTTCTGATAAAAACACCTACAACACCAAAAAATAGGCCGGAATTGAGTAAGTGTCTGGTTGGTGGTGGGCTTGCCACCAATGATATTATAGGACTAAATATCTTCGGCTAATCGTGGGTGCACTTATTGTACCTCTGCCTACCTCTTCGGGATACGGGCGTGAAGATACTTTATTGGTTTGTGTGTCATACAAACTATTAAATAACTTTGTTTCTACATCTAGATATAAAACTAAAATTGCATCGAATTTGCAGGTTCGATTAACTCTGCCTATCTCACAAGTAAAGCTGTGTGATTATATTTATTTTAGTTGCACAAAAAGTAGCCAGGAGAGGTTTTATATATAATACCTACCGCCCCGTTAGTCGAGAGGTTAGCGACCTTGACTACGCGATCGACGGGACTCGGGTTCGATCCCCGACGGGGACAAGCATTTATGTGATGAACATAAATGTTTGTATTTCCGGGTTTGGGTATTTATTAAGTATATTCTTTTATCTATATATGTATTTCTATGTATTAGTATCGTTGACTAACACCCATAACACAAGCAAATAATTTGCTTACTTTGGGGTTAGATCAGTTAGTGTAATTTGTCCCGTGAATATATATAATACAACATGATAATAAAAAGGATATTTTTTTATGAAAATGAACGCCCATATTAAATTCATAAGACAATTAGCCAGCGCACCACGCATGTATGCGTACGGAAGTCTTATGACGACCCTCGTCAAACAGATCGCTGTCATTCCCCAACCACCAACACGGAAAACGTTTCACTTGTACTAGCATTTTATTGGTTTCAATTTCACCGTTGCCTTACCACGACTAATACGGTTACGATTTTGGCTCGGAAATTCGTCTTCTAGCCGAGCTTGTCAAGTCTGAGCCTTATGACTCATGTGTTTTTTGATACGATAGTTTTAGGAGATTTATTATTTGCGTCATTTTTCCGATTGTGATTTCAGTGTTATCTCAAATATGATGCTTCTTTCATTCGTATAAATATTTCAGTTCGTTTAGTCGTGAACGATTGTTTTGGGAGGTTTAATATTTGTGTCATTTCTCCGTTACGCTTTCCGTATTATCTCAAATATGATATTCTTTGACTCGTTTAAATATTTCAGTTTGTTTATTTAACTCACTAATGGACAATACAAAAAATATTTTTATGGGATAAAAAAAATGAATAATAAGTCATTATGCCGTATGAAGTTTGCAGAGGTAGTGCATATAAGCCATGTATGATATACTCATACATCTTGTTGCATGACGAAAGAAATTACACTTAACTTGTCAGTTTGTTAAGAGTGAGCATTATGACACATGTGGTTTGAAACAAGATATTTTTAGGAGGTTTATGGATTTTATTATAGATTTAGCGAGCTACCTGAAATTAAGTAGAGGTCCATGGACGTTTGCAACATAAGGTGTTGTTTCTAATATGATAACGGCTTCTGAAGTGTCTGTTTATCTGTCTCATAAAATCACCTAAGTCATAGCTCTTTGGGATAGCAAAGCTCAAAAAGTCGTAATTCCATAGATTGATTGTAATTGTAATATAGTAATTTTTGCCATTGAGTTCTTAGTTCTATCCCCAGTGTAATAGTTAGTTCCATTTTGTTTTATTCAGTTATCATGGATAATACTAAAAATATTACTGTGAAATAAAAAAGGATGAAAGTCACTATCCCGTTTGAAGTATGCAAAGGTGGTGCAACTTTGATATAAAATAAAGCATTAGCAAACAATTTTCACTCGGAAACTTGTCTTTTAGCCAGTTTATCAAGCCTCAGGATTGACAAACTAGCTCAAAGACTGACTTATGGCTCGTGAGCTTTTTAATACCCAAGGTGTATTATTAGTTGCACCGATTTTCAGATTATATCTTTTTTATCTCAAATATTGTATTATTTCTTTAATTTGTAAATATTCTTAATTTTTAGTTAAGTGTCTTACGGATATTACTAAAAATATTTTCATGTAAGAAAGAATTATGAAAATCATTTTTTTCATATAGTAATATTTCTTTCATTTCTAATTGTTTAGTTAGCTGATTTTGTTACGGATGGATTAGTTGCAACTCTTTTTTTATGTCATAAGATAGCAAACAAGCAGATGGGTCTCCTGGTGGAAAGAGTCAACAATCGCCTATAGACACCAAAGATGTTAATGGTGCTAATCTTGTGTCGAGGTCTAATGCCACATGCATAAGTTTACCGGCTATCTTACCCTCCAAACCGGAACACGACAGTGACGAACACTGACGCTATTGCGGCAGGAATAGATAAGGCAGACCCGGGCGAGACTCGCATAGCCAATCGGTCGCCTCTTACGACCTACCTGGCAGGACGGCAGTTGGCCTATTCTTAAAAGGAGCCCGGAAGCAACTCTTTCTATATCTTCGAGAAGACGGGTTATGCCCGTACGGTACGGTATTTTTGTATAGTTTTAGAAAATCGATTTAACTTTATTGTTACATTCAGTTAATATTTTCAATCTGGTATTGTTGCTGGGTCCGTAATTTAACTTCGAGGGTTATTTGTTCGATTAATAGAAAGTCGACAGAAGTTCTGTCGACTTTCTATTATTTGTTCAATTAATAAAAGTCGACAGAACGATTGTTCTTCGGTGATTTCAATGGGAGAATTTCAGAGAGTTTCAAAACAGATAAGACTGTTTAATGTATCTAGTCTAATTCTCTATTTCTTAAATTTTAAAAAAAGCAAGTCTAAGAAAACATCCAATGAATGATAATTAACTGATAACCCGCACGCTCATCAGAGTGCTAAGTGTGAGTTTTTCTTTTCGCATTCGATCGTGAGCGCGTTTCGAGTTTACTGGGAATTTGTATGTGATTTGTACAGCGCCACCTAGTGGTAAACTGGTTCCCACGTAAAAGAAAAACTCACACTTAGCACTCAGTATATAAATCGTATTAAAATAAATATTCCTGGTGGTCAATTCTACTATACCTAATTTATATATTTTTGAGCCATTGTAAGAAAGTTAACAACCTTCTTTTTTTTTCTTTTTTTTTATTTATATAAGATAGCAAACAAGCAGATGGGTCTCCTGATGAAAAGAGTCAACCATCGCCTATAGACACCAAAGGTGTTAATGGTGCGTTGCTATCTTATGGCGAGGTCTAATGCCACATGCATAAGTTTACCGGCTACCTTACCCTCCAAACCGGAACACGACAGCGACAAGCACTGACGCTATTGCTTGCGGCAGGAATAGGTAAGGCGGTGGTACCTGACCCGGGCGAGACAATGCAGAACTCTACCACCTAGTAGCCACGATGGTAGTGACTCGCATAGCCAATCGGTCGCCTTTTACGACCTGCCTGGCGGAATGGCAGTTGGTCTATTCTCCAAAGAAGCCCGGAACCAACACGGGGAAAACCTGTAAAGAATTATTGGTATAAACATTTTTCATTACTTATATGCTTTATTTTTCTGCACTTTTTTTCATATAAACGTTAAGGATGTCAATTAATTAATTGTATTTTTGCGCGCAATTTTTTTAATTAGTGGTCTAACGTTTTTAATTCGCTTATTATATATATTTTCTGTATACTCGAATACAATAAAACTGATACAACCGACTTCCCATTATCTCTACCTCTGGAACCCTGTATCAGATCTTCGCCAAATTAGAATAATCTCTTATTAATTGACACGAGATGAAGTTTGGGAGGGTTCAAAAAATAGAAAATTCAAATCGATATCATAATCAGAGTGACTTCTGAGATAACAAACATAATATAGCCTTTTTTGAACGTCGGTATACAAAAAATCTAGACTAAGTTCGGTCGCCCAGGTAGATACTTAATCGTAAAATTAAAACTCCAACAAACTCGATCAATAGTAAAAATAATCTACTTGGTCTCGATATTCCAGTAATCGCACGCTGCAGAACCACAACAAAAATGGCGAGAGAGTTGTATTTTTAACATAAATCTTGGAATAAGTTGAAACTAATATAAAGTTGCAGACGAATTGAATTTTTAATCGAGAATACCAGTCGAAACTCTGCCATGTTTTACAGAAATGCTTCCCGATTTTTAATATATCGTTTGTAGTTTTAATAACAGTCTAAGAATATTTGATCATATTTATAAATTTTAAATAGAAAGCATCGTATTATTGAACGAACAAGCAAAGTTTTTCATCTAAGTCTAAAAATCTATTACAATTATCGAGGCTCTGTATGTATGTACATATATGTATAAATGTTTATTCGACGATTATTCGTTGATCGGAACATCGTGAAACTTGGTAGTTTTTTTAATCATATGCATGCATTGCATGCATGCATGCATTTTATTCATCAATTATGCCATTTTAATTTTTGTCTGCCTGTCTGTTTTTTATTTTTGTCTATCTATGTGTCCAGTTATAACTTAAGAACATACTCTTTTATTACAATTAGCATCCAAATACATTTGTGATTTTGTGGGAATGAAAATAAATAGTTCGTTCCCTTTGGAACTAGGGTTTTACCAAAATACTTGTAACATTTTCTAATTTCAGGGGTTATTTTACGGAAATTCAAAAACCAAATAAAGGTAATTTTGTTTCCAACGTTCCACAAAATCTAAGTGTAGAGTTCTGCATTTTCTCTCCCAGATCTGGTACCACCGCCTTACTTATTCCTGTCGCAATAGCGTCAGTGTTTGTTCCGGGTTGCAGGGTAAGGTCACCAGTAAACTTATGCATGTATGTAGACATAGACAGAGTATATAGACCTCGCCACAAGATAGCAACGCACCATTAACACCTTTGGTGTCTATAGGTGATGGTTGACTCTTTCCATCAGAAGATCTATCTACTTGTTTGCTATTTTCTGTTATAACAAAAAAAAACATAAATTTGACTTCTGCTATTACATTGAAATAAGAAATAGTGTAAAGAATAGAACAAACTTATCTAGGGTCCAGAAAAAAGGGAATATCCCCAGCAGCACAATATTCCTCCCACGTCTCTCTCCCGCTCTCTCCGCATGTAGTGTGTAAAAACAGCTCGTTGTTTGTCTATTCAACAATATAATTGTAAGTTTAATTACCCAATAAATTTGTTTTGTCACACAACTTTTACATAATAAAGTTTTGCAGTATCAATAACTTTACGTACCAGAAGCAAAAAAAATATATTTGTACGTAAAAATATGAAATGTTTGCGTCTAAATGTTATATTTTTTACTTTGTTTTATAAATTGCGATAAAATTCGAAAAATATTTTTCAAAATTAAAACTTAAAAATCCAATGTATATCATCAAAAGGCGTTTTGTTAAATAAAATAAAAGCAATCGTTCGAAAATTTAGGATGGCGCCGAAGTGGCCCAAATCACTGAAACATAAATTATCCGGCGGTCAACCGGTAGTCCTATTAACACTAGCGTTATTTTCTTTTGGAAGTTAAAATTAAATCTCCGTGAAACTCTTAAGTATCCTAGAACGATGATGTCTACTGATTTAGATTTATTTATAAATATATCGACTTATGACAGACAATAAATAACTCATGAAATCGACTTATGTTGCAAACCTATTCTTAAAAACCCAATTCAAAATCAATTATTACTGATTCTTGATCGCTGTCGAGTAAACCATCGTGAAAACACGATTACTTTAAATATTATGTAACAAATTTAAAGTAAAATTATTTTATTTCAATCCTATACTAAACAATAATTGGCTATTTTTTACATAAGTATTCTAAACACTTCATCGACGACTATCTATAAAACTAATTTCTGTGCGTCATTTTTTATAAAAATACACTTATACTGTTTTACTATAAAATATGCAATATTATATATTGTCAAATAATGCAATCATATATTTAAATCAATATATTACGTTACTAATTCCGTATTAAATGTTTTAAGTACACAACTAAATTAATTTTATCATCGTTAAAGGTTAACTTACAAAAGACGTATAAAAGTTACAATTCTTTTACGCGCAAATCATAAAATACTATTGCTGTCGACAGCAAATCTCAGATTTTACGCTGACAATGTAAAAATTCTGTGTCGGTGATAATTCATCAATCTTGCTCATTTCAACTCTGAAGCGTTGGAGCGATTGAAGTGTGCTTTTCATTACCGAGAAATAAATTTTCAACATTTCAATCTATTTCATCGTTACGGGAATTTTGTGATTCATGTAGTGAATTACTAGTCTCTTAAGTGTAAATAAGGCACTACTTTCTATTATTTATATTATTATATTTCTATTATTTAACTATGCAACGCAATAATATAAGAATTTTGATTCTAAGTTAAGGAACATAATATATTATTACATACAGTTTATATTACACTTACATTGTCCTCAACTTAGTTCGCGTGAACCAACAACATCTGTAGGGTTAGTCAGGTAAAAAATAGTCTATATTTTAAAAATCATCTACGTAATATTGCCTTTCAAATAAAACTGGTTAGGGGCACACCGGTTAGATAATTTTTATTATCAGTACATAGTATAAAACAAAGTGGCTTTCTCTGTCTGTCCCTATGTCCCTATGTATGCTTAAATCTATAAAACTAAGCAACGGATTTTGATGCGGTTTTTTAAATAGATAGATTGATTCTATTTTTTATTTTTTTATATCATAATATAGCAAACAAGCAGATGGGTCTCCCGATGAAAAGAGTCAACCATCGCCTAGAGACCAAAGGTGTTAATGGTGCGTTGCTATCTTGTGGCGAGGTCCAATGCCACATGCATAAGTCTACCGGCTACCTTACCCTCCAAACCAGAACACGACAGTGACAAGCACTGATGCTATTGCGGCAGGAATAGGTAAGGCGGTGGTACCAGACCCGGGCGAGACAATGTAGAACTCTACCACCTAGTAAGTCTTGGGGAAGGTTTTAATATATAAACCTTTCCGATATTCCCACGGGATCAAAAACTACGCGGGTGAAAACGAGGGCAGGACGCTAGTTATTATTATAAAATATATAACGGAAATAGGTTGAAACATGTTTTTGTGTTTACCTTAAAACACAAAAAAATATTTCAACCTATTTCCATTAATTATACTAATATTATAAAGAGATAAAATTTGTTTATTTTTAATGGATGAACTAATACTACTGGACCAATTTTTAAAAGTTTTTCACAAATGTAAGCTACATTATCACCGAGTAATAAATACAACTGTTTTACCCGACAGATTTAAAGTAGGTAAGTAATTCATATAGATCACGCGAATATAGTCGTGAGAAATAGCTAGTAAAATATAAAAATAATATGAAAGACTTGATTTCACCGATTTGATGACAAACGCCAGATTGTTCCAGTAGTTTGGAGAATTATTGTTTCGCATGCTCGTTTAACAAACAAGTTTTAGTAATACAGTCACAATGTGAAAATTCATTTTTAATTTAGAATTAATGGAATATGTATATGTAGGAAGTGGGTCAGATACGATAAATAAAATGCGGATGTGGTAATATAACAGCTCTTTATATTTTGTTCAACTTGTATCAAAAATAACATAAAATCACTATTAAAGCTTTCCATCACTAATGACTAGTTCTCGTTTAACAATTCCAAGTAACTTAATTATTCCTTATTACAAATAATTCATAATTTAAGCAATAGATGGTCAATTATAAATTGTACTGCGACTAATTTATAGTTGACAATAATAATTAATTTGTCTGCACAAATTAATTATCCAAGAGTCGAGGATAAGCTACTAGCAAGATGCAACAAGTGTACCGAGCCACGCCAGAGCCTAGACTGTGACTGCCTTATCGGTTTTTTTTTTTCGGAATGTCTCAATTGCTGTTAGCCTTATGGGCTGTTACAGCTTCACCGGTCGCGGGGGCGAGCAGAGTGCTCAGCCAGAATTTAAAGGTGTAGGGCTGTACGCCCTCCGCCCTCAGGGTGTCTCCTGTGAGACCGAACCTCGGCTTAGGGTGAGGTCGTGATTTGCGATGAGAAGGCTAGTGGCATTGTTTTGTCCGTCCGCCGAACCTTGCCCTTGGGCTCGGTTCGCCGAAGGGCGAAACAGGGGTCCTCGTCGCCGCCGGCGGCGACGGTGTCGCGAATGTAGGTGTGTAGTGTTATCGTGTAAACCGTTGGCCAGAGTTATCGGGTCATCGGGGTCGGTAAGAACGTGGCGGGGCCTACGTAGTTTGGGATCGGGATTAGGGTCTGGGATGTAGTCAGCCGCGGCTACCACCAGTGGGTTCGGATGCGAGATGGCACGATCGAAGTATCTTTCGGAGATATCTTTGAAATGCTTTGCTAAGCTCGGCAATTCAAGATCGTTATGGAGGTCTACGTTGCACATATACCACGGTGCTCCCGTGGCAATACGCAGGAATTTATTTTGTACCACTTGCAACGGATGCAAGGCCGTACGGGGGAGATGGGCAAACGCTACGCAAGCGTATGAAAGGATGGGGCGTACGCACGACTTGTAAAGTGTCACCTTGTGTCTAAGTGACATTTTACTGCGTTTATTGATAAGATGATATAACCGACCTACAACGAACTTAGCCTTAACTTTCATTTTTTGTATGTGCGGTTTGAATGACATTTTGCTGTCCAACGTTACCCCGAGGTACTTGACTTTCTTTTCCCACGGGATGACGTTTCCGAACAGGGTAATTTTGCCTAGCTTACGCAGACCGCGCCTTTGTTGTCGCGGGTGTTTACCGCGGCGAAAGTACACGGCTGCACTTTTTGAGGGATTTATTTCGATACGCCATTTTCTGAACCAATCGCCAAGGGCGTTGGCCGCAGCCTGCAGCCGCTTGGTGATTGTTACTTCGGAAAAGTTGGATGTATAGAGGGCGGTGTTGTCGGCGAACAACGCGAGCTCGACGTGCGGCTCGCGTGGTACGTCGCACGTGTACAGGGAGAATAATACGGGTGACAGTATGGAGCCCTGCGGGACACCTGCTGTAATCGATCTGTGGGTGGAGAAGGCTCCTTCCACGCGGAATTTGAATCGGCGGTTGGTGAGGTACTCTCGTATGATGAGTACGAGTCTGTCGGGCACGCCCATTTGGTATAGCTTGTATATTAAGCCATTGTGCCAGACTTTGTCGAACGCCTTTGCGACGTCGAAGAATAGGGCGCCTGTGGGAATTTGCAGCCCCGGGGCTGCGTTTAACCCGTTTAGGATATATTCGGTGAGACGGTGTACTTGATGAGTGCAAGAGTGAGCCACTTGGAACCCGAACTGCTCATTTATTAAGAGGCCTTTCTCGTGAACAAATGCCTTAAGGCGAGCGAGAATGATTTTTTCATAGATTTTGCCTAACGTATTTATTAGGCTAATGGGGCGGTAACTACTGACTTTATTGCGGGGTTTACCCGGTTTGTGAATTCCTATGACGGTGGCTTCTTTCCACTCGTCTGGAAACGCGCAGCCGGCTAGTAGTGCATTAAAGATGCACACTAGTAGGCATA
This sequence comes from Apodemia mormo, assembly GCA_036924255.1. Classification (NCBI taxonomy): domain Eukaryota; kingdom Metazoa; phylum Arthropoda; class Insecta; order Lepidoptera; family Riodinidae; genus Apodemia; species Apodemia mormo. The sequence continues at coordinate 13,361,726 of JAUPFN010000012.1, forward strand.
TTAGGGAGGGGGGGAGGTATTTAACTACCTTATTAGTGATTTTATCGGGCCCCGGGGCCTTTTTATTGTGTAGACCTTTTTTATGTCGCCTACTTCTTCGGGATCGGTGGGTAGAAGCGGGTCACCCTCCGGTGGTAGCGCCGCCCTGCGCTCTACTTCGCTATCCACAAGATGGACGTGGTCTAGGTCCGTAGGCTGGTTTGATGGGGAACATTTTGTTTGGATACTGTCGGCCAGGCATTCGGCTTTGTCTGCATCATCAAAAGCGGGCGTTTGATTAGGTCGAATGAGTGGAGGCATCTCTACTACTGGTTCGTTTTTAAAGGCCCTCGCCAACGGCCAGTAGGCCGTGTCCGATGGCGAGACCTCACTTAACAGTCTGTCCCACCGTTCGTTACGATACTCGGCGATGCGCCGCTTTACTTCTCTTTGTAAAGCTCGTAGCGAACGGCGATTGTCGTCGGTCATGTATCGGTCGTAGAGCCACGTAGCGGCGTTTTTGCGTCACAGTAGGTCGCGTAGCTCTTCCGGTAGTTCCCATCTGCCCCGAAAGGTGTCCGGTATTTCCCGCGAGGAGCTATCGACTACCGATTCTATGTGGCTAGTGAGTGACTTAAAGTAATAAAATGGATTTGGCTTCCTATACCGTACTAATGTTGCCAGGAATTTGGTCGAGGTGCTCTGATTGTATCGATTGAAAATTCTCATCGAGTTTTTTCCAATCAATTATCTTTTTCATGCGGACGGCGTGCGCATGGTGGGGGGAACCTAGTTTGAAAACTACCGGTCGGTGGTCCGAGTCGAGTTCGTGTAACACTGATACTGAACGCAGTTGTAAATCTACGTTCCTCATCAGCGCTATATCGAGTACGCTCGGTCTGTGTGTCACGTCGTTTGGCGGGTATCTAGTGGGCTCTGACGGGCTTACTGCTACGAAGTTAAGTCTGTCCGTCAGTCGTTCGATATCTAACCCATTTTGGTTGTTTAAGGGGGAATGCCACAGACTATGCTTGGCATTGAAATCCCCCCCTTATTATGACAGAGTTGCCCACGTCGAATAGAGATTTAAGATCTCTTTCTGTTACTCTTTTACCGGGACCGAGATAGGCTGATGCTAGTATGACTGGTTGATGACTGGTCATACCCACCTGGCAAACTGAGACTTCGAGATATTCCAAAGTAGGGGGATCTAGGGGAACAATTATCGGCGGACGCTCAGAGCCTTTTATACAGGTAGCAAAACAAGTTGAGTACTAGGGATATCTAACGATGCGCTTGCCGGCCCAGGCGGTGCATTTGTTGTTTACACTTTACAATATTCTTGCATTTGACGACGCGGACGCCGTCATATATATAAAAAGAAAGTCCTGACTCAATGACTGATACATCACTCAACCTAAGAAGGCTAACATTTTTCACAGGGATTGTTTTTCTGTATCCTATATTCGGCCGAATACTGAATAGAAAAAGCCAATATTACTCACAAAATGATCATATTTTATCAACAAATATATTATACAAATAATACTAAAATTTATCAAAAGTATTTTTTATGAATAAAATTCTACCACGAAGAATTCCGTACCATCTATATCTATAAAAGAATATCACGTTTGTTGTGTGTATACTTAAATATTTATTTATTTTTGAAGTTAATATATTTCCAAATACTTACTTTTTCAAAATATTCAAGTTTCTGCCTGTTTATTTAGATAGAATAAAAAAAATGCTTAAAAATTACGTTTGTTGTACAGTAACCCCCCTTTAATATTTACTTAAATATTATTTAATAACTCATTTTGAAAGATAATATACAACTTTGTGAAAATGTTAAGCATCTACCTGTTACCGTTATTAATATTGAGCAAAAAAAAATACGAAAATGTCACGTTTATTGCATGGGGAGCCACCATTAATATTTTCATTTTTTTTAAGTATTTGTTATATATATTCCGGCAACGGAAATACATAATTTGTGAAAATTTCAGCTTTTCGGCTATCAAGGTTTATGAGATACAGCCTGGTGACAGACAGACAGCGGAGGTTTAGTAATAGGGTCCTGTTTTACCTTTTAGGTACGGAACCCTAAAAAGATATACTCTTTTTAGGGTTCCGTACCTATTAAATTATAGACGTATTTTTTTAATACCTAAGATAATATACCTTAAGTATAAACTTACTTTCTTACTGCGCGTTCGGGTAAGAATAAAGAAAAAATAACGAAAATTATAACGACAAAATTTCACTTGTAAGCTATGAACATTATTTACACTGTAACAGTTATTTAGCATTGCTGTAATTAACATAAATAATTGGAAAGTTTTTCTACGTTTCAGAACCGCCCAAACTCGGCACGATTTTACTTAGCTTATGCATAATTAACATTGATTAAGGTTCAGTTTCCGTAATTATGTTAAATTAAAAAATATCCAGGCTTATAATTATAATAAATTAGTTAACAATAGCCGTAGAAGGCACGCATTTTGTTATGTCACGATTGTTCATATTTATTTTAACCGAAATTTAGCTTGAAATTATCCCTCAAACTTTACTTCAAATTACCTACCTATTTAACATTTTTTCTTTTTAACTTTAACAAGAATGCATACAGCGTAAGCCAGCAAATGGACGACTTCTTTATGATAATAGATGATAATAATAAAATCACAAAATATGCTAATAATGCGTTCTTATCTTCAAGATTTTTACTCTACTGTTTTATACGAGTATATGGCTACATACCTACATACATATCTTCACGCCAGATCCCTGACGACTAGGCAGAGAGAACCGAGTGCCATACATTACGATCCTCGCAGACTTTTTGCGCTTCCTCCACCAACATTACGCCCTTCATACAAACACGCCAGTTGCGAAGACTTGAAAACACCTTCGGACAGTACCTCATCAATGGTTATACATATACAAAAATGTGTATGTAGATATTATATGGGTCAATGTAAATTTTTGTGCGAGGAAATTTGTCCTAAATATCTCAGATACAAAAAATAGGAATTAGTAATACATAATTTTAAATACTAAAAAAAAATATTATTATAAATTTAGGCCTATGACTACGGATAGTTTGTCAAAACGGATAGTCGTCAGTCTTTTTCGAAAAATATGTAACGCAGTAAAACTGCAGAAACTGACATCCTATTTCCTTTATCTCCGGAACCCTGCATCAGATCTTCACCCAATAAAATATGGGACCATTTATTGGGTGAAGATCTGATTGTACCCTCTCAAACAAAACCCTCTCAAACAAAAACTAAATTTTCAAAATCTGTTCATGAAGGACCGGCTTCTAAGTTCTTTAAATTAAGTGTGTTTTTTAAATATTAATTTAAAATAAAAAAAAAAAATTAAAATTTTAAATTTTAAAAACCCACTGATAATATTTAAAAAAAATATTTAGAATGACTTAATTAATTTTTATTTTATATTTTACAGACAATCAAATGTTTGATTTTTATAATATTAAGTTCTTTAAATTGAGTGTGTTTTTTAAATTTTACATTTTAATTTAAAATAAAAAAAAAATCTTTAAGTGTTTTTAAATTTTAATTTAAGATAAAAAAAAACTTTAAATTGAGTGTGTTTTTTAAATGTAAAATGTTAATGTATAATATAAATAAAAAAATAAATTAAAATTTAAAATAAAAAAAAAAACACTGATAATTTCATGCTGAAAAGATAAAAAAAACATCCAGAATGATTTTTTTACAAAATGACTTTTTAGTTTATCTTTTACAAACAATCGAATGTTTGGTTTTTATAATATTATAGATTATATTTTATTTTAAAATTAACAGCATCTACCTCGTGGGTTTGGTGGTTTTACATTCGACATGGCTCTTACCATAAGATTCTAAGTTCCTTCCCGGGTGGGGAAAAGTAAGAGTATTATTGGAATTCTTTTATGTAGAAAAATCTCAGTATCTACCTGAATCCGATGTTGGTATATTAAATGCCCTCTGTAAAACAATAAGTATATAAAGTAACTGTTGGTTGGAATTATTGACCGCCCAGTTGGTCGAGTAGTTAGTGACCCTGACTACGCAATCGACGAGGCTCGGGTTCAATTCCCGACGTGGAAAAGCATTTGTGTGATGAGCATAAATGTTTGTATTTCTGAGTTTGAGTGTTTATTAAATATATTCTAGTATTTATATATGTATTTCCATTTATTAATATCGTTGACTAAGACCCATAACACAAGTAAATAAATTGCTTACTTTGAAGTTAGATCAGTAAGTGTAATTTGTCTCGTGAATAAATATTTATTTATTCTTTATTTATTTATTATTGCAAATTAAAAATAATAGTTGTTAAATTTGCAAAATACGGGAATTGAAATCAGAAATAATTTTCCAGCTGGCAATACAGATAAATGTTGATAAAAATAGCGTCAATTAAAATTTGAGTAACTCAACCAACCTCACAAGAGAAGCAGCATAATAATATTAATAAAAAAATCACATGTTAACGCAAGCGATGCCGTAATATTTGTTTATAGCAAGCGATCTGATTAGTTATATATTTGTACCGGATATTCCCTTGAAGGCAAGGACGGTATTAATTTCCGTTTTAGACGCTTATTTCGGAAAGCAAAAGATCGTTTTCTTTGTATTCTATTTTCAATCTTAAAATTAAATTGAATAATAAAATATTCAATAAATTATAACTTCATAAATGTATACGGTTATGATAATAATTTATAACAAAACATATTACTGGAAAATTTACACGAATTGATATAATGTTAGAGTAATAATTTATTTTTTTTCTGTTTTTTTCAAGTTTGAATTCCGATTTGACCATCTGCCATTCTGCCAGGCAGTTCGTAAAAGGTAAAAGATTGGCAAATATGTCACTAATATCGTAAAAGCTAAGTAGTAGATTTCCACAACGTCTCACCCGCGTTTGGTACCACCGCTTTAGGCCTCAAACTGGATGTCAGCGATATGTGGCGCGGCGGCGAGAGCGGCGCGATCTAAAGGTGCTGATCGATCGGTCTAAAAGCCATCGACAAAAATTTATGGCCAATTGAACAACATCGGTGATGACCACATGAGGTCCTGGGTTTAATTCTCGAGCCTAGCAATTTAAATGTTTTTTTTCCGTTTTCTGATTAAAACATCATTGCCCTGGATTAGATAAATGCCCGGTTGGCAATGGGCTTGCCACTTCACTGTGGGACAGAGTATCATCGGCGTATCGTGGGTGCACTAGCTGTACATCTGCCTACCTCTTCGTGCGTGAATATCTTTTTCTTATTCACTCTTTATTATATCTTATATATTAAGTATTATGACTAAATATGATGTCCTTTAATCTGTGCTTATATTCTTTCACCAATGAGTCTGTATAATAATAAATAAATATGTCGCATGACAAATTACACAAATTGGTCTAACCCCAAAGTAAGCAAATTAGTTACTAATGACATTTTATAGGTTACCTGTAATAATCAACTATCACGTCTTTTAATATGTACATTGTTTACCAGTGAACCTTTATAATAATAAATAAATGTCGCTGGACAAATTATACAAATTGGTCTAACCCCAAAGTAAGCACATTAGTCGTAAATTATATTTTACAGGTTATCTGTGATCATCAACTATCATGTCCTTTAATATGTACATTTTTTTACCAGTGAACCTGTATATAAATAAATGCCGCTATACAAATTACACATATTAATCTAACCCCAAAGTAAACAAAATATTTGCTTGTGTATTAATTAACGATACCAATATTTAGAAATACATAGACAAATACTGAAAATTATTTAATAAACAAAATCTAAAAATACAAGCACCGATGCCCATCTCAAGAATGTTTCTTCCTGTTGGGAATCGAACTCGAGGTCCGCCTATTGTGTAATCAGGTTTACTGACCAATCGACTAGGTGGCCAAATCAGACCGCCCCGTTCTTCCAATTTCTTTCTTATTAAGAAGTATTTTTCAAAATACGAACTAAATCGCGAGGAATCCAAACTAAATTCTTATTTAGTTTTTAAGAAATCCTTTTCGTAGCTTTCTTGTCTGCCCGTGTCAGATTTAATAAAACGCAGTTTAATTTGTTTGAACACTTCTCATGTTATCTTCCTTCTTGTCCTTTGTACGTTTTCAAGTTTTATCATAAATGTCTGAAGGATATCCGGATTTATTCTCATCGTGTCTGTGCAGACAAAGACAGTCTACAGACTTTGCAATATCTTGAGAGACATGAAACTTTATACTTTATGTGAAGTATTCGTTAAGCATTGCGTATTTCAGTTTTGGATATTGGAGATGCTATGTACAATTTTCCTGTACAGACAATTTATATAAAGGATTCATCACGAACGAATAGACTTTCTAGTTCACGATTCACCGGTTTGTCAGTTGGTTAGATGAATGGTGGTCCCCATCGCCGCATTTTACCGAGCCTACAACGATTATTGACTATTCCTAGCGATAATCGGGAACGACGGTTTTAAGTGCTTACAAGGCACGGCAGTGGTAACTTCTTGCTAGACTCCGAGCCGCTTCTTAGATTTTGGATTTTCCAGAAAAACCTCAAAAAAACCTTAATAACAAGCCTCCAAAAGATAAGAATATCAGATATCCTACCAGGCAGTTTGTAAAAGGCGAAATTAAACGTGATTGGGCAATCGTGTCGTATGATGTTTCACCTGGGCTTGGTACATACGTTTAATTTAAATAGTGTCAATACTTATCACTGACGTAGAGTTTAGAGGGTAAGGTTTTTTATATCATAATGTAGCAAACAAGCAGATGGGTCTCGTGATGGAAAGAGTCAACCATCGCCTATGGACACCAAAGGTGTTAATGGTGCGTTGCTATCTTGTGGCGAGGTCAAATGCCACCTGCATAAGTTTGCCGGCTACCTTACCCTCCAAACCGGAATACGACAGCGACAAGCACTGACGCTATTGCGGTAGGAATAGGTAAGACGGTGGTACCAGACCCGGGCGAGACAATGCAGAACTTTACCACCTAGTAGCCACGATGGTAGTGACTCATAAAGCCAATCGTAAAAAGGTATTTACTTTACTGTATACTGTACTTAACTTTACTTAGAATATACGTTATAAGTCCAGTGATACACGAATACGAATACGAAAAACAACGCGAACACGAACAAGAATACGAACACGAACATGAAAATGAGCATGAACATTTTATTTATTTACCACACACATTGTACAAATACAATTATTAAAATAAAAACAATAACACGTCTTATTTATAAATAAAGTTCAAAATAAAAAATAACAAGACTTATATTAAAAAAAGAAAAAAAATTAAACTTATAAGATGTGGATAAAACTCGCAGGATAAATAGTAATTTGTATGTAATAAAAACTCATCACATAAAATGGTACATATCCCGTAAGCGTTAGCGTTTATCACTTGACATAAATATGAGGCGCTCAATTAATAGTCTATTGATATATTCAATTAGCTCGTACACCAATTGAAACTTATCCATTAAACTCAATACTAAGTTTCTGATAGTGTAAAGTTTTGTAAAGCAATGGAGTTCTGCTTGGCACAGTTGTTCATGTGGAACTAGCAAATTGTACGACAAAATCTTGTCAAGCTTGAGGAATGCGAATTTCAGTTGCTAATCCTCGATACAGAGCAAATAAACAAGCCTAGAATATTACTTATAAGTAATATTAGTCCCATTACACCCGTTACACCCGCTTCTGTGGTGTAGTGGTCCGGTGTCGGAGTTGACCACAGAGGTCCCGGGTTCGATTCCTGGGACGGGCAATTCAGAAATGTGTTTTTTCAGTTTTCTGATAAAAACAACATTGCCCGGGATTGGAAAGTGCCCGGTTGGCGATAGGTTTGCCACCTATCACATAGTGGGACCAAGTATCTTCGGCTAATCGTGGGTGCACTTGTTGTACTTCTGCCTACCCTTTCGGGGATACGGGCGTGAAGATACTACTACTACTACTAGTCCCATTAATCTCACTTACATTATAAAAGCGCAAGCTTGTGTACTTTTTAAGTAAAATCGCAAACAAGTCACGAAGTGTCGCACTCGAGAAAGCGCGCCAAAATTGAATCGAATTTCGGCTGAATTTTTTTTAACCGAATGTTTACCCGAAGTTCGAATTCGGTTCAACCCACTAATGTGGTTCAATGTGATAGCCGATCTCTATTTCTGAACTATTTATGTCGCAGTATATCGGCAACATAGATAATAAACAAACCACAATATTTATTATCACTCGGTCACAGATCCTTTGCTGCACATGTATTCTTTCCATTTCTTGTATCTTCGGAATCCTGCATCAGACCTGCACAAAATTAAAATCGAACCACCTGGAAAATACACCCTTTAAAATTAAATACATAGTTCGCCGCATCTCACAAATGTTCGGCGCGTCCTTGTGAAGTGTCGACCGGCCTCCGTACAACTAACTCTCCATCTACCGGCGCGAACACATATATTACCATCTTAGGGGGTGAATTTCAAAAATCTTTTCTTATTCCTCCCTTTCATTGTAAAAACAACCCCTGTGAAAAATTCTTGTTAAAATTAATTTGTGTTTCGGAAACCGGCCGTAATTATCTTCGGCTAATCACCGGTGAATGCACATGTTGTACCTCTGAAGAGATACGAACGTGGAGATATTTTTTTCCTGTAAACGAAATATATGAGTACTTAGTAAAATAGTCAATAATCTATATACAGAGTGTGTGGTAAAAGAGTGTACATACTGAAGTAGGCTGTTTTAAAAATAGGCATTTAAATTTTGATCCAATGCGCTTGTGTCCACTAAAAAAGAATCAAATATATTGTAGTTTTTAATGATTAACTATAAAATCGAAATAACAAAAAACTAAAATATAAAACTAAAATAATGCTGGCCATTTATCACATTGTGGGACTTAGGGCCGGTTTTTGAAACGTCAATTAATTTTAGCAAGCAATTAATCTGTGTTTAACAGATCATTTGCTTGTAAAAATTATCTTACAGATTAATTGATTGCTAAAATTAATTTGTGTTTCAGAAACCGGCCGTAATTATCTTCGGCTAATCGTGAATGCACATGTTGTACCTCTGAAGAGATACGAACGTGAAGATATTTTTTTTCTGTAAACGAAATATATGAGTACTTAGTAAAATAGTCAATAATCTATATACAGAGTGTGTGGTAAAAGAGTGTACATACTGAATTAGGCTGTTTTGTACTCGATTCTTACACCGAATGTGTAGAAAATAGGCACTTAAATTTTGAACCAATACGCTTGTGTCCACTAAAAAAAATCAAATATATTGTTGTTTTTAATGATTAATTATAAAATGGAAATAACAAAAAACTAAAATATTTCATATGAAAGATAAGGATTAATAGTATTTTTATCATAGAATAATAACGCATAGAAACCAAGTCGACCCGCGCAATATTAAGCCATTTCAAAGAAGCCTGAGAAGGCTTCTTACGCTCACCGGCCGCTCAGACATGTGACACGTGCCACACGAAGTACATCTCTCGCATTTTAAACAAATATGAGTTACTTTGTGATGAAAGGCTGTCGCCGTGCTTCACAAAAGCGTATTTAAGACTTGAAGATCACATTTTACAAATAAAAACTACTTGGCATCGGATATTTTTGTATAAAATCCAAACAAATAAATCGTAAATATCTACGTAGAATGATATTCAAAATGTTGCCAGCTAAAGATGAAAATATTCTACCAGTTCTAGTTTTTGCCTATTTTCATTATAATTAATAATGTGTGTATTCCTATTTTATGTGCGATATTACATAGCCTGGACTTTGCTTTAATTTATAATAATTTTTAAGTGTTGGGACTTACCAGTGTACTGGCACAAATATTACAAAGTCGTTTGTCAAACCAATATTACAAGACCTTTATTCGTGTATAGTGAAGACATTTAGAAGACTAAAAAAATTGTTCCAACTAGCATTATAGATGCCGCAGTGATCATTAATCATCAAAAATACTGTCACTGCCATAAAGACTTTTTTAATTTTTCTTATGAAATAATATACCATCGTACAGCATTATTTCGTAATTTGCTTAGTGTCAAGTAGCTTTATTGGCGATATTTTCGAATTTTATCGACGAAAACATATAGAGTAATGTTCTAAAGTCGGTCTGCGCTGAATGTCGGCCTCCTAATAAGTTTATGCTGATGATAATAATAATAAATATCACTGGACAAATTACGCGAATTGATCTGACTCGAAAATAAGCAAATTATGTGCTTGTAGTATGGGTGTCAGTCAACGTTACTAATACATAGAAATACATATATAAATAATATATTTTAATAAACACCCAAACCCAGAAATATAAACATCTGTGCTCATCACACAAATGCCTATCTCTACCGGGAATCGAACCCGGACCCCATTGATTGCGTAGTCTGGGTCGCTAACCACTCGACCAACGGGCGATTTATGCTGATAATTAAGTTTCAATTCTACATAGTTTGAAATTTGTGTTGCGAATGACGACTTTGCTCACATGACTGAGTATTAATACACGACTTAATTATTTTGTGTCATATACTCCAATGCATATATAGCACGTAGAAGTCAAAGAGTCGCCACAAAGAGCTGTATTGTTTCCGATTCAGCTAAAAAAGTTAGAGGAGATTACGCACGAGGAATACGTTTTTCTATATTCTTTAAGATCTGAACCAAAACAGTTGCGCACGATAGGTGGTGCTCAAGTCATGCACAGAGCCAATAGTAGCTTGACTCAATATAGTACGTTTAGCAATATTTTAATTTTTTAAGTTGATTTAAATAAATACTTTGATTAATAAGTATCTTATTATTTTTACCTTAAAACGTTCGTCTATAACGTAAGTATTGATTCTGATTGCCCACCCATTTGCTAATTTTCAAGCTAGTTTAAGGTTTAGAATCATGGCAAGATTTGTATGAAAGCTATAATAAAAAAGGTTCTAAGGTGATAGCTTTGAACAAACATACATACACATACACGCACACAGACATACACATAATGACACACAAGTATTTGCCAAGTAATGTAAAAACATTTGTTTGATATAGAATTATATATTAGTAGATACATTTCAATAAGGTTTTTTTAAGAATTACTTCAATCACTGTTTATATAACTTAAATAATGTAAACTCGTATTGCCCATGTTTTTTATTTACGCTCGGTGCCGGTTGGTTACCGCTATTTGATTACTGAAATATACCAAAAAGTAAATATCTTGAGAACCTCTAAAACATTTTCCTGTAATTCTACTCATTTTACCTCATCGGAATAAAAATTGTAAGTTCTAAATTTTCTATATCTATATACATATAATAAAATCGTAGGAAAGTCAATGTATGTCCGGGGTAAACTCAAAAAGTACGGCATGGATTTACTTCAGATTTTGCATGAATGATACTAACAGGTCGGGTCAACATATAGGCTATATATTATCACGCTATCATCTACGGGGGAGGAGCTGTGCGGAGTACACGAAGTCTGCGCGAACGAAGTCGCTTGCAACAGCTAGTAACTAATAATACTATTGGAAAGACAGAAAATCTTTATTTCAGTGAGGTAAAAATATTTTAAATCACAAATAAAAGCACAAAAACTAAAAAAATATAAGGTTAAATAGCTTTGGAATCATCTTGAGAACATCTAAAATATTTCCCACATATTTTACCTAACCGAAAAAAAAGTGTAAGTTTCAAGTTTACACTAAATGATTAATAATGTTATAATATGAAAGATTATTTGTGTACCGGTCACGTAGATATATTTTAAATACCCTCTTGGGAAAATATGTATTTACTTGCAACACCATTCGAGTCTTTGTGTGCGTGACGACGCAAGTGATTACACGAAGCTTACACGGACATCGACACGGTTTTGGCCTAAAATATGAACGAAACGTTGAATGCAATTATCACTCTAAGCGTTATTACTCTAAGATTTTTATGATATGAATTCGGCAAAATTAGGCATTAACGGCAGGTTTTTGAACACAAATTAATTTTAACAAGCAATTAATCTGTTGAACGGATCATTTGCTTGTAAAAATTATTTTAAACATAGATTAATTGCTTGTTAAAATTAATTTACATTTAAGAAACTGGCCGTAAATCACGTGACAGTGACTTAAACGTTAACATTTTGTTTTTATTTTTATAGAAACCATAGAGTATGTAATGTAGATATTACCACGGCGTGATGACATTAGGACGCCATGACAGTCCAGAGCGTTTTCGCGGTAAATTTGATTATATATGTAGAATATTTAAAAAAAAAGTTCTTGGTTAATATACCTTATAAGTTAAAGTATTTCAAATTATTTCAAATTTAGTCAACTAGCCTATTATCCGATAAAAATGGTTAGTACTGACACCCGCGCATAGATATTAAAGTTCATTGTTTACAAACAGTGATTTACTGAACTCATAATTACACTTAATAGCGAGCCGCATATTGACCACACGTTTTGAATATTACTGCACTAATTTCGTTCAGCTTTACAAGTTTTTAAGCAATATTCTCTGTTTATTATATGTTAATTAGTTACATAACGACTATTAATATTATTCCTTCAATATGTATATTTTACCAGTCAGCCGGTAGATTTAGTCGGAGAAAACTTTTTGTATCTTCTAATGGCCAATAATATATTTTTAAATCAGGAAAAGTAGTCAATAAAGCTAATGAGAATTCTAATAGCTATTCAAGAGGGTTCATATTTTATTTCTTTCACGAGGGTCATTAGCGTAATGCTATCTGATATCTAGTTAATACCGCTAAGTGATTAATCCTATCGGTCCCGACATAATTAGTGATGTTTCGATTTATATTACGATCGGTGTTTTACTTTATGAATGCCTTAATGAATTCTTTTTATATTATAGTATAGCAAAAATGAAGATGGTTTTACTCATAACTAACATTGTTTAATAGCAAGTGAATTTGAAAAAGGTATATACTTTTTTTTTCTTACTACTTTTTTTTCTTATTTCTAAATAGAGCAAAGACTTTTCTTTTCTGCTTTTTTAACTTCCCGCTATGTAGTACGTAGTGTACGTAGATAGGAAATTACTGAATTTGTCCCGATTTTCGAAAATCGAGTTTTCAGCGGATCTCCATGTTTTGAGGTCCTAGGAATCTTTTCCGACTATTTTCGCGATGACGTCAGTATGTCTGTATGTGTGTGTGTGTGTGTGTGTGTGTGTGTGTGTGTGTGTGTGTGTGAGTGTGTGTGTGTGTGTTTGTGTGTGTGTGTGCGTGTGTGTGTGTGTATGTAAACATCGCATAACTTTTGATCGGCTGGACCGTTCTAAACGCTGTTGGTGGCGTCCGATTGGATTTTGCTCAACTTAGACTTCCTAAAAATTTGAACCAAGTCGGCCTAGGAGATTAAGAGAAATTTTGAAAAAACCCCAAAAAAAATTTTGGCGAAACAGTATTTTTTAACATAATTTCCAGATTAATGTACCGATTGAGTACAAAAACCAATCAGCTTTATTCCTCAAAAAACTACATCTAATACATAAATTGCATCAAATAGGCTTATCCGTTAGGTAGAAATCGTTGACGAAAAATTTTATAATAAGTATTTTTTCGACATAACTTCGAAATTTTTCAACTAATCATTTTTTGGTATTCTATGATATTTTAGTACTTACTAAAAATACGTCAGATGGTATTTCAAGAATCAAAATCGCATTTAATTTTCAAAAGTTACAGCTTTTCAAATATTAAAATTACGTCATTTATAGCAAATTTACTTTATATTTTTAAAATAATTTTCAGGCTAATACACCGATTGACTTAAAAATCTTATCAGCTTTTCTCCTTTAAAAACTGCGTCAAATAGCGTTAATTGGATCAAAATCGGTCAATTTGCTTAGGATTAATTAATGATGAAAATATTTGAAAAAAATGTTTTTTTTTTGACATTGCTACGAAATTTTTCAACCTATCGATTATTTAGCTAAAGCAATATTTTAGATCTCAAAAATTGAATTGAATGTCATTCAAAAGATCAAATTCAGCGTTTCAAAATATACAACTTTTCAAAAATCAATATACTGCCATTTTAACAAAATAGATGTTTGAACTGAAAAAAATCTATGTTTTTAGTTTTTACTCTTTTGAGCTTAAAATACCTTAATTTAGCGGGAAGTTTCAAGGACGGCCTGTAGGGTCAACCGCTTACACATTTTTTTTTCACTTTCTTTTATTTATGTCTAACCATTTCCATACTAATATTATAAATGCGTAAGTAACTCTGTGTGTCTATCTATTTCTTCGTCACGTATAAACTACTGAACCGATTTAGATGAAATTCGGTACAAAGATAGTTTGCGACCCGAGAAAGGATATAGGATAGTTTTTATTCCAGAAATTCCATGGGAACATGAACTATGCGGGTAAAACCGCGGGACTTTTAGTTTAGAAATTTTTCAACGCAATCGAAGTCGCAGGCACACCTAGTAAGTTATAAATATGTCGGATTGTTAAGATGCCAAATTTTAAACAAACTATTACTATAGTCGAAACTTACAACACAGAAGGCTATATAAACATTCGGTTTTTAGCATCATCCTTAAGAAAAAAAAAACAATTGTTATCTATTTAATTTGTAAACGAGTTACAATAAATATTTTGTTTTGTTGTTTTAAACAAATGTTTTCCATTTTATACTAGCTGACCCGGCAAACGTTGTTCTGCCTTTTTAACTACTCTTATTTTTTTTCTATATTTTCTCATCTTTAAATCTTTCATGGACTTCAACAATTAATTCAAAACTAAAATTAGCCAAATCGGTTCAGCCGTTCTCGAGTTTTAGTGAGACTAACGAACAGCAATTGATTTTTATATGTATAGATAACTTTATAAATCAAATAATCTCCATGAGAGATGCAAAAATCTATCATATCTATGTTGAAAATATATATTGCAACGTAAATTGCTAAAAATAGTGTGTAATAATTATGAATTCAAGTAATATTAATCTTTAAAAGTTTTTTTGTAAATTTTATCATTATAAAAAGTGTCCGTGATACAATTTACAATTCAGAAAAAAATATTAACTTCTTCTGAATTTATAATATAAGCATCTATCAATATGCATTGCATTTGAGGCGAACTTTCTGTAGACCCTCGTCAATTTCTTTTGAAAAAGCATATATGGCTGTTTGTCTAGATGGCGTACACTCGGCATCCTAACAAACCATTGCAAAATATTACGCGTTCCAAAGCCTCCTGTGGAAGTTAAGCGTTTTATATTTATTAGGATGACGGAACTGTAAAATAAGTATAAAAGTAGTTGTTTTTCAATTTTCTTTTTTATTCTACGCTAGCGCTATTCTAGTAGGTATTTTAAACTTTATTTTCTGTAAACAGCTGGATCCTTTTACAGTTTTCCTTCTATATAAGTGGGCCCTCCTTAGCTCTAAACTCCACGAATAAAATTCTCAAATAGCAACTCTAAATGCTTCATTAACGATACCATTTATTAAACAGATAAGTTACAATACAATGTCTATGACTAATGCCTATTGATTATGCGTCAAATCTCAAATTATAACAAAATTACCGCCAAAAAGTCATTACGCGAAAATCAGTAATGACTGTGGTTTTTCGTTAGGTTATCTGAAAGTGAATCTGAGATGTAATAGATTACATCGGCCCGAATGTACGAGCCCTTCGTTTCGCGCAATGAATCTGATTCTGTGATTTACTATCCAATTTTTATACTGTTAATTTGATTAATGATCGTCAATCAAATTCACAGCATATTAATTTGATTTTTAATATAATAGTGTTTTTGTTTGGTATTGTATTTACCGTTATTTTTAATAATAATAATATTATCGCTACACAAATTACACAAATTAATCTGACCCTAAAGTAAGCAAAGTATTTGCTTGTATTATGGGTGTTAGTCAACGATACTAATACATAGAAAATACATATGTAGGAAATGGGTCAGATATGATAAATAAAATGCGGATGTGGTAATATAACAACTCTTTATATTTAGATCAGAATAACATTAGATCACTATTAAAGCTTTCCATCACTAATGACTAGTTCTGGTTTAACAATTCCAAGTAACTTAATTATTCCCTATTACAAATAAGTCATAATTTAAGTAATAGATATAGATAGTCAATTATAAATTGTACTGCGACTAATTTATAGTTGACAATAATAATTAACTTGTTTGCACAAATTAATTATCCGAGAGTCAAGGATAAGCTACTAGCAAGATACAACAAGTGTACCGAGCCACGCCAGAGCCTAGACTGCCTTATCGGCGGGCGCTCCGAGCCTTTTATACAGGTAGCAAAACAAGTTGAGTAGTAGGGATATCGAACGATGCGCTCGGCGGCTCAGGCGTACACCTGTTGTTTACAATAATCTTGCATTTGATGACGCGGACGCCGTCACGGCCATACTGACATGCACACGTCCTCGTGTGCGCATCTTTATACATTTGAGGACAAGGAACGCCTCGTTCATCCTGACATATCTTTCAGAAAACTAAACGTAATCTTATTTTTTTTTTACAACTCTATAATTAGTGATCTTTAGCGAAATGGTACAATAGTGTGCTGGTCCGGCAACCCCTTCAGCAACTACAACTTTTAAACCCTTTTGTCAGTTTTGAAACCGGAGACTGGATTCTACTAAGCTAGGAATCCCTCTCATCAATTAAAAAAACCAGAGACTGGATTGTACTAAGCTCCCTCTCATCAGTTAAAAACCGGAGACTGGAGTTTATTAAGCTCCCTCTCATCAGTTAAAAACCGGAGACTGGAGTGCACTAAGCTCCCTCTCATCAGTTAAAACCGGAGACTGGAGCCTAAGCTCCCTCTCATCAGTTTAAAACCGGAGACTGGAGTGTGCTAGGCCTACATTTTTTGTCAATCCTACATTTTTTGGTTAATTTTTATTTTTATTTTATTTTTTTTATTTTTCAATTGATTTCTTTTCATAGTTTTATAAAACTCCCATAATTATTTTTTTTGCTTACATTTTTAGTGATATTTTTTTTATCATCATTTTACTACATTTTCTTTGTCTACTTTAT
Organism: Apodemia mormo; assembly: GCA_036924255.1. Taxonomy (NCBI): domain Eukaryota; kingdom Metazoa; phylum Arthropoda; class Insecta; order Lepidoptera; family Riodinidae; genus Apodemia; species Apodemia mormo. The sequence continues at coordinate 13,378,837 of JAUPFN010000012.1, forward strand.
ATCGTATTTTTTGCTGATGATGCAGCCTCATGAACAGTGGCATTAGTTATTATAAGATTAGAGAACTTCCTTCGCAGGTAGTTCGAAGATATTGAAAACTCTGACTGTTTAACTATTTACAATATACACTGCATTCCTATCAATATTGTTTGGACCAGTTTTATGAACAAGATCATTATCATGAGTATACGCCGTCACGTCATCCTTGTTATAATTTTCATATAGGTACCTCAAGAAACCCTACAGGAATATGGGAAACTTCGCAGAGGCTATCATGGGCGCACTTGTTTTCTAAAATTGCGGTAACTTTTAAGGAGCCCTTATATAAATTTCGTTTAGTGTCGTTCTACATTCCTAACAAAGACAAAGTCACCTACACTTAAAGGTTTAACATTTCTGTTACCTCTACTCGTAAAATGTCCGATTAGACTGATTTTTTGATTCTATTTGATACACTGGATCTTCAATGCTTGTAGATACTTTTGCGAGTTTTAGTTAGTTGCTTTGAATTCCGAATGTCAAATCTATGGGGGTAAATCCAAATACCCTACACCTAATGTTGTTGAGCGCGTGTTGAATATTACCTAACCGCTCTTGCCATAATTTGTCAGAGTTATACTCCACTATCATTATTCAACCCTACAATATTCGCATCACCTCGCTTTGAGAACACTCTCCTGACAACCCCAGCCAATATTGGAATTCTTGGCGTTGACATATCGAACAACGTTCAGTTCCGCGATCACTTGGAAGAAAAGGCCAAACTAGCCTCCAAAAAGCTCGGTGCGCTCAGTAGAGCGAGACAGCACTTCCTGCCTTCTCATCGCTTGCAACCCTACAAAGCGCAAATTCGCCCGCATATGGAGCACTGCTCTCATCTCTGGGCGGGAGCTCCGCAGTATCAGCCTCCTCCACTTGATCGCACTCAGCGTAGAGCGGTTCGAATCGTTGACGACCAAGCAATCTCCAATCGGCTTGACTCCCCGGCTCCTCGCAGAGATGTAAGTTCGCTTAGCATCCCCCACCGCATTTATCATGGAGAGCGCTCCGACGAATTGTTTGGACTGATCCCTGCTGTCGAATTTCATCACCGGACATCGCGGCAAAACTCAAAGTTCCATCCTCATCACCTCGATGTCCGGAAATCCACAACTGTGCGATTCTCTAGGCACTTCTTACCACGCACCACTCCTCCGTGGAATCAATTACCGGCGGGGGCGCTTCCGAACGGACACGACTCAGGCACCTCCAAGAAAAGAGCATACTCCCTCCCAAAAAGCCGGCAACACAGCTGCAAGACCTCCGGTGATGTGGCTGTCCATGGGCGCCGGTAATCACTTACGATCAGGAGAGCCTCCTGCTCGTTTGCCCCTTTTTTTTAGTGTAATACACCATGTGACGCTCTGGAACAGATGTTGACTGGTTTTCTGTTTTTCGGAACTTGAAGTGGCAACTTCTTTCTTCTTGTAGCGCATCGGTCAAATGGAAGCTTTGTGGCTGGGCCAGGGTCACAACATACATAGCAGACTACTGGTGGTCGGCCACTGGACACGTCACCAGAGATAGTGGTAGATGACTTGCTTTCGCTGCAAGCAAAAATTATTTGAGATAAGTTTCTGTTTATCACGGCAATAGTTGTTACGATGTTCGATTCTATCACAAAATTGTAACTTCCTCGAAATACAGTGGTGCTCTTAAATCGGTTCATATTTAAGTCTAAAAGGAAGAGATCTTCAAGTCCTAATATAGCTTGGCAAGACAGCAGCTTGTGAAGTAGGTGACGGCACGACTCTTAAGTGAGTGAGTAGCTACAATGATCAGATTAACCCCGTCTAATTTTTTCTTTTCTATATTTATTTTACTTGAGGTACACCAGCTAGTAAGTTACACGACAAAAATCCTACGAGTCAGATGAAGGGTCTTTGGAAGGACAGAAGCATCTCATTAAGAACAAAGCAGAGGCTGGTTTGTACGCTGGTGTTCTCCATATTCACGTACGGCGCAGAGTCATAGACACTAAGAGCTGCAGACAGACGTCGCATTGATGCGTTTGAAATGTGGTGCTGGAGAAAATGTTACGTATCCCTTGGACAACACACAGGACCAACACCTTCATACTAAAACAACTTGGAGTAAAGACCAGACTGTCTGCTACGTGCCTTCAAAGAATTCTACAATACTTCGGCCACATTTCTATAAAGCAAGGAGACAATCTCGAAAAAGCTAATCGTGACCGGAAAAGTAGAAGACAAAAGACCACGTGGACGTACTCCTATGCGATGGTCAGACCAGGTTCGCACCAATCTTATGTCTAAAAAGTTTTATGATGCTCTGCACGCCGCTGAAGATAGAGTCCAATGGCGTAACATTATCAAGAACTATCCAATGAGGAGGTTACGACCCTCAGTAATGAAGAAAACGAAGCAAGGAGGAGGACACCAGTCAGTCATATCGGAGTCTACCTCATCAGAATCAAAGTATATCAACTTAATGGGAGTAGATGCATTTACAGAACGTGGATTAATATTTTCTGCTATTTTTCAAAGAATAGTTTCCATACCGCAAGTGAAAAGAGACATTTACTGCTCTACATAATTAACCGAAATAGTTTGATGCTGAAGTGGGAGTGAATCCGATCCCACTTCTGATGTAGGAAATGGGTCAGATATGATAAATAAAATGCGGATGTGGTAATATAACAACTCTTTATATTTAGATCAGAATAACATTAGATCACTATTAAAGCTTTCCATCACTAATGACTAGTTCTGGTTTAACAATTCCAAGTAACTTAATTATTCCCTATTACAAATAAGTCATAATTTAAGTAATAGATATAGATAGTCAATTATAAATTGTACTGCGACTAATTTATAGTTGACAATAATAATTAACTTGTTTGCACAAATTAATTATCCGAGAGTCAAGGATAAGCTACTAGCAAGATACAACAAGTGTACCGAGCCACGCCAGAGCCTAGACTGCCTTATCGGCGGGCGCTCCGAGCCTTTTATACAGGTAGCAAAACAAGTTGAGTAGTAGGGATATCGAACGATGCGCTCGGCGGCTCAGGCGTACACCTGTTGTTTACAATAATCTTGCATTTGATGACGCGGACGCCGTCACATATATAAATACTGTTATTTACATAATACACACCCAGATCCAAAAATACAAACATTTATGCTCATCACACAAATCGTTGTCCCTGTTGGGAATCAAACCCAAGCCCCATTGCCATTAGGTTCGCTAACCACTTGGCCAATGAGGCGGTCCTTTTTAGCAAAATTTATTAGGACAGTTATGATAGAATCTATACTGTTTTTAATATAGCTTTGGTAATATACAATGTCAAATTTTTTGCTTTGTTATAAATTCCAATTTCTTGTAGAAAAATTAAATTCCGTATTTATCGTTTCAAGGGTTTAGTAGTGTCATGCAGATGACACTGTGATTTGCATGAAACAGAAAATCCATAATACACACACAGTATAGCTCTACATCGTCTCAGATATAAACACATATATATATATATATATATATATATATATATATATATATATATATATATATATATATATATATATATATATATATATATATATATATATATATATATATATATATATATATATATATAAGAATATAAGTAAAGGAAATAAATATTTACATATCAGTATGCGTCTGTGGTCTAGTGGTCCGGCGTTGGCGTTGACCACATGAGGTCCCGGTTCGATTCCCAGGTCGCGAAATTAAAAATAAATGTGATTTTCTAATAAATTAAAATTTTCTTATAAAAACAATGTTGCCCGAGATTGGAAAGTGCCCGGTTGCCATAGGCTTACCACCTATCACATTTGTAGCACCTTCGGCTAATCGTCGGTGCATTTTTTGTATCTCTACTTACCCCTTCGGGTACATAGGCGTGAAGATACCAGTATGAACCATACCATTAAATACCTGGTATCTTTCGAGTAATTAAAATAACTTGTAACACCCATATTATTGCAAATGCTACTTCTTTCTTTCAATGGAATAGACCAGGGGTTAGCAACTTTTCAAGTCGAAAGAGCCAAAAATTACAATTTACAAAATTTCAAAGTTTTTAAAGTGCTACAAAAAAAATCTTGCCAACAATACACGACGCATGTCACGGGGAGTAGGGGCGGGGTGTGATAAGCGAATACAATTGACTGAGAGAAGAAATGGTGCCTGACCTTCGTTAGTCGATTCAGAACGTGCGTTTAGCGTAATGCGGAACTAAAGAGCCGCAGGTTGCCGACCCCTGGAATAGACTCATAAAAAATGTTAATAAATTAAACAAGCATTTTAATGCGTTTCCGTAGGACACATTCAAACATACAAATTTATTCATATCTTTGGCTTTGTCTTAAGTTTTGAAATGAGGTTTATATTGTTGTTACCGTATAAGTTTAATGGGTATTTTTGGAATAATTATGAGAAGTTACTTCCTTTCCTTAACTTCCTCGTATATTGTTACAAAAGCTATATGAAATAAATGAAATGAAATGTGAAAATTTATCACAAAACTCAAACCGAAAATTATTATGTGACAAATCAGCAACAACTGTGGTATTTCATTATGAGTATATATCTCTAAGCGAATCTGAGATGTGATATTATTGATTACGACGGCTCGATGGTGTGAGCTTCTCATTTCGGGTAATGAATCGGATTCCGTGATTTACTATCCACTTTATTATACAGTTAATTTGATTAACAAATTAATTTAAGATTTTTTTTATATATCATAAGATAGCAAACAAGCAGATGGGCCTCCTGATGGAAAGAGACAACCATCGCCTATAGACATCAAAGATGTTAATGGCGCGTTGCTATCTTGTAACGAGGTTTAATGCCACATGCATAAGTTTACCGGCTACCTTACCCTTAAAACCGGAACACGGCAGTGACTAGCACTGACGCTATTGCGGCAGGAATAGGTAAGGCGGTAGTACCAGACTCGGTCGAGCCGATGCAGAACTCTACCACCTAGTAGTCACGATGGTAGTGACGCGCATAGCCACTCGGTCGTCTTTTCCGACCTGCCTGGCAGAACAGCAGTTGGCCTCTTCTTCAAAGGAGCCCGGAACCAACACGGGTAAAGAAGGAAGTTTATCAGTTACGTATATTATTAAAAATTAAATTATAATACTTAGTTTTTGTTTATATCATTAAATAGGAAACTAGCAGATGGCCCTCCTGATTGAAATAGATAATCTGTAGCGGCTCAAACAATCACAAACGCTACAAGAAAAAATAATAAAAAATGGACAAAAATCAATAACAAATGGAAAAAATGAAATTCAAAATAAAATCCTGAATCGCGATATCACAATTATTTATCTTGTAACACTATATACAAGTTTCAACGCTTCTCAAATGGACTTCGGTCCCCAGGCAGTACACCTTGCCTGGCTGGGAAGATCTTCCTTTTCCCCTTCCTTGTCTTTGTGTGACGTCATCGACCTCCACAGTTATGACGTCATACTGACAAGAAGTTGGCCCGCTGGTTCCATCACTTCGACCCTCCAGCGGTACGGACCAGCGGCGCCACAAATCCTTTGCCTATAGACACCAGATGCATTAATCGTGTCTGTTTGAGAAGGAATGCCAAATAGATAATTTCACCGGTTTCATTTCAACTTTCTCTCCAAACCGGAACACGACAGCGACGAGCATCGACGTTACTGCAGCAGAAGTAGGTAAGGAGGTGGTACCAAAACCCAGGCGGGACATCGCGCAGCTCTACAACCTAGTTAGAAGCCACGATGTTAGTGACAATTATTAGTTTTCTCTTGTTTTTAAAAAAATGTCTATCACTAATAGTAGGGGAGCCCAAGAGGGATTTTGGTATTTACTCGAGCGCGTCAGATTGACATAGGAGGGGTTACCTCGCATATTGTTAAGCCTCTTCACCAAACATAAGCTCATTTTATAGAGGGGCTATAGAAAGTCTAACTATGGCAGAAAAAAAAAAAAACAAAATTAAGATAACTTCGGCTTGAGAAAATTGACAGAATATACTTTTTTCGTAATTCTTACATAATTTCCTCCATAATAAAAGAAAATTTAGTCGCGCTCCAGACTGTCAAGACATTTTCTTTGTGACTTTCCCACTCCCTTACGCTACACTTGAAACGTCAAATTTTCTAAATTTAAGCTGAAAATACCATATCCTAATCTAACGCGCTTCAGTGTTTCCATGTCACTGATTTTTTAAATCATTTTTTTATCTGTAGATTTTTACCACACCATTGAAATGAAAAATATTATATAACCTTTTATTTTTCCTATAATTTAATCTACAAAATCCAATAGGTCCCTACGACGCTCCAGTAACTACCCATTTACCCCAATACAGTTGACAAATTTTAAAAGTATCGGCCCCTGACATCAACATGGATAAACACGCCATAGTTTACATTTATGCCATTTAATTACGATTAACCTTTTCTAACCATACTAATGTCATATGGTATGCTAATAAAACCCTAATACATATTATAAATGCGAAAGTAACTTTTTTTTATATCATAAGATAGCAAACAAGCAGATGGGTCTCCTGATGGAAAGAGTCAACCATCGCCTATAGACACCAAAGATGGTAATGGTGCGTTGCTATCTTGTGGCGAGGTCTAATGCCACATGCATTAGTTATAAGTTTACCAGATACCTTACTATCTAAACCGGAACACGACAGCGACAGGCACTGACGCTATTGCGGCAGGAACAGGTAAGGCGGTGGTACCAGACCCGGGCGAGACAATGCAGAACTCTACCACCTACGATGTACGTGTCGCTACGATGGTAGTGTCTCCATAGCCAATCGGTCGCCTTTTACGACCTGCCTGGCAGAACGGCAGTTGGCTTATTCTTCAAAGGAGGCCGGGACCAATACGGCGAAAACTCTATCTGTCTGTCTTTTACGCCTAAACCATGGGAATGATTTGGATGAAATGTGGTACAAAGATAGTTTGAAACCTAACAAAGGACATAGGATAGTTTTTATCCTTTAAATCCCACGGGAACAGGAACTATGCGGGTAAAACTAACTTTTATTTTACTGCCGCAAGTACCCCACCCAAAATGTGTATGGCAAATCAACGTTTTCCGGGTCAGCTAGTACTACTATAACTATACAGCCTGTTAGGTAAGTCGACCTAAACCTTGAAGGGGGTAATAAGGTATCTGATTCTTTTTCCAAATAAATAAAAAACATACCCTTAAATTTGAGTACTGCTCTCACTTGTGGGCGGGGTCTCCTCAGTACCAGCTCCTTCCTTTTGACCGCATTCAACGTAGAGCGATTTGAATCGTCAATAACAGGATTATTTCTGATCGGTTTGATTCTTTGGCATTGCGTAGAGATGTGGCTTCGCTCTGCATCTTCTATCGGATCTATCATGGGGAGTGTTCCGAGGAACTGTTTGGATTAATTTCTGCCACAGAATTTCACCATCGGACATCGCGACAAAATTCAAAATTTCATCCTCACCATCTAGAATTCTGGAAATCCGTAACTGTGCGATTCTCGAAGCACTTCTTCCCCCGCACTATTCCTCTGTGGAACCAATTACCGGCAGGGTTTTTTCCAAGCCTTACTTAGGGACCTTCAAGAAAAGAGCCTACTCTTTCTTAAAAGGCCGGCAACGTAACTGCAAATCTTCTAATAGTGTAGTTGTCCATGGGCGGCGGTGATCACTTACCATCAGGTGAGCCTCCTGTACGTTTGCCCCCTTTTCTATTAAAAAAAAATGCAACACAGTTATATACTTTTACGTGTGTCATCGATACTCATATTATTCAATACTTGTTCCGGTTCTAAATAAAATTATTTGTATTTGTATTTATATGTATTCACACCACGCTGTAACCCATGATCAGCTTGAATAATCTTGATGATTTAAATAAGTATACAAGAGGACAAGTGATAGTAAATATAAATATTCACGGGACAAATTACACTTACTGATCCAACCCCAAAGTGAGCAAATTATTTGCTTGTGTTATGGTTGTTAGTCAAAGATACTAATACATAGAAATACATATATAAATACTGGAATATCAACACCCAAACCCGGAAATACAAACATGTATGCTCATCACACAAATGCTTGTCCCAGTCGGGGATCGAACCCAAGCCCCGTTGATTGCGTAGTCAGGGTCGCTGACCACTCGACCAACGATCGATGGCTATATTTTTTTCTATTGTCAATAAATTAACATCCAGGGACGCGACAAAGCATTAGCTTGTACTTCTATAAGCGTATGAGAATATATTACATAATATTTCTCTCACTTTTTGTCTTTAAACAATAATAAATCAAAAACCACAAAACAACCACAGGAGAATAAAAACATTTGTTACCCTTTTCTACCCTTAACGTCACGCTTGCTCACTCACCGAGTGAATCCTAATCCAGGGAATACGGTGAATGTCAGTCCATATTTCAAGGTAGAGAGGGTCCGTGCACCTCGACAGATAAGAGGCCATCAATCACACTTTACGTTATAAACAGAGTAAACCCCTCTACGATAGGAAGCAATATTTTACGCCGCGTCTAAGTTTATAATCATTGTTTGCTTTTCATGGGTTTCCATAGATAATTTCCCTTGAAGGGTCTGAAATTAAAATTGTGATTTGTTTATATATTGTGTATTTAAATGATGGTGTTTGTTGAGTAAAGTTTAAATTTGGAACGGAGGGTTTTTTCTGAGGGTATTTTTGTTAGGTTTGTATAAGTTTATTATGTTTTTTTTTTGATATATCGTAAGATAGCAATCAAGCAGATGGCTCTGCTGATGGAAAGAGAAACGGTCACTTATATACACCAAAGATATTAATGGTGCGTTGTAACCCGTATGGTGGGATAGCAGTGCCATATTCATAACTCTACCGGCTACCTTACCCTACAAACTAGAACTCGACAATGACAAGCACTGATGCTATTGCGATAGAAATAGGTAAAGCGGTGGCACCAAATACCCGGGCGAGACATTGCAGAGCACTACCACCTAACAGTCACGATGACACGTATAATGCAGAACGGTCGCCTTTTACGACCTGCCTGGTAGAACACTTGTCTGTTCTTCAAAGGAGCTGGACATTTTTTTTAATAATTGGACAACTGCCTTCTCCTAGGAATCTTGTAAAAAGCTGGAAAAGGCCAATACGTGTCATTAACATCGTGATAAAAACTAAGAGGTAGAGTTTGCAATTTCTCGCCAGCTTTAACTAATCCTGACGCAATAATGGGTGTTTTTCAATGTTTTTTTTTATCTAAAACTCCGTTATTTATTTATTTATTATGAAAATTATATGTGTATATTACCAACAAAATTACATGTGAATTATAGTAATTACATATTAGTACCTAATACTAAGTTAACATATAATTTCACTTATCTCATTAAAATATTAATTAACTCATTAAAATTTCACTGGTAATATATAAAAGCGCAATTTTTTAAATTAGAAATTTACTTGACATCTAGTGAGGAGTCAAGTGACTTAGTGAGTTTATCTTTAAATTTTCTTAATTTATCATTAAATATAATATCGATGGACCCGTCCCTATGACACGTTATGACACGTTCTAGTTCGTAAATTAAATTATGATTAAATTTGATATTAACCATATTATCTTTATCATTATTGTTGCTGTCGATGTCCTAATTTACCTTCTCTATTCTTTTTATGTTTTTTTCTTATAAGATAACAAACAAGCAAGTGGCTCCCCTGACCTAAAAACGCAAACAGATACTTAAGATGTTAATGGTGCGTTGCTATTTATATGGTAGAGTGATAACGCTATTTGGAACACGAGAGCACAGAATACTTAGAGACTAATAGAAGTCAATGTTACATACAAGTAATATTCGAGCATAGCACACATAGACACCTCTCACGGACGCGATATCTCGGACTGGTGCAGAACAAACTGTCCCGAAACATTCCGAGATATCGCGTCAGTGAGAGGTGTCTATGTTTGCGTTGCTCGAATATCACATCTATGTAGATTGATTACTGTTAGTCTCCAGTATACTGTGACGAGAGTGACAAGTACCGACGATGTTGCGGTAGGAATAGACAAGGTGATGGTTAAAAGTCCGGGCAGAAGGTTGTGGAACTCTACCGGCTACTTGACACGATGCTAGTGACATAAAACATTTCTTGTTGGTTGATACTAGAGATTGTTCGCCTTTACGAATTGCCTGGTAGAATGCAGATGATCCATTCTTCAAAGGGGGCCCGGACCAAGATGCGCCATTTTATAAAGAAATTACGAAAAACAACTAAACCAAACCATTTAATAATATCTCGTGTTATCTTTCTCAAAATTAAATCTTTGTTGTCTAACATTATTAATTTATAACCCTCATAAGGTACGTGTATTAGGGGATGAGTATCTAGTTACGCGATACGGTGAAATGGTCTCGGCTTCCGGAATATTGCCACTAGAACGTCTCTAGAGGGACTCAAGTATGTTGATAACTGTTCAAGAATGGAGCTCTTTTAGATTTCAAGTGGGTCACAAGGATTTAGAATTCGTAACATTAGCTAAATTAATCACCGGTAAGTTTAGATTATAATTTATAAGATATAGGTTATAATCTGATTATATTAATATTATGTATACGGTGTGTAAAGAAAACCCTGTCTGATCTGAAAGAGGCATATAGGTTGGTTAAAGGCATTACTAAAAAATATTAAAATGACTTTATTTCTGAAAATATTTTATAAATGACAACACCTTGTCGCTGTTTGTTTCATTGTTTTGCTTTGACGGCTTTCGCACAAAGACCGCGCGAAGGCGCGGTCTTTGTTTTTCGGCTTTTTACAAAATACTTTAAACGCGCCGCGTGTTTTTCAGTAGCATCCGACTTGCGCGGCATTCTTTGATAATAGAATTTACTTATTTGTAGATGTTGTCATACTTAATGTATGAAAATACCATTAAACGTTGGTAAAACTAATTAATTAATATCCATAAAATAATTACACATATATAACCATATTACGGTACCAAGTAACACCTTTAATTATCCGACAGGGTTTTCTTTACACACTGATAATATTAACAATCAGATTTTATTTCTGTTATATTGCCAAAAAATATATTATTATTAACTATTCACAGATCAAGTACCTACATGTATAAATGTTTGCCAGCTTCTATTAAAAATATTAAATTTTTTTTGTTTTTACCTGACTACGCTACAAAAAGTGTTTCTCAAGTGTGTGTGTTATAATGTTTCAAATTCGTAATTATGCTTATATTCTATATGAATTAGGTACAAATCGTTAATTCAATTAGTTATTAATTACATTTATTTCAATAACCATTGTTTCATTATGACGATGGGAAAAACGTAAGTCATATCTAATTGAACAATAGACACAATCATGCCTTAAGGATTTCAAATGGTATACAACAAGATTACAAATGGCATACAACAAATAATTGCTTACAGAGACGAACCATTTGAATGCAAGCATCCATGACATACCAGAGATTGGGTAGCCAGCGAATAACACGAATTGCTTGCGAGAACTGCCGGGCGATAGGAACAGATACCGGTTCACATACCAGCTTCTAAAATATTGAAGCTAGATCTTTATTACGGTGAATATCTTGAATATTATATTTATTTATAAATATAATATTCAAGATATTTACCTATATATTATAGGTGATATAAGTATATCATTACATAGTATAAAACAAAGTCGCTTTCTCTGTCTGTCCCTATGTCCCTATGTATGCTTAAATCTTTAAAACTACGCAAAAGATATTGATGCGATTTTTTTTAATAGATAGATTGATTCTTGTGGAAGGTTTTAATATATAAACCTTTCCGATATTCCTACGAGAACAAAAGCACCGCGGGTGAACCGCGTACAGGTCGCTAGTTTCTTTATAAAATTGAGGTATATATTAGATTGCCCGAAAATGCGGCTTTAACCAATTGTTATATCATTATAAGCCTCATCCTAATTAAATTCATCTTTTGCTATTCAAGCCATTTTAATACGAGCCATTTATTTATAAGCCTTATCAATTATTAACTACTATGTTATAAATGCGAAAGTTTGGATGTTTAGGTGTGTTGGGATGTTTGGATGGATGGATGTTTGTTACTGAATCACGCAAAAACGACTAAACAGATTTGAATGAAATTTGGCACACAGGGAGATGATGACCTGGAATAGCGCATAGGCTACTTTTATTCCTAAAAAATTTGGTGATCCCGCGGGATTCGCCAAAACTTTTATAATGCAGCGGGCTGCACACTGCAGCTAGTATTGTCATAATGTTTAATGTTATTTAACTATAAGCCTAAGTAATCATTTATTTTATATTGCGTCCAAATTTTGTAAATCTATATCTTTATTATAAATGCGAATGTTTGGATGTTTGGATGGATGGATGCATGTTTGATACTCAATCACGCAAAAACTACTCAACGGATTTGATTGAAATTATCGGTTATTATATATATCGGTTATACGGTTTAAATCGGTTGAGTGATATGTTAAAAATAAAGTCAGTAAGTGAAATTAATGTACAAGTGATAATTTAATCGTATAATAACTAATATATTAATAACAGCCCTTTTTTCGAGCGGTACACAATTCTCAATTTTGTAACAAAATATATTGAATACTATTAGAGGTTAAGCTCCCACAACCTTAACTAATTCTTGTTTCAAATGTTAGAGAAAATTTCGCAAAAATTAAATTGCAGTCCAAATTTTGACATATGTTAATCCGGGCCCACTTTAAAAGCAGAAGATGTGCCATTCTGCCGGGCAATTTTTATGCAATGGTAATTATTAGGTAGTAGAGTTTCGCAACGTTTCGCCGGGGTTCGGTAAGACAGCTATAACTACCTATCTCTGCCACAATAACGTCAATGCTTGTCGATGTTTTATTCCTTCTTAAAATAAGTAGTAATCTTTAAATTCCTGGAATAATCCCTTTATACAAAGATTCTTTAGTTAATCGTTTTTATTGTATTAAAATAATATTATTAATTTCATTTTTTCGTCTCTTCCTTTTGGCAGTCTCATTGTCGCCTGTGTCGTCGAAGTTGACCACATTAGCTCGAGGGTTAGATTCCCGGGTCAGGCAATGAAAAAATGTGTTTTTTTTAGTGTTTCTGATAAAAATAACGTTATCCGGGATTGGAAAGTTTCTGGTTTGCGATAAGCTTGCCGCCTATCGCATTTTGGGACCAAATATCTTCGGCTAATCGTAGATGCACTTGTACCATTACCTACTTATTAGGAGATACAGGCGTTAAGATACTTTTTAATTCTTTTAACTTGTGTTGTTTTTACTATTTTTGTATTGAAATCAGTATGTTGTTTTAAAAATTCAGAACAGATAGTGATATGCTCGCAAAACATTTTGCAGTCGCAGGTAAAAGCTAGTTTTATTTTTAAATACTTCGTGATTTATGCATATGACATTTTTAACTGCAACTCGGATGGCTATTAACCATTAACATCATTGACGTCTATAGGCAATTGTTGACTTTTTTACCAAGAGAGCCGTCTGGTTGATTGCTGTTATATAAAATAAAAAACTATAGATCATGTTCAGTAAATTTTCATTGGTATATTTTGGGATATTTCATTTTTATGACATCACAATCTTAGAAGCGACACCTTCATGGTGTCAAATTTGTGGCATTTATAAGTATGGAGGACAATCTTATATGACTTTTCAATTTAAAAATGTGTAAGCGGTTGACCCTATAGGCCATCCCTGAAACTTCGCGCTAAATTAAGGTATTTTAAGCTCAAAAGAGTAAAAACTATAAACATGGATTTTTTCAGTTCAAATATCTATTTTGTTAAAATGGCAGTATATTGATTTTTGAAAAGTTGTATATTTCGGGAACGCTGATTAACTTTGATCTTTCGAATGACATTCAACTCAATTTTTAAGATCTAAAATATTGCTTTAGCTAAATAATGAATAGGTTGAAAATTTTCATAGCAATGTCAAAAAACATTTTTTTCAAATATTTTCATCATTAGTAAATCCTAAAGAAATTGCCCGATTTTGATCTAATTAACAGTATTTGACGCAGTTTTTATAGAAGAATAGTTGATTAGATTTTTAAGTCCATCGGTGTATTAGCCTGAAAATTATTTTAAAAATATAAAATAAATTTGCTAAGAATGACGTGATTTTAATATCTGAAAAGCTGTAACTTTTAAAAATTTATTCGATTTTGATTCTTGAAATGCCATCTGACGTAATTTTTTTAGTACTAAAATGTTGTAGAATACCAAAAAATGATTGGTTGAAAAGTTTCGAAGTTATGTTGAAAAAACACTTTTTTTTTAATTTTCGTCAACGATTTCTCCCAAACGGATAAACCGATTTTGATGCAATTAATGTATTAGATGTAGTTTTTTGAGGAATAGAGCTGATTAGTTTTTGTCATTGATATAAAAAACCCTAGATACACAGTCCCGAACACAGACCACATACCCCATATTGGGGTATGTGGTCTGTGGTCCCGAACAAATATGACACTCAAAAGTGTCCCTAATTTCATTTAAGTAGTTATAGATATGGCAAAAACATATGTTCTTGCATATCCAACCTTAAGTGCTCGACTTATAGTTGTTTTTACAAAGCAATGTACGAAAAGAAATAAAATTGTCAGTGTCGCGACCGACGCGATTCTATTTGAAATGAGCGCACAATTTAAAATTGTGAACTCATTTTGAGAGGACGTTTTTGACACTGATTGTCATCTTGATATTGTGTATCTTGGTTTTTTATATCAATGGTTTATGTACTCAAAAAATACTGTTTCACCCAATTTTTTTTTGAGGTTTTTTCAAAATTTGTCAAAATTTGCTGGACCGATTCGGTTAAAATTTCCAGGGAATCTAAGTTGAGCGGAATCCAATCGAATACCATTAACCGCGTTTCGATAGGTCCAGCCGTTCAAAAGTTATAAGATGTTTACACAAAACGTGGAGATCCAGTGAAAACTCGATTTTCGAAAATCGGGCCAAATTCAGTGACTTCCTATCTACGTACACTGCGTACTACGTAGCGGGAAGTTAAAAATGTTCACAAAATTATAAGGCAGGATGTCACTCACGTAGCGGAGGAACAATTTGAATTTTGTTATGAATTGTTTTAAAAGAATTGATGTTTTCTGATTAGCTGTCTCAACTTTAACTATTTTTGGTGTTTTCTTTAAAAACGGCCCTATAGTACAGCGAAGCCATTTAGTCTTATCTTTCTCTTCTTTATTGTCACTTGTCAGATTGTGCTCCTGGATTTTACACTCTTTAGATGTAAGTTCTAGTAGACAAATAGAGATAATGGCTTCAATGACGAGAAAACGCGTTCACGAATTTTCACACGTTTAATATCTTAAGCGAGCTGATAAAGCAAATAAGTAGGAAAAGCAATTTCTTGAAAAGGGTAAAATTACACACGACTCAAATTTTTAGTGCTTAACGCGTATAGATGATTGATGATAATATCCGACCTACCAATTTTATACGTATAATACTTACGAAACCTTTATAACATTAAATATTATTTTACTTCAAATAAAGCTCTTAAGTCTGGGAGAAAAGCCGTGCCAAAATTTTCATCTAATATATCAGACACTAACCTACAAGAGACGTGGCGTGCGTCTAAGCTAGGCACTTCAATATGACTGGCTTAATATTGTAAGTTTTTTTATATAATACGTTTTACGAAATGCCTAGTTGTAACGCAGTTAAATTAATTCTTCCACTAGGAGCCCAGATTAGAAGTAAATAAATATCATAAATAAACGAATTATTTTCTTGTGCTAGTGTTATGGATGTGATATTTGCTAAAAGGCAGAATACCTCACATATTATAAATGTAAAAGTTTGTATGTTTAGATATTTCTTACTCAATCGCGCAAAAACGGCTAGACCGCTTTAGATGAAATTTGGCATACATACAAATGATGACTTGGAATAGGATAAGGGATGCGTTTTATTCCGGGAAAATGTATTGTTCCCGTGGGATATGAAATATACAATGTAACGTTCTGCCAGGCAGATTGGCTATGCGAGTCATTACCATCGCGGTTACTAGGTGGTAGAGTTCTACAATGTCTCGCCCGGGTCTGGTACCACCGCCTTACACATTCCTACCGCTATAGCGTCAATGCTTGTTACTGTCGTGTTCAAGTTTGGAAGGTGAGGTAGCTGGTAACATTATGAATATAGCATTAAGACTCTGCTATAAGGATAATAACGCACTATTAATATCTTTGTTGTCTATTGACGGTGGTCGTCTCTTTCCATCAGAAGTCATTTGTTTATTTGCTATCTTGTTATAAAAAAAAAATTAATGAACACCCAGATCCAGAAAATCTATGCTGATACAAATTCTTTTCCCTGTTGCAGTCGTAGTCAAACCTCGTTGTGATCGGCGTCGTAAGACGTATACGAAAACCACTCGACCAATGGGACGGTCAAATATTCCTTATTATTTTAAAGGAAATCATTTATCTTCTTACGCCCTGTTTAAATCATAAAATGTAGCTTACACCATTTAACACGCCTCACCTTTTCGTTGCCCCTAAAGAAATTATTCAATGGGGTAAGATCAGAAAAACTCACGGGTCATTTGACGAGGTCAAACTATTCTATTTCACACCAATGTTTTTAATATCATCTTAGTATTGTAATGAGTGTTTGCAACAATATATCCTATACTAGAATTTATTCAGTTTGTTGGGTGCAGGCGTTGTACTTCTGCCTACCTCTTAGAGGATACGGGTGTGACCATACTTTTTTTAGAATCTATATTATTCTAATCTATATACATATTATAAATGCTTTGATGTGTGGGTGTATGGATGGATGGATGTTTGTTAATCACATAAAATCGACTCAATATAATTTGGCACAGAGATAAATGATGACCTACAATAATACGTAGGCTTTTTATTCTATTTAAATAATTGTTCCTACGAGATTCAAGAAAACCTTTTAAAACGCATAGTTGAAAAGCCCATGTCAAATATAAGCAACTTTTTTCTTAAATCAACTTCTAAAAGACAAATTGGGGATGTTTTTTGTATACTGTACTGGATTAGCATAGTTTTACAAATAAAATTCCAATTTATTATAAAGCTTCTTTATTTAACTTCATGGTTTGCAAAATAGACAAATATACATCATTTAAATTGTCATCACTTAAAAATTCCGTAACGATTAACAATTATTTTACATAGGTACACACATACATAGACATCATTATACTAACTATTATTTATACATTATTCAAATAAAAATTAAACTTTATTATACATATTCGATAGAACCGATACCTATTTACAAAAAAAGGTATACATTAGCGACACTTAATTTTATATAACTTGTATATTAGTGACGTACAATTTAAAAAAAATCGTCTGTTAAATTGTTTATTTCTTAATGCCCTATGCACAAGTTGATCGGAGCAATTACACTTGCATACAATCAACACTATTAACAATATATATTAAAGTATTAACCTTTTCATCTTATAAAGTATTCAATACACTGAGACAGGCCGCAACGGGAAGAGACGGGCCACATCGCAATAAAAATGCTAGCATAGCAGATTAATATGAGCCGGAGCAGAGTAAAGTGGGCCGCATTGCAACGCAGCGCATTTTTGTATTCCTTTTCGCATGTAATTATCCTTTGTTGATCATCATAACGTGGATCTTTCATATCATATAGCTATATGTACCACTGTACTAAAATTATTAATACTTTTTATTGATTCAGGCGTTACTTTGCGGAAATCCATTAATAAAAAGATGAATTTAATTAAATTTGCTATTATCCGCGAACTGTTCTATGTATCCTGCGCGATGGTACCGAAAAGGAAGACGTTGGTTTAATAAATTGATAAGACTCACCGATGGTCCGGACAAAAAGAAGACTCCAGCGCGAGCGGCACAATTATCCACCCACATCCACCACACTTTTATAACCACGTCTCACACCAGCACCAATCACAAAAGCATACAATTTGTGTACGCACTCAATGCACGTTTCACTTCGAAAACGAAGCATCGTCAGGAGAAACGAACACTACCTCACTCTACGCGAGTGTAAGTAATACTTACCTCTATATACGCGAGTGTAAGTAATACTTCCGAGTGTAAATAAAAAAAGGACCATTGGTGAGTCTTATCCATTTATCAAACCGACATCTTTCTTTACGATACCATCGCGGAGGATACATAGAACCATTCGCGGATAATAGCAAATTTAATTAATTTCACCTTTTTTATTAATGGTTTTTCAACTATAATTACGTAACTTTATAAATTATTATTCAAAACACGTAGTAGCACATGCACAAAATTCCATTCCGCTCGCTAAACCACACCAGCGACAAGGCGCATCGCGCCAGGTAAGACGGCATCGCATTCACCGAAATCCACTGAGAAAAAATCCGCGTAGCAGTATTGTGCAATAGTTCATATAAAACCTATAAAATCCATCTGGATGGACTTTTGCGATGCGACCCGATCCGTTGCGGTCCATCCCAGTGCTCGGTCTTTAAGTCAGCGCTGTTTCTATCTTGTTAATTTTCGCGTACTGCTATGTCGTAGTTGATGTGATAGAATAAGCACTCATCTACACGTATGCTCAAATAGGTTTATTAATAGCACTAAATCTACGGATACAGACAAGTTGAAGTGCGACATTGCTGTGACACGCATTAATATAAATCATTAATATGTTTTGTTTTAATCCAGTCGTATTACACTCGAGTAGAGATTCTAAATCCAAAATGGCGCAAATAACAACCTTATGGGAAACAACCTTAAGTTCATATTTGTGCAGCCATCTACTCTTATTATTCTACTCCACGTGTCACTACCATTGGTGGTAGAGTTCTGCAACGTCTCGCCCAGGATTGGTACCATCAATTTACCTGTTCTTGCCGAAATACTATCAGCGCTCGTTACTGTTGTAATTTGGTTTGAACGGTAAGCTATCCGGAGAACTTATGCGTGTGGAATTACCATCTTGTCACACGGATAGATACGCAACATTAACATCTGTACACGACTACAGACCATGGTTTCTCTTCTCATCTGTAATTTTTAAGCAATAAACTTTATTGCTTTAAAATTACAGATAATAATAATAATAATAATAATAATAAATATTCACGGGACAAATACTCTTATTGATCTAATCCCAAAGTAAGCAAATTATTTGCTTGCGTTATGGGTGTTAGTCAACGATACTCATACATAGAAAACACCCAAACCCGGAAATACAAACATTTATGCTCATCTCACAAATGCTTATCCCCATCGGGGATCGAACCCAAGCCCCGTCAATTGCATATTCAAGAGCACTAACCAATCGACCAACGGCACGATCAAGATGGAAACAGTATTAGGTATTTTAATGTATCAAATACATTTCTCACTACAGCAGAATACGTTTTACATTGATGTATTGACGTATAATTGAAACGTGCGGCTTACGTGATTTAAGCTTATTTTCTGAAAAATAAATTAGACATTTTACATACGTGTGAATTTGGCGTTAGCGGTTTCGATACAAATTTTGACACTTCGAATGTTATTCTGTATACCGTGGTGTCCATAAAATGCACTCTGGGCAGGTCAATTGTATAATACCAAGGATTTAAAACGTTACAATATCGATATGTTAGCGCGTTTCATGCTATTTCGTGATTGGTTAATTCGTAGTGAATTAACGTTATGATATATGATAATATTATGACGTTGTCTTCTAGCGCTAGTTGGCGAACCAATCATAAAACACCATGAAATGCGGCAAACCAATCACGAAACAGTATGAAATGCGCAAACATATCGATATTATAACGTTTTAAATCCTTGTATAATACTCTAATAAGGTAACAAATGTGCAATACTCTTGGTTTGTTAAATTTTATAACCTTTTTGTACATGGGAGAAGGGAGTAGGCTAGTTTAGAGTTTAAACAAAGTATATTGAGGTATATATTACAGCTTTTAATATAGATTTTCGATTTAAATTAAAATTAAATATAAAATAATTAACACATATGCCTAACTTATTATTAAACAATTTCGCTAATGTAACCCTTTTCAAATTTAATTATTACTTAACATAAACCAAAACTAGAAAATAAATATTTTTTAATTTAATGTTACAATACTAATTATTGTCGTGGAGCCTTCTACTACATTTTGTACAAAATACAATATACAAAATGTCACTGGGTAAATTTATTGAATTAATAATTAAATAATAGCTATCTTTCAAAAAGTTAAATGGATATATAGACAATGTTTGTTATGAGAATGTACACTTATAAAAACAATATATCATTACATATTATAAAACAAAGTCACTTTCTGTGTTTGTCCCTATATCCCTATGTCCCTATGTATGCTTAAATCTTTAAAACTACGCAACGGATTTTGATGCGGTTTTTTGTAATAAATAGGTTGATTCTTGAGGAAGGTTTTAGTATAAAAACCTTTCCGATATTTCCACGGGAACAAACGCTACGTGGGTGAAACCACGGGCAGGTCGCTAGTTATTAATAAAATGAATTTCTCGTGACATTTGGTTTCAATTAAGGCTACAAACTGAATCGAAAAATATTTCGGTTCATCATTAACAAAACAAAGATATATCGTGAATAATATGCATACTTATTAAAAATGTTAGTTTTATGCGTTCCTTTAAATTTTAAAAACAAATATAATTTTCTAAATCAAAACAAGCTCTCCCCAACAACCTTCAATGCATCTTGTTTAGTTCGCACTTGATTCAACTATTCTAGACTGAAGATGGCTGCAAAAACTAAAGATACATGACTACCAATATAACTAAATATATTGAATGTGTTTATTTAGTTTTAAAAATTATTTGTAATAGGTATTCGACTAATACTGACGCTGCAACGCTGCTTTGTGTTTACAAAGTTGTTCATTCAGTATTTTCAGATTTTAAATAACTTATTCAAATGAAGCTAAATTGATTACTTATTTTAATTATAAATTAATTAAGTAATTAATTTAGCTTAATATTTTATAGTAAAATTTGTGGCGTGTATAAATAACTGTAGGTTATACTTATCTATCTCCACTGTAGGCAAAGTGTAACACAAATAAGAAATAATTATAAATTAGCTTTCACGTTTAAACATAGATTAAGATAATACTAATATCAATAACAATAAAATGCGTTTTTTCTAAATAATTTCATTCATAAAAATTTGGTTTTCGTATATTCAAAATAAATCTTATTTATTTAATTTATTATTTTTTTTATTTATATTATAATCATTATTAGATTATATTAGGTTTGAAATCGGATTCATATCGTGGTTAGTTTTTAAATTACTTTTTTATTTACTCTGCAAAACATTACAAGCTCGTGATCAGAAAAGGATTGCATTGTACGCTACATATTGATTATGATTTTGACGAATCCAAGAAAAAAATATCATCAGATCAGTTCCCTTGGTTTTCTGACGGGCGGTTCTGGGCAAGATTGGTGATCTGCCCCATCACCACTATTTGTCGACTTGTAACATCGATCACTTATTTCTCGTAGATAATAACTGAAATCTAAAGCGATGGCAAGGTGTTCTCAGTAAATCGGGGGTTAAAAAAAATCGAACTCGGGATTTTAGTATCTAAGTAACCAACAGAAATCGAGACAGATAGTCAACAGAGCCAGAATGTCGAATTTTTAAAACTAAACAGAGACCAATTCTTTTTTACTATTATTTTAATCTGCGTTTATGAATATAAATTGTACAATAAAATATTTGATCGTTCAATAACTTATTTCTACTTTAAATAAAACAAAATAAAAAAAATTAAACTACATACATATTTTTATCAATTAATTTTATGACTAGTTTGAAGGAAAATTACTGCACCATATTTTCGAATATTTCGTTACATTATGGCACTAGGTTTTACTTAATCTAAACTTAATCCAAACTTACTAAATCAATACAGACTCCTTTATAATTTAAATACATTTAAACACTATTAATCTTTATAACACATTGGTCACTTTTTAGCGTAAAAAAATATTATTTATTTATTATAAACGTTAACAATCATAGCTATATGCAAACGCAACCATAAATAAATTAAGCCATACATATATTAATCTACTGTTAGATATATTGGTTAAGGGATATAAAATATTTTGCTGTATAAATTCACGGTACAAATTACACTTAAATACGTACATACATACATACATATCTTCACGCCAGATCCCTTACGGGGTAGGCAGAGAGAACCGAGTGCCATACATCACGATCCTTGCAGGCTTGTCTCGCTTCCTCCACATTTATCACTCTCTTCAAACACACGCGCCGGTTGCGAAGACTCTTGACACCACCTTGGGACAGTACTCGATCAATCTAATCATGGTATGTCAGTCTTGGTCTTCCCCGGTACCTACATCCTTCCACATTCGCGTTGTATATCTGTTTTGTTAACCTTTCATCTACCATTCTTTCTACATGTCTGAATCAACGGAGCATGCCCTTTCTTATCTTTACACCGACACTTTCTTTCAAACCTAACCTCTTTCTCATTTCGACATTGCGAACCCGGTACGCGAGTGTCATACGTATACGTCAATACGTACATATTTATTTATATATTTATTATCTATATAAATAAAAGTGTATCGCCTAAATGTTTGTATGCGCATAACTTCAGCTCTTTCACAGTTAAACCACAGAATACTAGAGACTAACAGAAGTCAATCTACCTACAAGTAATATTCGAGTAACGCACGCAATTTGGCATTAGACCTCGCCACAAGATAGACGCACCATTAACATGTTTGGTGTGTATAGGCGATGGTTGACTCTTCCCATTAGGAGACCCATCTGCTTGTTTGCTATCTTATAATATAATTTAAAAAAAACATAGATACCTCTCACGGACGCGATATTTTGGAATGGTTCGAGACAGTTTGTTCCGAACCAGTCCGAGATATCGCGTCCATGAGAGGTGTCTATGTGTGCGTTGCTGGAATATTACTTGTAAGTAGATTGACTTCTTTTAGTCTCATGTATTCTGTGGTTAAACTGCTAAGCTGATTTTGATGACATTTTGCATGGAAATAGTTGAAGAACTGAGGTCAAACAAAGGCTAGCTTTTTATTCAAAAATGAACTGAAAACTGAAATAGGGGGAAATGTTTGTATGAAAAAATATATCTACATGCATTATCTACATGTTAATCTGATCGCGGGCGAAGCTGTGCGAGTCAGCTAGTTACTGCATAATGGCACATTTTTTGACGTTTAGAATACCTACTAGGTGACCCGACAAACATTTTTGCCATATAATTTTTTGTTGGGGCACTTAAGAGGGCGGGGGGGGGGGGTTAATTGAGATTAAAAACTATCCTATATTTTAAGTTGGACCAAACAGTATTTATTTATAAAATTTAATTGAAATTGGTTCAGTATTGGTTCAGTGAATCCGTAACAGACAAACAACGTGACACGTAATTATATAAAATATATATAATAAATAATAATAAATCACGAGACAAATTACACATACTGATCTAACCCCAAAGTAAGCAAATTATTTGCTTGAGTTATGGGTGTTAGTCAACGATACTAATACATAGAAATACATATATAAATACTGTTTCATACATAATAAACACCCAAACCTGGAAATACAAACATTTATGCTCATCACAGAAACGCTTGTCCCCGTCGGGGATCGAACCCGAGCCTCGTTAATTGCGTAGTCAGGGTCGCTACCCACTCGACCAACGGGGCGGTCAAATATATATATATATATATATATATATGCATGTCACTTTAGCCTATTCACTATGTGCAAATAACATACTTTTATATTTATAATATATATATATATATATATATATATATATATATATATATATATATATATATATATATATATATATATATATATATATATATATATATATATATATATATATATATATATATATGCATGTCACTTTAGCCTATTCACTATGTGCAAATAACATACTTTTATATTTATAATATTACTCCAGGCGAAGGAAAGAAAGTGTTGTCTAACTTTAAATTTATGTATGTATTGGCTTATTCAACTGAAAGCAAAGTTGTGCATAAATTTTATTAGTAACAGAGCTAGGAACGGAATTTCATTACTATTAATAATGTAGCCCTTTATCTTATAACCTTTAAGAATATAACGTTTACTGTTTATATAATTTATTATATAAACAGTAAACGTTATATTCTTAAAGGCATTATTTTATAAATCAACATAAACATATTGCATAGTCGATAGAATTTCTTTAGAAACCATTGTGGATTTTTACTTACTTAAGAATAGGATGAGGTTCTCAATCTCTCAATCAAGTTCCAATCCGTTAGATTTTCGTTTTTATGCGGTCTCAAATTACTTAAAGATGCCGAAACTGATTTAGATTTATTTTTGTTTAAGAGGGCATTCTTTCTGTTTGGTCACGTATAAATTTGATGAAGATTTGTCTAAGGTTGTAGAGATACTGATGATTGAAAATCGGCGATAACACGTTCTGTTAATATTAAAACTGAATGGTTTTAATGTTTGCAAAAAGGGTTTCGCCAAATTTCTATATTATAATATATTTCTCTTCGCAAGTTTTAGTCATTTTAAAAGTTAAAATAACCTTAGTATATATTCTCATAAAGAAATTACATAATCGACTATACATCATTGTTCCACTACTTATTAATAAAGTTGTATTCATTAGACAACTATTAAGATACTATACTATATATTAATTTAATAATATTTTCGTATATATATATCGTGACGATAAAAATAACAATATAATATCAAATTATTATGGTTGTAACTTTTAATGGCAAGCCTTCAGAAGTCAGCACGTATCCTAATGAACCATTTTACTGTTGGATATCACATCGCATGATAACACATTATCAAAGACCCGCACATTTTGTCATTATAATAATGTCTACGAAAGTTAAGATATATCTCTTGCGCTGAATATATTTCGAAGCTCTAAATACGTTTGAGAATATAGAAGTGACAAGACACGGTTTTATTATTAAGTAGTGATTTTTTATATTTTATTTGCTTAGTAAATAATTCTTCCAGAAAATAATAATTAGGATTAAAGAAAGTATTAAAACACAATACACACATAAATTAAATAAACATCAAACAGAAAACTTTATGTCTCAAATGCTAAAAAAAAATTTAGTATATAATACAAGAAGCTTCAAAACCTTTTTAAATGCATTCAAAGTTGACCCAAAAATATCTAAGATCTAAAATCTTACCTTTTTTATTAACATCCATCTGTTATAATCTTAAAATAATAGTTTAAACTTAAGTTTATATAAAACAGCTCAATGTTATACTTTTGATTAGTAAAACTAAATTATTCATTAGAGCAAGCCATTGCGTACTTACGTACCCATAATTTATGGTACAACACTTTATTTACTCTAAAATATTTCGGTATTATGTTGCAACAAGGAAATGCTTATTACAACATTTCAACTAAGCATAATTAACACAAACTTACTAAGATATTTACACAACTATTCCAGCTCTCTGCATTAAAAACTATTCTGAACTCTCTTAACTTTTCTTACATTAAGCATGCAAAAATATTGAAACAAAATTGTTAAGGCTCTCTTACAGGAACAAATCAGAAATTACTACACATGTTATTTGGCAAATGCAGAACTGTATTACGTTTATATATATATATATATATATATATATATATATATATATATATATATATATATATATATATATATATATATATATATATGTGTGTGTGTGTGTATGTATATATATGCCATAGTAATAGGATTGTCCACTAAATTGTATCCAACATGTTGGTTGCGAGCATTCCATCCATGTGTCCATTCAGTGCATCCGAGAAATGTTTCCTGTCCTTGTTTTTTGTTTATTTGGCCTAGTTCTTCGACTTTACTAATTCTAATTCAATTAAGTAACTAAGTAAGTTGTTCGTTTCGTTCGAATGTAATTGTATCCCATTCCTTGTCATAAAAAATATAGAGTACAAATTTTTCCACGTATGAAACAAAAAATATGGCATTGTCTGTACCACTATTGAATATATACATTAATATCTATATCAGTCCAAGGCGCTTCAAATTTTTTTGGTTAAACAAAATTTATACTTTTGTCGGCTGATATGGCGTGTAATCCCCATCACAAATCCTATCAATCTTTACGTAAATCACTCAACTAATCAACGGACAACACATTTTATTTATAATTAATATTAAGTTTTACGTTCTTCTTGAGGCTGCACTTATTATATTCACACGAAGGTGGCAACTGCAGTCGGCCACTACCAGAAGTGCTTTGTTGCTTCGACTCTAAGCGCGAATTTCCGCTGCCACTTTCAGTGTGAATTGAGCTTTATAGACAGTATTAGTAAAATTTAATATTATGCTCGTAGTATGTAACATAGAACGAGGATATTTAAATAAAATAATAATACAGATAAAGCAGTACATGTACTACGATAATACAAATCTGCATTCGACATAACACAATCCAACCAGAGTGGGTAATACTGTTACTATTATCAGTCTCGAGCGTCGTTCACATTGAATTATTCCATACAAATGGTCCGATTACCACAGTTTATTCACAGATATCGCACTACACGTAGTCTCTTCGGCCGCGAATTTCGATACTATTCCTATCACTCACTACTGATATTTCTGAACCATCCTTTTTCCTTTTACAGGATTGGCATAGTCTTGAAATCTGTTGACAAATACATACATTTATTTCAATTTCAGCATTATTGAGGATACCTTTACCTAAATTTTAAGGTTAAAACTTTAGCTTGGTTCGGACATTTTTATAGAATAACAGACAAGTGATTAACATAACAGACATAATGTGAATTTCGATGTATGTGGCTACTGGGGAAAATCAATGCTAACATGTTATAATGACGTAAACTTGTGTAATTTTTCTTTTGATATTATTATTATGATTATAATCAAAGTAGTCAGATGCAGTGTGTTGTGTGTGCTCAAGAGTCCCTGAGTATTGTATGGTCCTCAATTCTCCCTGACTACCCCTGAATCGAAAAATTGCTTAGTATCTAAATCCAGAGAATCTTTTCAAAAACCAGTACCAATAGACTAATGACAATTTCAAATGCAAGCAAAAAAATGTATATGCTTATAGTTAGTATCTCAATAAAGACATAACGGAATTAACTTTGTAAGATATTTTGGGACTTTTCCAACAATTTTAATTAATTATTTGAACATCGTGCTAATGACAAAGCGTTACTGTGAATATCGTAAGTTATTGCACAAAAGTCCAACTACATCAGCGACCAACCATGCGACTTAAAAACCGATAGATTACGTTGGACGCACCTAAAACTTTCAGTGCACGCAATGTACGGCGTCGGCACGCATCGATATGCACACACTTGCGTCGGTTTTTGTTGCATTGTTTTACTCTATCATTTTCTATGCGTTGACATCACTACATAGTATAAAACAAAGTCGCTTTCTTTGTCTGTCCCTATGTATGCTTAAATCTTTAAAACTACGCAATGGATTTTGATGCAGTTTTTTAAGCTTGAGGAAGGTTTTAGTATATAATCCTTTCCGATGTTCCCACGGGAACAAAAGCTACGCGGGTGAAACCGCGGGCAGGTCGCTAGTTATTAATACATGCAACGCAAACGCTGCCACAACACGATGCGCGCTTCTTATTATCTTGGCTTTTTTCGGCATTAATTGTATGTTGTGCAAGCACCACTTTCCTGATAGATTCTACTTTATCTACTACACTATAAACTGAAGTTACTATCTATCCATTTTATAAATAATAAAATTTCAACGTATGAACTACACAAGAAACGTAACGATTTGACGCGATCGTGATTTATTGCTGGAAGCTATTATTACATACCCACATTTACTTGGTATCACTCACGCGATTTCTAATTCTAAATACTTTTTTATTTCTAGACAATAATATAACATACCTTGACAAAAGATCGTACGGGTTGTTGTAAAACGAAGATGGCGAATATTACAACTCCTTGAAGTGCATTAATGAGGTCAAATACCGACCACACAGATACTACCGCCGTCCCTGCTCCCGCAGCCCACGATACCACTTCCAGTACCCATGACAACCCCATAATAGCGGAGAGAAAGCAGCACGTCCGAAATCTAGACAAGTAAGAACAATCTAGTGAACATTATATTAACAAAAATATATTCCTTAATAATAATATTGAGCGTCTATGAAACTATCCCAACACAGCTTCAATTAAATAGTCCATGTTATTTCCGCTGCTCTGTGAAAAATAAACCAGCCGATTTTCTGCTAGACAGAGCTGATTTCACTTACAACATGAATGTGAGATAAAGTAGTTAGCTTTTTAACTCACATTATGAAAGTGAACTATGAGCTTTTTAGGATAATCAGTTCACTGTAACTGTAACAACACTAACAAGTTATGAAAAATATATGCATACTAGCTAACCCGGCAAACTTTGTTTTGCCATATAAATTATTTAATTAAAAAAATAAGGGTTGGTGATAGAAGGGTAAAAATTTAGAATTGTATGTATTTTTCAATGTTAAATCATAAAAAAAATAAAAATAAAAAAATTTGTCCATAAAATAAAAAAAAATTAGGGGTGGACAACCCTTAACATTTAGGGGGATGAAAAATAGATGTTGGCCGATTCTCAGAGCCACTGAATATGCATACGAAATTTCATCAAAATCGGTCAAGCCGTTTCAGAGGAGTACGGGAACGAACATTGTGACACGAGAATTTTATATATAAGATGATGATAAGAACAAAGGTTACTACTGCTGAAATTATTTGGTAAGATAATGATGGAACGACTCGCTTATACACTATATACCATTGCCTTAGCTTCACATTGCAATAATTTTAGTTATATTGGTATCATTATTTATTTTCAAGAGTAGACTAGACTATTGACTTAATAATAGGATTATCTGTCACTGACAGACAGTTTGACAATAAAGTCAAAGAAGCCGTCTGCTTGAAGGCTTGTTTGCTAGTAAAAAAGCTTAAACAACTTGAGTTCTATTTCTATATAACTGACCTGCCCCAGTTTTGTACGGCCATCTCTAATATTTATATCCGAACAAATCTGACGATGCCATAATAAATAAATATAAATAAATATTCACGGGACAAATTACACTTACTGATCTAACCCCAAAGTAAGCAAATTATTTGCTTATGTTATGGGTGCTAGACAACGATATTAATACATAAAAATACATAATATATAAATACTGGAATATATTTAATAAACATCCAAACCCGGAAATACAAACATTTATGCTCATTACTCAAATGCTTGTCCTCGTCGATCGAACCCGAGCTCCGTCGATTGCGTGGTTAGGGTCGCTAACCACTCAACCAACAAGGAGGGAATGTTTCTTCAAAATGGCTGCAGCCGTTTTAAAATCCATAGAAAACATATATAGGTATATATCGTCTTTTGTAGGTATGTTTTTTCTCGAAATTATATCTATATATTATATAAAAAACAATTGCTTTTCGTTATTCTCGCTAAAACTCGACAACGGCTGAACCGATTTGGCTAATTTTAGTTTTGAATTAATTGTTTAAAGGGTTGGGAAGGTTTAAAAGGTGGAAAATATAGAAAAAAAATAAGAGTAGGTAAAAAGGCAGAACAACGTTTGCCGGGTTAGCTAGTTTATAATAAACTCTCGGAATTATTTATTTATAAACAAGATTGATATGAATTTAGCATCAAAAATAAGTTTATTTACTTTAGATATAATAATAACTAAGGTCTTTACAAATATACATAAAAATTATACTACTATAAAATTAACAAGTGGATTGTCTCTTTTACAAACTTTATGGCATCCCGTATATATATATATATATATATATATATATATATATATATATATATATTACTAGCTGTTTTCCGCGACTTCACCCGCGCGGACTTCGTTCACTCCGCACAGCTCCTCACCCGTAGGTGATAGCGTGATAATATGTAGCCTATATGTTGACCCAAAACCTGTTAGTAATATTCATGCAAAATTTGAAATAACTCTATGCAGTACTTTTTGAGTTTACCCTGGACATACATACAGCCAAACAGACAAAAACTCTAAAAACTATATTTTTGGCTTCGATATTGATTGTAGATCACGCCCCAAGTATTCTTTTAAAAAATATTCAATGTACGGTTTTGATTTTCCTACGATTTTATTATATGTATATAGATATCATAGGATAACAAACAAGCAGATATATATACAGAACTGCTCACTTGGTATTGCTGATTTTAACATACCGCCATTTTTGTGAACTATGCACATTAAAATTGTGACGGTTTTTCGATCGATAGAAGAGAAAAAATGAAATCAAACTGCATTTTTTATCTCAAAACGATGGTTTCCTGTTGTATGACAGTTTTTCAGAGGATGTGCGATATATCACTGATGATGGGAAAAGAAACTATCACCTTTAAGCACCAAAAATGTGAATAGTACATTGCTACGCATGTGACGTGTTAGTAATGCTAAATATATAAGTTTACCGGCTACCTTATCTCCGAAAGTGGAATACGAAAGTGACTAGCACCGATGCCATTGCAGCAGGAGGATGCCATTCCCCTGTGATCATGGTGCTTGCAACTGCGCCTTTATGCGCGCGAAATACCGGAAAAATTATGCATCAACTAATCTCGGTAAGATCCTATTAATACTTAATATGCGAAAGTCTGTCTATCTGTCTCAACTACAAGACTGATTTTCATGCAATTTGGCAAAGAAATAGTTGAAGATCCGGGGTCAAACATAGGCTAATTTTTTTTTCAAAAATCAACCCCTAAGGTGCTGAAATAGGGTATGTTTGTATGATAATCTATATCAACGACATGTTAATCTACTCGCGGGCGAAGCTGCGCAGGTCAGTTAGTTTATTATAAAACTTGGTTTTACCTCATTATCTACTTTCATCAATAACATTATATAGTATGAGTATATAAAAAAGTGTTAATCATAATAAATATTTCTATATGAACTTACATCTTTTTGTACTTCTTTAACCTTTGGCTAAAATTAATTGGCGATTGGCGTAGTGGTGGTGACGATCGTTCTTGCACCGGAAGTGGTTGCCCGAGTACTGACGATAATCTCACCCAGTCGTCAGTCGTACTGAAGTCTGAATGAGCTAAATCTAAAGCTACAACAAAGAAGATGGAAATTATTTTCAAGACGTTTGCATATATTATTTAAAAATAAATTAAAATCGACATGTGACACCCCTTAAAATCACAACACCACAGACCACATGAATACTGATAGACACGCCATTAGGAAGGAAACGTGTCGCCACGCATATGAGCAAACGCTCCCATTACTTCACTCGTTCCCCGACGGGGACAAACATTTGTGCGATGAGTATAAATGTTTGTGTTTCTAGATTTAGGTGTTTATTAAATATATTCCAGTATTAATATATGTATTTCTATGTATTAGTTTCGTTGATTAACACCCATAACACAAGCAAATAATTTACTTACTTTGGGGTTAGATCAATAAGTGAATATACGGTAACTTACAGTGATCTTAACTACTGATCACTCACATACAGTAGGTGTTTAGAAACCTAACTTGGCTCAAAACTACATTATATGCTTGACCTTTAGTAAAAAAAATATACCCTCCTTCAGGCGGGTAAAATGTAAAAGTAAATTTTTTTGTACTTTTGTATGAGCTGCTGAGCTTGTGACAATATTTGTAAAACTGTCTCTCGCATTTTACGGCATACCTAGTAGTAACAAAGCAATACTGTTTTAAAAGGACTTCGGGTTAACACGGATAATACTTATCTCATTGATTTTACAAATGATATATGCCAGAGCTCCTCCTATAATTTATCCAGAATATTTAATGGCGGTATTTCGGCTGGATCGATAGTTATGTTAATTTCAACTATAAGTAAGTTATCTAAAATATAAACCACAATACTTACGTGTGACATCCTTAAGTTTATCGTAATGTTTGGCAAATGCCCGAGATGTTAATAAAAATATAATGAGGTTGCTCAGTAATATGAGCGCCACAGGTCCATAAAAATAAGGCAACGCCGCTTGGTCCGCTATAAAAGACATAAATAAAGGCTGTTAGTGTAATGATTAGGGTTGTAATGTTACAGGAAAATCAAATTTTCTTATGGCGGTTTTTGTTTCAGCCAGCATATGCAATGTATGTAATGGGATATTTAAAAACAATCAGCGTGTGATCAGTATAAATTATATTAAATGTTTAGTGATTATTTTAAGTAAGTGGTACAAAATTCAGCTAATTTAATACTTAAGACGCTAAAGATACACAAAAATATAAAACTTAAATAAATATTTTATTCGCTTTACAATAAATAGGTGCTCGTTGTATAACAAACTCATAGATCAAAATAAATACTAGCACAGAACCGTGAACAAATTTATGATATCTATTACTACCTACATATATAGCAGATGACGCCAATATAAGCACTTCGGGTGTCTGAAAGAAGTTAATAAGACTTTCATATACAACATATTTCATAGTCACGCAATGATTGTAATTTATTTATTTTTTTATTTATTTAATACTTTATTGTACACTTAAGATTCGTACATTTTTTTTATTACAAGCGTCGATCTAACCCCAAAGTAAGCAAATTACTTATTTGTGATATAGGTGTAATAGTCAACAATGTAAATGCATAGAAAAACATTATATAAATATTTAAATATATTTTCTATCTATGCCCATCACACAAATGTTTGTCCCTGTAGGGAATCGAACCCGGACTCCATCGAATGTGTAGTCGAAGTCGCTTACCTCTCGACCAACACAAGGGTGGTCCTTTAAATATTATCTGTATATTTTTTATATTATGTATAATTTACACCTTTGCATACAGACTACAGACTGAATTTGTATTTTTTGTGTTAATCAATAAAATAAAAAACTTGAGAGGTGCGAGGGACACCCGGATGGAACGAAGTTCCTTTTATTATTATTTACAAAAAACCTGTATAAGACACCACACTGCGTTCAATGCGAAATAGAAATGAAAATATCTGGCTTGCTTTCTATAAGAGAGAGAGAGAGAGAAACATCCGCACGCCGCACAGCTTACAATACCTTACTATAGCAAAAAGTGTCATGACAACTTTTCGTAAGAATTTTTTCCGTCTAGCCCCCTTTCACAACGCGCGATAAGGAACTTCGTAGAATTTCGACCCACGGTCGAATTCCGGCACCCGGTCGTATTTCGGAACCCGGTCGAATTTCGGCATCCGGTCGAATTTCGGCACCCGGTCGAATTTCGACCCAAGGTTGAATTTCGACCCACGGTTGAATTTCGGCACCCGGTCGAATTTCTACCTGCGGTCGAATTTCGGCACCCGGTCGAAATTCGACCGGCGGTCGAAACTCGGAAACCGATCGAAATTCGACACTCGATCGAATTTCGACACTCGTTTGAAATTCGACTGTCTGTCGAAGTTCAACCTTTGGTCGAAATTCGACATTCAGCCGAAATTCTGTATAAATGTCGAACATTCGGCACTAGAAAAAAAGTAAACTCAAATAGTAGATACTCTTTCACTTTCAATGCACGAGCTAAAGGGAAGTGGCTGAATATTTCTGTGCTTACAATACCTTACTATAGCAAAAAGTGGCGTGACAACTTTTCGTAAGAATTTTTTCCGTCTAGCCCCTTTCACAACGCGCGATAAGGAACTTCGTTCCAAAATAAACAAAAAGTACTCTTACTACATATTTCATATTTCTAATAAATAATTATGATTATGCTGCTCACATTGCGTCAAAGTGCAAGATTTAAGGACTAATGCTTCATCAATTAGCGAGAAAGGAGGCTCAAGCTATATCGTGAAATAACCAATAGCCTTCCAAATCACAATTTATTGATCCATATCGCGAAACTTATAGTCTTTGTAATCAGTCGTGTAGTAAAGTAGACTATTGGCCGGTTTCCGAAATGAAAATTTTAACAAGCAATTAATCTGTGTTTAACATATTTTTTACAAGCAATTGATCTGTTAAACGCAGACTTTTTTTATATCATAAGATAGCAAACAAGCAGATGGGTCTCCTGATGGAAAGAGTCAACCATCGCCTATAGACACCAAAGGTACGTTGCTATCTTGTGGCGAGGTCTAATGCCACATGCAAAAGTTTACCGGCTACCTTACCCTCCAAACTGGAACACGACAGCGACAAGCACTGACGCTATTGTGACAGGAATAGGTAAGGCGGCGGTACCAGATCCGGGCGAGACAATGCAAAATTCTACCACCTAGTAGCCACGATGGTAGTGACTCGATAGCTAATCGGCCGCCTTTTACGACCTGCCAGGCAGAACGGCAGTTGGCCTATTTTTCAAAAGAGACTGGGACCAACACGGCGTAAACTAGAAACTAAAAAGACTAATTGCATGTTAAAATTAGTTTTCGTTTCGGAAACTGGTCGTAAGTCACATCTGCATAGTGTACCGTGGTGCTACCTATGTAGCTTCCTTATCGTAAAATAAATTTTATATTCGTCCCAGTAATTTGAGTTTATTTTTTATAAGCGTAGCAAATACAAATATTTTTTCTTTATAATTTAAAAAAAATGTAGATATTATATATATAGATAAAAGTAACTTTTATATTACAAGACTTATACTTACTTTTGAACCAACAACCTTTAACTCCAAAATTAGGCTTAAGATAAGTGCTAGGAACTGCAGGCGATAAATCCATTGTCATGGTTATTATAAGCAAAAGTACTGGTAATATGACAGCATAGGCGCAATACCATGCAAACCTTCTTCTCATACTTCTTCTGCTAACTTTGGAAGCTATATACCGGCTGAAATTAGAAATACAAATAAATTTTGTTCTAAAGAAAAAAAATGGAATCTTTTTTGTTTAATCTATATTAATATTTATATTATAAATGCAAAAGTTTGGATGTTTGGATGGATAGATGTTTGTTACTCAATCACGCAAAAACAGCTTAACCGATTTAGATAAAATTTGGCACACAATTAGATGATAATCTGAAATAACAGGATAGTTTTATCCCGTAAACATGAGTTGTTCCCGTTCACTTAAACTTTTATAAGGTGCAGTGAGTAGCGTTATATATGTTTGTTACATCCAAAGACCTACAAGTAAGTCTTTGGTTACATCATAGATTACTTTGAAAAATGCAAATAAGTAGATTCTTGACTATCCAAAACTATAATTAGATTTCGGATAACTATAATACCAAATGTATCCCCCAATTTTGTCACCATCTGTTTTTTGAACTGTCCCTTATTATGAATATAAACAGATTTAGACATATTCACGCCAAAACTATGTTTTTCTGCTATTGACAGAAACACAAATTTGTGTGGTGGGTGTGGTTTTTTTTATATCATGAGATAGCAAATAAGCAGATGGATCTCCTGATGGAAAGAGTCAACCATCGCTTATAGCCACCAAAGATGTTAATGTTGCGTTGCTATCTTGTGGCGAGGTCTAATACCACATGCATAAGTTTACCGGCTACGTTACCCTCCAAACCGGAACACGACAGCGACAAGCACTGACGCTATTGCGGCAGGAATAGGTAAGGCGGTGGTACCAGACCCGGGCGAGACTATGCAGTACTCTACCATCTAGTAGCGACGATATTAGTGACCCGCATAACCAATTGGTTGCCTTTTACGACCTGCCTAGCAGAACGGCAGTTGGTCTATGGCCCGGAACCAACATAGTATAAGTTGTTACTAAGTGTAGTGGATGAGGGTGGATTATTGTGCCGCTACTTCTTTAATTTCCAGTGCTTCAGTAACTTCATTCCATTCTTACCCTACTTTTTATTATAAATAAAAATAAAACAAGTTTTAAAATAAGCTAATCTTACCGCACGTTCAAGTAAGTATCGAAGCACATGACATTCAACCAGAAGAAGCAGGACACGAAAGAAAACTGTATAATATATGCTGGAAAAAAATAAATCTTTATTTAAACCAAACACAAAAAATTTAAACAACACTGGCGAACGATAATTATAGTCCGATTAAAACACGCTTCAAAACATGCATCTTTTTAAATCGTGATTTTTTTTTGCGAATTAATTGGTCTGACATATATTTTATTAAATATTGTAAAGAAAACAAACTCGAAATTATAAGGATATAATACTAGAGTTTTAAGATTCAACTTCATATTTCAATTCGATAGAATATTTTGCGCAAACATCAATTTTTGTAATTTAGGTGGGAGAAATAATGTAATCCATGACCGCGCAAACACTTATTTGTTGGTAAAGGTAGGATGGTGTAATCTTTACATATAATAAAATCGTAGGAAAGTAAAAACTGTACATTGTATATTTTTTTTTAAAAGAATACTTGGGACGTGATCTACTCGATATCGAAGCCAAAAATATAGTTTTTAGATTTTTTGTCTGTTTGTCTGTGTGTTTGTTTATCTGTTTGTCTGTTTGTCTGTATGTATGTCCGGGGTAAACTCAAAAAGAACTGCATGGATTTACTTCAAATTTTGCATGAATATTACTAACATATCGGGTCAACATATAGGCTACATATTATCACCTAGCGGCCAGGTGCTGTGCGGAGTAAACGAAGTCCGCGCGGACGAAGTCGCTGGCAACAGCTAGTAAATAATAAAATTAAGAACGATTTGCTATTCCTATTGTTTTCAATGAGTTTATTGTTGTTATAATTTAAAAGGTTTTTGTTAAATTTTGATTTATTAAATTTAGGTAAAGACGCAATGATTCAGCACTTTTTCTATGCAGATTAAAAAAGAAACTATTTTTTTGTTTGATAGCTTTTGATTAACTTTAGTATTACTAGCACAAAAATTCTAATAATGATTTTGATCAGACTTCAACTAATAGTCAAAAACTAAAGAACTAAGTAATAAGTAGATAGACCAGTAATACTAAATGATATTAGACCACTTTCATTTGCTCGCCACAGTAATAATATAAATATACTCACCCATGATTGTACAAGCCGGTGTAGGGAACGCATGACCTGCTAATTGCGTTGTGGCTAAACACGAGAATGCTATAGCCAAACATATTGTATGACACGCTAATGCTTTTCCATGTGTATCTCGTAGTTCAGTGATAAACAAGTAAACACCAGCCGTGGCTAATAGAAACGGAACCGATATGATTAGGCCTGTAACAGAAATTGACTACCTTAGTCATTGATATAAAAAACCCATGATACACAATCAGTGTCTCAAAAACGTCCTCCAAAAATGAGCGCACAATTTAAAATTGTGCGCTCACATGAAATAGAATCGCATCGGTCGCGAAACTGTTAATTTTTTTTGAAACGAAGTTCCTTATCGCGCGTTGGGCCTAGATGGAAAAAATTGTTACGAAAAGTTGTAAGCTGTGCGGCGTGCGCATGTTTCTCTCTCTCTCTCTTATAGAAAGCAAGCCAGATTTACATTTCAATACAATTTAAAATTTTATTACAATTCCTTCACTAATTAATCGAAGGGGACTTCGTTCCATCCGGGTGTCCCTTGACACCTCTCAAGTTTTTTTATACATAGCTTTGTAAAAATAACTATAAATTTTGCGCTTAAGGTTGGATATGCAAAGACATATGTTTTTGCCAAATCTATAACTACTTATGTGAAATTGGTGACAGTTTTGAGTGTCAGTTTTGTTCGAGACTGTGTATCTTGGGCTTTTTATATCAATGACCTTAGTATTAGAATGTAAGATTAGGAAGCAGTCAGTGTTATGTCATGAAACCAATTTATGAACTTTCTAATCTTCTATTTATGGACATTGTACAATGTTCTGATACGTAAAATATGTATACGGAGTTCCGGAATCTGAAAACATTTAATTGAAAAAATGACTTCAACATTCCTTTTAGACTGTACACAAAAAAACTAACCCAACGAAAATCAATAGCTTAGAAACAGAATATTTTTTTTAAATACATAATTTTTACACACGCTTTATATTGTGTTTACTAAATGTTACGTTACTACGAAATGCGTAATAACTAATAATCCATTCATAAAATAGTAGGTACTATGGCCAGGCCACAAAATAAAACTGTAATCTAGCTACTTACAATCGCCTGCCATGCAACTTGACCGCCCCGTTGGTCGAGTGGTTAACGACCCTGACTACGCAATCAACGGGTCTCGGGTTCGATCCCCGACAGGGAGAAGCATTTGTGTGATGAGAATAGGTGTTTTTATTTCTGCGTTCGGATGTTTATTATGCGTGTACAAGTATATATGTATTTCTATGTATTAGTATCGTTGACCCATATCACAAGCAAATAATTTGCTTACTTTGGGGCTAGGTCAGTAAGTTCAATTTGTCCCGTGAATATTTATTTATTTATTTACAATTTAGTACTACGCTGTCGCAGATATCATCATTAACAAGTCATGCGTAACGACACCTACACTTATGTTTGAAAGCAAATATAGCAAATGATGGTTCAAGTTTTGTATGATATACTAATGAATTATTTTATTGAAATTTGTTTTTTTAAATTATTTTTAGTAAAATCGATTATTTTACTATTACCATGTATTTATATGGACTAGTAAAATTCGTATGTAAAACTAAATTAATTGAGTCGGTTGCACGTTGTATAAAAAAATGAAACATTAAATCATTACTAAAAATCGGGGCAAATTCAGTAACTTCATATCTTACATACGTACTACGTACGTACGTACATTACGTACTACGTAGCGGGAAGTTAAAAATAATTTGCTAAAAACATTATTATCATATTATCCTCTGTGGTCTAGTGGTCCAGCGTTGGCGTCGACCACATGAGGTCCCGGGTTCGATTCCCGGGTCAGGCACATAAGAAAAGTGTTTTCTCAGTTTTCTGAGAAACACAAAATTGCCCGGGATTGGAAAGTGCCCGGTTGGCGATAGGCTTGCCACCTATCAAATTTGTGGGACCAAGTATCTTCGGCTAATCGTGGGTGCACTTGTTGTACCTCTGCCTACCCCTTCGGGGATATGGGCGTGAAGGTAATTTTTTATCATATTAAAAGTTGACAATTTGACGAAATAACTAGTATTGAGTTGTTGCCCTATTGATGCATTAAAAACGCGAAACCAGTTGGTGTTAATTAATAAATCTAAGTAAATCAGTACGAGTAATTATAAAATTATATAAACACACATTAATATGGAGCTTTACCAAGTTAAGACGATATTAAGTGTTGAAAGTAAAGCAAAATATTTTAAACTATTAAAGCCAGCAAGCACAGCGATACGTAATGATAAACGCGCAAGCATAAACTTCCCCTGTAACTCATTAGTACTTTCGGAAACTAAATATTTGAATAGGAAACTATATTGCGTAAAATGTAATTACAGAAATTCAGAGTTGTCTATTATCCACGCAACCCTTCAGGGCTAGACTAGTAATTAAACTGACCCAACAATGCCCTCTGGAAATTTTCGATAGCATCTTTCTATTATACGAAAATCAGATCTTGGGCTTAGAATTTAACGGTTGGGGAATTATTTGCCTTCTTAATTGTTTACCGAAGTGTGATAGTTAAATGTTTTTATTATGAGAAAAAGACAACTTAAATATCTTCATAACTCTATTACAGACTTATAATAAACAAGTTTGATTGTGTGTGTAAGTCGGTGTTTATAATCTCGTCAATTATCACGTATTGGTACGTCATATTTGGTGTGATAATAAAATTCATCTAAAATCTACACGCATTCATTTTTTTCTATTATAAGATAGTAAATAAGCAGATTCCTCTTCTGGTGAAAAGATATGGCATCGCTTATAAACAGTAAACACCAATGATGTTAATGGTGCGTTGCTATCCGTGGGCGAGGTGTTCATGTCACTTCCATAAGTTTACCAGCTACCTTACCCTCCAAATCAAAACACCTTAATGATAAGCATTAACACTATTGCGGCAGGAATAGGTAAGGCGGTGTTACCAGACCCGGGCGAGACAATGCAGAACTCTACCACCTAGTAGCCACAATGATAGTGACTCGCATTGCCAATCGTTCGCCTTTTACGACCTGCCTGGCAGAACGGCAGTTGGGTTTATCTTCAAAGAAATCCGGACTAACACGAGGAAAATGCTTAGCAATTGCAAGAATTCTCAAATACTTTAAGATCGGTTTAAGCTCGGTTCAGTTCATGAGGTCCTGAGGATTTTGATCCTCTAGTCAGGCAAAATTGATATTGAGGATTACTTGGGGTTATTCCCAACAACTGTGTCACTAGTGGGCAAATTCGTAAACGTCTGCAGATATTAAAATCTTTTCGCCTAAATATACCAGATATAATACCTAATATATTTTTAACAAAAAAATAATCCGACAAAAAGTTATGAGTGGTGAAACATTAAAATCAATAAGTGAATCATCTCTTGTTTACGTACCCTTATGGTTGGAATTTAAAAAAAATATATTTTAGTTGGGACCACCCTCGGGGTATGCCTATTTCAATATAAAAAGAATTATTACTTTTTTTCCCTTTGTTTTAGTTTTTTTTCCCCATGTTGGTTCCGGGCTCCTTTGAAGAATAGACCAACTGATGTTCAGCCAGGCAGGTCGTAAAAGGCGACCGATTGGCTATGCGAGTCACTACCATCGTGGCTACTAGGTGGTAGAGTTCTGCATTGTCTCGCCCGGGTCTGGTACCACCGCCTTGCCTATTCCTGCTACAATAGCGTCAGTGCTTGTCGTTGTCGTGTTCCGATTTGGAGGGTAAGGTAGCCGGTAAACTTATGCATGTTGCATTAGACCTCGCCACAAGATAGCAACGCACTATTAACAACTTTGGTGTCTATAGGCGATGGTTGACTCTTTCCATCAGGAGACCCATCTGCTTGTTTGCTATCTTATAATATAACAAAAATCGGGCTTCTCTGTTAAAAGTTATACGTGGTCTAAAATAAAATAA
The DNA here is from genome assembly GCA_036924255.1 of Apodemia mormo. Classification (NCBI taxonomy): domain Eukaryota; kingdom Metazoa; phylum Arthropoda; class Insecta; order Lepidoptera; family Riodinidae; genus Apodemia; species Apodemia mormo. Next base: position 13,419,980 of record JAUPFN010000012.1, read on the forward strand.
AAATTTGCGCATCGAATTGAGAATCTCCTCCTTGTTTTCGTCGGTTGAAAAAGAAAAGGCCTCATATCAAAATTAAAAACTAATTAAAAAAAGTATCTTCACGCCCGGATCCCAGAAGACGTAGGCAGAGGTACACAACAAGTGCACCCACGATTCGCCGAAAATACTTACGGCTGGTTTCTGAGACGCAAATAATTTTTTAACAAGCAGGTAATCTCTGTTTACCATCAGTTTTACAAGCAAGTTGTCTGTTAAACAGAGTTTAATTGCTTGTTAAAAAATTATTTGCGTCTCAGAAACCGGCCGTTAGTCCCACAATGTGATAGATGGAAAACCTATCGCCAACCGGACACTTTTCCGATCCCGGCAACGTTGCTTTTACCAGAAAACTGAAAAACACGTTTTTTTATTTGCCCGACCTGAGAATCGAACCCGGAACCTCATGTGGTCAACACCGACCGACCACTAAACCACAGAGACGATTATTAATTATCAGAGAAGTACCAATTAATTTTACGAAAAGCAGAAAATATGTTATTAAGAGTTATTCACATTGGAATTATTTTTTTAATGTTGAAAATTTAAATTAAGCACGTAAGAAAAATGGAAGAAAATTGTTATTTGTCCAATTTAATTAACAATTAAATTTAACAATTTCGATACATAAAATATTGTTGATAGGATTTTGATAATATATGCAAACAGATTTCAATTGTATTAAGCTACTAGCTATTACTCGCTACTTCATTCGATCCAAAATCACTACTTCCTTTTTCTCACTCAGATAAAAAGTAGATGAAAAATACAGGGTATAGGACAGGACATAGGGTCCTGTCCAAAAAACTCCTTTATCTTTCATTGAAAGTTTCATCAAAACGAGTGCAGCCGTTCTAGAGATTACTCTGTGCAAACAGAATGATAGGCAGACGGACAAAAATTTTAAAAATGGTTGTTAAGTTATTACCATCGTAAAAATATCACATTGCAGTCGAAAGAACCTAGTTATTTTGAAATCACAGATAAACACGTCAATTTTTTTCAGAGGCTGTTCAGAATCGATGATACGTTCGATTTATGTAATAAAAAAATTCAAAATTTCATTTTCATCTAACACAAAAACACAATGCATATATATATATATATATATATATATATATATATATATATATATATATATATATATATATATATATATATATATATATATATATATATATATATATATATATATATATATATATATATATATATATATATATATATATATATATATATATATATATATATATATATATATATATATATATATATATATATATATATATATATACAATATACATATATATAGTATAAGTAGTAGTATCAGTTGCGCAAAATTAAAAATAAAATATGTAAGTGTCTCAACCAAACTAAAAGTATTCGAGAAAAATGTACTTACAGCAACTGATTATATAATAGTTACTATCGTAATTATGAAAAATGTAAAATGACACACTGCCAGCTTTACAGAGACTCGGTGCATATAATTCATACATTTAGTGGGATATTTATAAACGAATATTTTTATATTATTATCTTGTAATAATTTTACTATACCTAATAATTAAAACGCACTTTTAACTCAATATTGAGTGCCTAATTTTTTGGTCGAACCTTTAAAAGTAACCCGGTATCAAATTTATTAAAAGTTTCAATTTTATTAATTCATTTTTCAATACACATACTACTAAAATAAAATTATATTTGAATACTTTATACATATATTGCGTGTACGGGACAGTCTACCGAAAAATTAAGAAAACACGCCATTTTTACGTTCTAATAGCCATACCATACCATAGCAATTCTTTTTTTTGTGAGAAATGCAAACTTTGTGTTTTATGATTTTTTCTTATTTTCACGCCACGCAATGTAAAGCGTTCATTGCCTGGACTTGTCGCGACCGCGGAACTCTAAAACCAGCTACATGTATCCTCAGCCTGTGGCGCATAATTGGTCAATTTGTGTATTTCCTCGAATTTTACTGTTTTTAGAAAAAACATCATAAAATACTACAATAAATCAAATTATAAAACATTAAAGTAAAAAAAAAACACGAAAAAATTTAAAAATTTCGCACAATAATTTCTAACGGTTTTATAATCTCGGAATCATAGTTATGATTTTCGATAGGCCGTCCCTTACAATCTGTATTTTATTCTGTTGTACAATATCTCAAACAATATGGATATATTACCTGTTGCATAAACAATGAGCGTCATGGATGTTTTAGTTTCCTCCATAGGTGATTGAAAACACACCAAGGGTAGCGTTATTCCGGCTGGATTTGATTCGTTCCAAAAAGTTTCCATACAAAACTCTCTCGTACCAAGTAATGGAGGATTGCTGAATGGCACGAATAGAGATCCGTTGAATAAAAGATAAAACTCATCTTCACTTACTCTGTCCGGTTCGAGTTTGTATCTGGAAAAATTTGGCTTCAATATTATCTGAACACCTTCACATATTATAATAAAACTACTTTAAAGTTAATACCTTTGCATTGTATACTGTTTGTACGTACTTTGCAGTATACACTGCAAAGGTATATATATATATTATCTATTATTTGTCTGGTAAAGCGATAAATCTCTTTTGTATACATAATATGCTTATTTTAAATATGCATTAATCCTCCAAATATAATATAAGTGTTTTACTCACGTTTTTTTTATATCACAAGATAGCAAACAAGCAGATGGGTCTCCTGATGGAAGGAGTCAACCATCGCCTATAGACACCAAAGGTGTTAATGGTGTGTTGCTATCTTGTGGCGAGGACTAATGCCACATGCATAAGTTTACCGGCTACCTTACCCTCCAAACCGGAACACGACAGTGACAAGCACTGACGCTATGCGGGAAGAATAGGTAAGGCCGTGGTGCCAGACCCGGGCGAGACAGTGCAGAACTCTACCACCTAATAAATTGGATAAGCCTTTCAAGGCAATTTCTTAGGTTGTCAACGTCGCTTGCATTTACAACCAGAATTACAGAGTTTTAATACTTATTGATGAAATAAAATCACTATAGAGGTATTCCTTAAGTCTTAGCTTTTTACTCGATAAGATAAAATAGCACAAAATGGCATATTTCTATTTTTTTCCCGATATTCTACAGCGTTTGACATTTACATACATTTACTCATATGAGCGACTACGCATTTTACGCCCCAAAACCGTGTCTATTAGTATTTGTGTGGTCTGTGGTTTTACCCGTGTTGGTCCGGGTGCCCTTAGAAGAATAGTGAAGTAACTCTAGCAGCGAAGTAAATCTGCTATTCTGTCTGACAGTTTCTAAAAGGCGAACTATTTATTGGCTACTAGCTGCAGCGTGCAGCCCGCTGCATTATAAAAGTTTCAGGTGAATCCCGCGGGATCACCTAATTTTTCCGGGATAAAAAGTAATAATGTGCTATTCCATGTTATCATCTACCCGTGTGCCAAATTTCACTCAAATCCGTTCAGTAGTTTTTGCGTGATTGAGTAACAAACATCCACCCAAACATCCACCCAAACATCCATGTAAACATCCAAACTTTCGCATTTATAATATTAATATAGATAATACATGTCACTACAATCAGTTGCCACCAATATGCTACATAGATAACAGGGTTTAATCATGACTAATAGGTAGAGTTCTGCAATATCTCGCAAGGATTTAATTTTTCACGCCAGAATAGTGTCAATGCTTGTTACTGTCGAATTTCGGTTTGCAGGATAAAATAGCCGATTAACTATGTATGAGACATTACACTAATTCTCCTTGGAGGATGGCAACGCACCATCATAATTATTGGTATCTATATGCAATGCTTATTTGTTTCCGTCAGGAAAGCCATCGTATGATAAAGCAGGTAGGACGATATTGCTTTTTCATCTGTATATTTTTTTAGGTTTTGTAAGAGTCGCTTGGAGGTCTGGTTATCCTTAAGGAAACCAGGTCGAATCAAGTTTTTATTCATAGTGTGATAATTATTACTTAAATTAACACAGATCTCATTATGGTGCTCTTTAATGATAATGAATCCATTGACATGCTTTCGTTTAAGAACTAAAGTAAATACTGCAACAGCTTATCTGGTCACATAACTAGTAATTACGTATTATAAAAACAGAAAACTCGATTGCGACCTGATCCAAAAAAGCCTTTCAGGAGAAGGTTTTTTTTGATCTGGTCGTAACATTTTAATCCAACTGCGCCAGAAAGAGTAAACGGATTAAAAATGTATAGTCAGTGTAAGAGTGCCAACTCTTACAACCAAAACGAATATAATGACACGTCAAGAACAAATCCGTCAAGCCGTTTTGGGTTAAAAAGGGTGCCAAAAATATATACATACATACATACAAATACACAAGAAATATTAAACTTCTTTTAACATAATCAGGTAAAAGGAGTTAAGCATATTAATAAAAGAAATTGTTGAAATCAAAAAAATAGTTTTAACAACTTTAAGGAACTCTGAATTAAAAAATTAAAATGTTATATTGACAGCAATAGGTGGCAATAAACTCTTCTAACCTCACAATTTTCATAACATATTTTTGTTACTAATAAAAAACCGACCAAGTGCGAGTCGGACTTGCATACGAAGGGTTCCGTACAATCCGTACTAAGTTTGACAAGAAATAATAGCCGTAAAGAAAATAGCATACAAGTGTGATACTCTTATTATCACGTTTGCCACATGAATGTAGTGTGTGTAACGTTCATTTTTATTAATTCAATGTATTTCTAATGCATAATATTTATAAATATTAGGTTTCTGCACTCATCCGAAATGTAAACTTTACCTATGCCAAATTTCACGCAATTGTCTTAAAAAGGTGTCCACAGTTTTCTTATGCCTGTGGCATTAGACCTTGTCACCAGATAGCAATTACGCAACGTGTCTATAGGCGATGGTTAACTCTTTCCATCAGGAGACCCATCTGCTTGCTTGCTAGGTATATTATGATATAAAAAAAAGTTTTTCCCAGACGTATTAATACACAGTGTGTAAAGAAAACCCTGTCGGATAATTAAAGGTGTTATTTAGTACCGTAATACGGTTACGTATGTGTAACTATTTTATGGATATTAATTAATTAGTTTTCCTAATAAAAAATGTTATCTTAAATGGTATTTTCATACATTAAGTATGACAACACCTACAAATTAATAAATTCTATTATCAAAGAATGCCGCTCAAGTCGGATGCTACCGAAGGACACGCGGCAAGTGTGCGGTGCGTTTAAAGTTCCTTTGTAAAAAGCCGAAAAACAAACACCGCGTCTTCGCGCGGTCTTTGTGCGAAAGCCGTCAAAGCGAAACTGTGAAACAAACAACGACAAGGTGTTGTCATTTTTAAAATATTTGCTTAACTCTAGGGAAATATAAGTAAAAATACGAATATTAAATAAATGCTATCTTTTTTATTTTCAGAAATAAAGTCATTTTAATATTTTTTTCAGTAATGCCTTTAACCAACCTATATACCACCTATTTAACCAACCTATATGCCTCTTTCGGATCGGACAGGGTTTTCTTTACACACTGTATAAATTACTAGTTTTACTTCAAATAACTTTAACAAAACAGTTAATTTATTTACCTGTCATATACGCAAGGATTCCCCACAATTGTTTCAAAAACATTGCTATCGTAGCTCCATATGTGCGTCTCATTTGCTTTGTGAAATATGGGTTGGAATGTAAGCGTAGACCTGGAACACACTGACTTGACTTTTCCATCTTCGTAGGTGACGCTTAAGTTCTGACCGCTAGCGCAGCACTTCGGCACAACTGGTAGTTGTTTTTTTACTTCCTCTTCCTATGGACAAAAAATACAATTTACAAAAAAATACACACTGGCACTTGGGACTAAGTAATTTTTACGTCTATTTATTTCTCTGGTGGTAGATATATTTCGTTCATAGCAAAAGACAGATATTTTTAATAATAATAATAATAATAGTATTTATTTGCTTTTATGTTATCTATAGATAATAAATATGTGCCTCAAACTGTCATTGTAATGGAGACGTAACTTATATAAATTATGCATTAGTTTGTCAGCTACAGATTTGTTCAAATTAAGTAAACGACAAGTGTAGAAGTATCATTAATACTTTAATTATTATTATTTATCGATAATACTAAATACCTTAATCACTACATAGTATAAAACAAAGTCGCTTTCCGCTGTCTGTTCCTATTCCCTATGTATGCTCAGATATTTAAAACTACGCAACGGATTTTAATGCGATTTTTTTAAAAGATAGTGATTCAAGAGCAAGGTTTGTATGTATTATAATAATTTATGCAGCAAAATAACGTTTGCCGGGTCAGATAGTTATTATAAAATTTACTTAACATATATCAATAATAATATGTAGATAGTAATTTCTAGGTAAGTAAGGTGAAGATCTCACATACTTGTATTACTTAAAAGATTTATTACTTAAATTGTTTACTTAAAAGAAGGCTTCAACAAATGTACTAATTATATTTTGTGTTTTTTAACGAAATAAATATTTTTGAGTGTTTTTTTCTCCTAAATAAAAAAGACTGAAATTCCCCCGTGTTGATTCGGGATCCCTTTGAAGAATAGACCATCTTCCGTTCTGCCATGCAGTTCATAAGAGACAAATGATTAGCAAATACGAGTCACTACTATCGTGTCTACAAGGTAGTAGAGTTCTGCATTGTCTCGCTTGGTTCTCGTACCATTGCCTTATCTATTCCTGCTGCGATAGCGTCAGCGCTTCTTACTAGTGTGTTCCGGCTTGGAGGGTATGGTAGCCGGTAAACTTATGCCTGTGGCACTACGACACCGTCACAAGGATAGCAACGCACCTTTAAAGTCTTTGGTATCTATAGACGATTGTTGTCTCTTCCTTTAGGAGAACCATCTGCTTGCTTGGTATTCTATGATATAAAACATGATGGAAATCTGAAGTAACATAAAAAAGTACAGTCGAGACGAGAACCGCCTCCTTTCTAGAAAATCAGATGAAAATGCGTACATCTGTATATCTTGAAAAAAACATGTATCTCATTTCATTCAGTTATTACAAAAGTATTATACGCGCTTTATCAAGAGGCTTCAATAAATCAGTTACTTACTTGAAATTTTGGCAAAATCAAAAATTAGACGCAACCAATTTAAAAAGGACAAGTTAATTTTCATGTCATATCAACAATGATAAATGGTCGCATAATGTGACATCCACCTAATAAAAATTCAAGACAAGTGTTTGAACTTTTGATATATTCTTCGTAAAGGCTGAGGTTAGGTGACGCAAGTTTGCCTTTAAAATTGGTCACGCAGAAGATAAATCCTCTGTAAGATCTTCAGAGCTATTTGATGTTGCGAACACTGCGAGCTTAATGGCCTTACATCAGACCCTTAGCTCCTTATTACCTTCATATCTTTACATAAAATTACATGAATAAGGTATTTAGATGTCCATGTCTAAGATTACAGGTTTACAGATTGCATTAAATATATTTACATCCGTTACCCTATGGTTACGGTTTATAAATAAGTAACGTTTAACTGTTACCCCGTCATCATTCACATGACGCAAGATATTACCTCTTCATCAGCTGGCTAAAAATTAGCTTTCCTCATGGATGTGAATGCCATACACCATTTGTTTTAAATCTTACTCATTCATTAAGAAAACAACGCGTTTATGCAACAAAAAGAAACTCAACTTTAATAAAACATAGCTTTAATTATTATTTGTCAGTACATATACTCGTAAATGCGAAAGTTCAGATGTAAGGATGGATGTTTCGTTCCCAATCACGCAAAAGACGACAGAACTGATTTGGTTGAAATTGAAAACACATGTAGATGATGACCCTGAAATAGTACATAGGATAATTTTTATCCCGGAAAAATAAATTTTTCCCATAGGAGATTTACTAAAAACTTTTGCAGCGCGCTATAGGAAGCAACTAGTATTGATATAAATAATAGTTAAGATTTTCATCAAAATGACAGTTCATCATAATGTTTTCGGTCATGAAAATTTAGCTACCGCAGAAAATCGGTATTGAAACTGATACATATATGTATATTCTCAACATATTATGTTGAGTAGCGTGCCATTTAGGGATGTGCTCCTCATTACTTACTCTTTTTGTATCATTACTTGCTCTTTTTGTATTATTTTTATATGTATCCCGTGTCTATTTTTTATGTAATTGTACTGGCTGCAATATGTAGCACGCTGCAGCATAAAAGCTTTTTGGTAATCCCGCGGGAAGAACTAATTTTTCGGGATAAAATGTTGTCTTTGTGCTATTCTAGGTTCTGCACTCCTTAACGTCCTAAAATTTAGTTGTGTCAACTTCATATTCCTCCGTTCGCATTTATCGTAAAAATAGGTACTAATTTTCGATTCACATATTAATATTATAAAGTATTTTACAATGCACGGCTAATACTCAAATATTGAATACCACGATACCCGGTAATCTTATGCATATCGCATTTTAACATTGCCAAAAGGATAACAACGTTGACATTTTTGGTGTTTAAAGGCGATCTTTATCTTTTTCATTAGAAGAATCATCAGCTTGTTTGATGTCCTATTAAATAAAATTAATAAATAAATTAATTACGTAATCAAAATAAAATGGTGCCGTAACCAGGCCACAGCATAAGCATATGAGGTATCATTGGATGTATATGGATTTTGGTTTTAATAATGATAAATAAATAAAACAATCTTCTACCCAGAAAATATTTAAATATTCGTTAAAAAATTGTACGGTTTTCAACTCAATTCAATTAGTAAGATTAAATAATTCATTAATCAGCATCGTTAAAATAATTTACTAAATTTATTACTTTTTTTACTAAATATTTTATTACTAAACTAGCGACCTGCCCGCGGTTTCACCCGCGCAGCTTTTGTTCCCGTGGGAATATCGGAAAGGTTTATACACTTAAACCTTTTTCAAGAATCAATCTATCTATTAAAAAAAACCGCATCAAAATCCGTTGCGTAGTTTTAAAGATTTAAGCATACATAGGGACATAAGGACATAGGGACAGACAGAGAAAGCGACTTTGTTTTATACTACGTAATGATTTATATTTAAAAGGCAATATTATTCACTAAATAATATTGCCTAGCAACGAATTTGTAACAAGCTATAGTTGTTAACATAGAGAGAGAGAGAGAGAGAGAGAGAGAGAGAGAGAGATAATGACTTCCTACCAAGGAACTTATATACTATAACTGGAATTGTTACAAAGCAATATTTGAAAAATAAAAATGTACTTTATTTCGTTACTCATAAAGTTGACATTTGTTTCTTACTTAACAGAGGGGAAAAACGTTCTGAGCAAGACAACGACATGAGTGGATGTTGTCCCTTTCTTGCAATTGCCAGTATAAATAAAACTATCTAGATGGTAGATTTTTACATATTCAGTAATCATTAAATCCTTTTTATTCATACACGTTGATAAATAAATTAGCATAAAATGTATTGTAATTAACATAGTGAGTTCTTAAATGTGCTTATTTTAATTATTACGTAATTCTTATGCAATGCAAAAACTGTTTCTCAAATTAGTAGAATTACTTAGTAGTAATTTGCAAACTACGCATGGCCGCACTTGTATATGGCGATTGGCGCTTTATTTAGTAGAAAGAGACACACTCCACTCATGTCGTGGTACTTTTCGGAACGATTTTGAAGCGCGTGTAAGCATTCCGGGTAGAATATAACTTCCTTGCTTCCTACAGACTGCGCCAGAAGAAGGCTTCTTTGAGTGCATGTTCTTTGGCACTCTCTGTGGCCTAAACGACTTGATGGATTTTAGCTTGACAAGTTTGAGATTGAAACTGAATAAATAAAAAAAAATATATATAATTATTCTTGTTTTCATTTATTACACAAAAATACATTTTAAAAAGTTTCCTTTTTTCGTAATTATTTTTAAGCAGTCAGGTGCAATAATTACTTGATTATATTTCTTTTATTTCCAGGTACGTTTTAAACAGTAAATCAATGATATTATGATCCTGAGAAAATCATCCAAGTCAAATTAGCATATTTACAAGTTTAACGAATGCTAAATAAATTAATGTTGTTTATAGATCGAGTTTTAAAATTGTACTTTATTTATATCCTGTACATGATTTCCCATGCATTAATATGACTTTAAATGCTAATAACTTATAAATATTTGTTTATTTGATTTTAATTATTATTAGTGATACGAGTTTATCTGTTGCTTGTGGCGGGCTTAAAATTAGTTTAAAAATCTGTTACATAGATTTTTAGCCGTTTTTATAAAAGGTTTCGCTAATTCGCTAAGAGCGTTTCTGCGACGAGAGCGCTTTAGAAACCTAAACAAACCCGTTGAAGCCAAAAGTGCAAAAAATACATCACGCACAGTTCGGGCGGAAATTAAAAGTAGTGGACATCAAACTTTTATCCTAAACTTCTGTGAAGTGGTTTATTAATTGAAAATCATAAGAAAATCGATATTTTTGAGCTTAAGGTAGAGATAAACCCTAATAAAACGCTTCTTATGTACTCGTGCTAACTTAAGTTTGAAAATTAACTGGTAAAACAACTCTAGCCTGTGGTCCCTATTTGACTAAAGCTGTAATAGATACACCCGCATGGACCACGGAAGTAATTACATTTAAATCGATACAAAGAAACTAAAAAGTGTTGCTGCGGTCGGGCTTTCTAATTGGATGGCATTGTGTCTGTGACGTCCAGTCTGCAACTGCTTTCATACCTGTACCTATACAGTGAAGTCAAGAAACAAATACTACATCGAAAGTACAATAATGTAGCTGACTTACACAAACACTTATATCTAAATTAGAACCCATAAAACTGACACTATACCTAAATATATAAATATACTACGGTTGGTAAGTGTTAACAAGAAATGCTACTTTCTATTACATATGCATATAACTAGATAATTATCATAAAAATACCTTATTCATTATTTGCAGAACTAAGTACCAGTTCGTTCATTTCATTAATTACGAGAATCGAGTATGATCAGGATAATGTGTTCAATAAAACTTAGAAGATAAACACTCATGTTAAATAGTATGGTAGAAAAATATCTATATATGTAAAATTCGATGCCACTTTTGGTTGTAATTTTATAACTCAAGAACGGGCTCACTATCCAAACCAAATTTTTAGGCTTTGTTCGGACTATTTAGTAAATGGTTTATGTGAAGTTTACACAAAATCGGTAAAGCGGTTCTTCATTTATCACATTTTTTGTAACAAATGAATTCAGTAAATGGCGATACGTAGCGAAGCATGTAACGGGGTCGCTAGTAATCTATACTAATATTATAAAATTGTAGAGTCTGTTTGTTTGTTTGTTTGTTTGGTTGTACGCGATAATCTCGAAAACTGCTGAACCGATTTAAATAATTCTTTTTGAGTTGGATAGCCTGTTTAGCGAGGAAGGTTATAGGCTATATAACATTTTGCTACGACCAGTAGTAAACAAAGTCCGCGCGGATGGAGTCGCGGGCAACAGCTAGTGTATAATAAAGTAAACAAATGTGTGTCCTTAGGAAAAGAGATGTTAATCACATATACACCTACAATACACACGTTGCTTTCTAGGCAAGGATGCAATGTGTTATTTTATCTGCGATTATTTTCTAAATAATTTTCTTTAGTCCAGAATGAAGCATTGTCTATGCTAATTCACTAATATTTCGTGTACGTGTATAGTTACGATTTCACAAAAAAACAATAGATTAGACAACTGGTTTTCGACTTTAATTTGCGAAGTTATAAAATAAAATATACAAAAATCAATTTTTGTATATTTTATTTTATATTGTATTTAATTTATTTTTGTATATTTATTACCCTGTATATATAGCAAAGGTAACAAACTTCAGGTAAAAAAATCCTTGGCTCTTTACACAAATCACACACATTCGTACAAACCTCCAAAAGCAAGGAAAAGAAAGAATGGTGTAACGAGAAAATTACACAAAAGGTAAGGGTTTTTTCCGGTTTACAACATTTTGGCATTGACATAGAAGCCTTTAACAGATTTTATTGAGATTTTTTGTCGCGTCAGGTTCATCATTCAGTGAAGTATTGAACCACATATTCGTTAATATAATATACATAAGATTTTATATTTTTCTATATTATATTATATTTATGTTTAAATTATTAGATAGTGGTTAGATCCCATGAGTAATACCTCTTCAGTCTTCGAGTATTTAATGGATAGTGAGAGGCTGAGAGCTTATGTAAGGCTGTTTGTGTGTTGTTTGATGCGATTTTTATAACTGTTTAGTCTTCGCCCAATTTCTTCTTTCACTATTGTGATTTTAAGATGTTGATGCAGTTTAGATATTTTAATAAGCCAATGAGTATTGCTTATGGTTTTCAGAATTTTGTATTAAAACCTTTGAAGAATTTCGATGCTGAGTTCTTAGCAGTGCCCAAAGTGCCCATAGTTCAATGCCGTAGGTCTAAGCTAGTTTAAGTGTGGTCTTGTAAATGAGTAACTTGTTTTCCAAAGAAACATGAAAATAACATAGCAAATTGTTAGTCTTTTATGAACTACCTGGTAGAGTGACAAAAAGAATAACTTTTAAATGGAAGCCCGCCTTTTACTAGATACAATTAATTCCATGATAGTAAAGGTTCTTATCAACAAGTTAACAATTTTAACGTTATCCCGTGTTGGTCCGGGCTCCTATGAAGATTAGACCAACTGCAGTTCTGTCAGGCAGGTCATGAATTGCGACTGATTGGCTACATGTGTCACTACTTGACTATGAGGCGACAGAGTTCCTCAACATATCGTTCGAGTATTTGGTACCACTTCCTTACCTATTCCTGTAGCAGTCAATGCTTGTCATTGTCGTGTTCCGGTTGGAGGGTAAGTAAGGTAGCCGGTAGACTTATGCATATGACATTGCTATCTCGCCACACGGGCAGCAACGCACTATTAACATCTGTGGTGTCTATAGGCGATGGTTACTCTTTCCGTCAAGAGACCCATCTGCTTGTTTGCTATGAAATAAAAAAATGCTTATATTTAAAAAAAACATAAAAAAGCTTAATGAACAACTTTCAGTGTTTTCCAAAATAAAACGTTTCAAAAGCAAAAATCAACAACAACGTCCTCTCGAAAAATACGCTTGACCTGCGTCCAAACTTTTGCGTTTGGAAACGTTAAAGCAATTTGTTTTATAAGGTTTCGTTCTAAAAATATTCACAGTCAGGCAACGTGAGCTCGTGACGTCAATTGTCAACTAGCAAAACAATCGTAACAGGATACCGGGTAAATATTTGCTTTTCCCTCCAAACTAACAAAGGTTCCATGATTACAGCTGTTTGAATCTTGGATAGAATTGAACACGGTGTGTTCGAAGGTTCTTGTTGCATTGCATAAACAAATAAAAAAATCCTTTCCCATACTGATGTTATAAATGTAAAATCTGTCTGTTTGTCTGCCTGTTTATTTCTACACTTTCACAGCTAAACCGCTGGACTGATTTTGATCAAATTCACTAAAAAAATATTTGAAGACCCGTGGCTAAATATAGGTTACTATTTATTCAAAAAACCAGGCCATAACGTGCTGAAAGATGGAGCGAAAGTTTATTTGAAAAAAATAAATGAATGATGATATTTTATTTATTTTATTTTATTAGGATGACCAACAGAAAGTACACATTGTAGACTATATATATACATACTGCCATTGTAGACTATATATAATACATGATGCCATTGTAGACTATATATAATACACTGCCATCTCTCATCATGTATACATGATGAGAGATGGCAGTGCCTTCCCAATTATAGGTAACCACAGCTTATACAGCAAGCTTAAAGTTCGAATTACATTGATATTTTACTTCCTCTCACGTTTGCCATCTCGCTCTCGGCTTTCATACGCGGAACCGCCGCAGAACAGAATATAGTACTTTCGTGCCTTGTGACACAATATACTACGGTAAACGCACCAATTATGGACACTTTTTAAGAACAAACTTGTAGTATTTTTTAAATTTCTATAAAACCCTATAAACTGTTTAACATTGAACATCTATATATTAAAAGTTGATTGTTTACTCTATATTTTCGATATGTGTAATGTAAGCTACTGTCACTATTTTCAATCCAATAACCAAATAAAAACTTAATTTATTTTAACCAGTCATGGACTGAACGAAACCCCATTATTGACACCCATTAATGGATAATACTATGATTAATACCTAGCGTTAAATCGATTATCATCGCTTATACGAAACATGTTGTAAAGCGTAATTACATTATGAAGTGATTAACAATAAAACTTCGTATTTTTCTATTCCTAACTCAATAGTCAACTTAATAGTTACCAATAGAATAATACGTACTTTTATTCTTATAAACTTTATAATGTGAATACGCTTTAAAACATTCTTCATTTAAGTCTTGCAATTAATATTGTAATCAGTATTAAAGAACCTAGCAATTATCTGTTAGTTTGATATCGAAATATCTCCTTCAGTTAGATTAAAATAATTAGTAAAAGGCACCTCACGTTTTTTTATTGACAACTATTCTCTGAACACTATCTAATAATTGATTCAAAACTTGTATACAGAATAAAAATTATAAGTTTGGAAATTTTTCCATTATAATATAAATATAATAAACACTGGCAAAATATTAAGAAATATAAACTATATGATGTAAAAATACGGTGTTCTCTCGTGTAATTTCTGTACTAAAACCAAGGACTAAAAATAAAGCAATAATAAATTGATGGGTAAACTTTCTACTTACTTTAATACCGATTTTTGCAACAAAGACCGCTAATATAATTTAAAAAAAACTTTAAGACGTTGTACTTTGCGCCAATTTTATTTCAATAAGACGTAAATGATTCGAATAGCAAACTAGAGAGCTAGTGTTAAAAATGTTGCCTATAAATGAAAACTTATTCCTGCTCTAATTCTACATTTGTTTTTTTTTGTCCATGACTGGTTCCTTGTCCATTACCGGTGAATTTACCTAAAATTGTTTTGTGATTATTGTTAATTGCCTTTGCAGATAGCACACAGAACATACTTTTACTTATCTTGCTGATTTTATCAACATTCCATTATAGTTAATTATGCGTATTAACATGCTATATCACAAAATATATTATGATAAAACAAGTAAACATATAATAGATAAATATTTTTTTCTTTTTTACATCATTAGATAGCAAACAAGCAGATGACTTTTCTGTTGGAAAGAGAAACCATCGGTTATAAGCACCAAAGATGTTTATGGTGCGTTGATATCCGATTGGCGGGATGACAGTGCCATGCACAAGTCTACCAACTTTTCATCAAGAAATTTTAAATATGTTACGAAAGAATCCTAAAAATTATTTTTTGATAAAACAAGAGCTACTGAATTTATTGAATGATATATTTATCTCCTAGTCAAATAATCTAACTGGAATAATATACGCCAAAAATATACTGACTTAAAAGAAGTAAGTACCTAGACCGGGGGACATCATACTGTTTGTTAAATGATAAACATCTTCGAAATTTCTTGAGTGGCTTTCTTTTGGCAAATCTACTAACTTTTCTTTCTGCACTTTTTTCAACTGAGCTGCAAAACATAAAATTCATGATAACGGTATGTATAATCTAACAGTCTGAAACAACGCAGCATGAGATTTTTCGGACAGTTACAATAGGTACTGCTCATCTAAAAAAAGCAGCACTTTCGGAAAACGTTTTAGAGAGAAAGTTTGGTAGACTTCAAAGGAAAGGTAAGCCATTCTCGAAGTTTCAAGTATGTATTCATCATCGTGATGATCCTCGGACTAAAACAGGTATCACACATAACCATCTATGCAAAAGCAAGCCTGACTTTCTCCATATTCATAACTCTGTATAAGCATTCAAATATGGTCAATTATGATAATATTAAAATTAATATAATAAATTAATATAATGATGTTAAAATTTTATTTTATGACTATATTTTACAAATAGTAAATTAATTTTAAGTTGGTATAATGTTTTACCCAATTTTATTATTCTGACTTTCAAAAAGTGATTGTATTATATCCTACTTTGAATGAAATGTATTGAATATTGAATAAATAGGTACGATATATATAAAACAATTTACTGATAATAAATAAATATTACATTCTTTTTAGATTTTTATCAAAAGATTTAAAATATTTCAATGAATAATACTTATAATTATTAGTAATATCTTGATAAGATCTTAAGCTACTGAACTTATTATTAACTACTAACTACTAACGATCATTAGTTCATATTTTCCTTAAAATCAGGGACCTAAAAGATAATGTTTTTTTTTTCATATTATAAGATAAAAAATATACAGATGTCTATCCGGATGTAAAGAGACAACCATAGCCGATAAACCCAAAGGGTGACAATGATACATTGCGGCCGGATTGTAATGCCACATTCATAACTTGGACCGCTACCGTTTTTTCTAAAACAGGAAACAATAGCATCAGCCAATTTCAGTGTAGAGAGTAAGATAGACGGTAAACTTATCAACTAGGTACGCAGTAAGTAATTAAATAATCTAGTAAAAAAAATCATTGTATAATTACATTCCTCAATTTCTGCGGACTATGATAAGGCAAAGCAACTTGCTGCTGCTTGGACCCTAAATCAAATTCGTTATTGACATAGTTCTAAAATTGATATAAAAATATATGTTTTACGAAAATGGCAATAATATCTCGTCGAGTATCTGCATTGCTACTCATGTGACGAGGTGTTAATGCCAATGTCTATGGTGTCTTTAGGCGATGATTGTTTCTTTCAATCATGAGAGTCATCTTTTTGTTTGCTGTCTTATGATATTAAAAAGATGGGAAAGTTTTGCAACGTCTCGATCGGGTTATGGTACCACCGCCTGACTTAATCCAGTGACAATAACGGTGCTGCTTTTCACTGTTGTGTTCCGATTTGGAGGATAATGTAGCCGGTAAACTTACACATGTAACATTTCAACTCTTGTCACGCGGAACGCTCATTAAACACAACAATACGACAGACAGCTTTGGTGTCTATAAGCGATAGTTTTCCCTTTTCATCAGGAGAACCATCTATTTCTTTGCTATTCTATGAAATGAAAAAAGTAATCGGCTTGTTTACCTGATAGTATTACCTGGTAGTAAAATGAACCTAACTTCAATAAGCGTTCCGTTAGCTGAGATAAAGTGTTGGCGAGAGGATGGTGATTTACATTACCACATTGTTGGACCTGATAACGACTTTTCTTTCTTTCGATAACCAAAACCAACATTCTTTTTACGCGCAAAAAGTAAACATCTTATATATAAAATTCTCGTGTCACAATGTTCGTTCCCGTACTCCTCCGAATCGGCTTAACCGATTCTCATGAAATTTTGTGAGCATATTGAGTAGGTCTGAGAATTGGCCAACATCTATTTTTCATACCCCTAAATGCTAAGGGTAGTCCACCCCTAAATTTTTTATTTTATTTTTTAGATAAAATTTTTTGTTTTTATTTTTTTATAATACAGTATTAAAAAATATATACAACCCTAAATTTTCAACCCTCTACGATCAACCCCTATTTTTTAATTCAGTAATTTATATGGCAAAACAACGCTTGCCGGCTAGTTGGCTCAGTTAGGTCAGCTAGTTTTTATATAAAACTGGCTGACTTGGCAAACGTTGTTTCGCCATACAAATTACTTGGATTGAATATTTTGGTGGGGTGCTTGAGAAAGAGGGGAAGGGGGGGGGCTAAATTGTGATAAAAATCATCCCATCTTTTAAGTTGAACCAAACAGTAGATATCTATAAAATTTCAATGAAATCGGTTCAATAGTTTCGGAATATATATAAATTACGCGTCACAAAAAACGTGACGCGTAATTTATATATATTAAGATTACGTAAAATAAATATGGCCACCACATGGTAGCCATATTTGTTTTAGTGTGTGAATATTATGACCTCCCTAATACATATTAGAGAGGTCATAATATTCACACACTATTTTTGTTTATGGTGAAAGTTAGTTGTCAAACTTACAAAAGATTTTAATATAGTCTTATGATTTAAAGGCCGGGAAAAAATTTACCGGGACAAACGGGAAAAAACTGGTTTACTAAATCACGGTTTTTTTTGTATTGATTGTTAAGTATCAATTTTACAAAAAATACACGATATACCTGAAGGTATTATCTAAGGAATATGCTAACTTATTACATGATAGAATGTACTTTATTCGATCATATAAAATTCCGAAAACAGGCTAAAAAATATCTAAAACAAATAATTTGTTAATAATATTTCTAATCTTCCAAATGATTTTTATATGGTGATATTTAGTTTTAAAAACAAAAAAGAATGTACTATATTTTGGTTTTTAGCTGAAGTCCTATATTTATTTATCTGAAAATTAACACGTTTTCCAGCGGTTTCAGACCATACCGCGCCACCTATGTCCTAAAGAATTGACGCGCGTCAAAATACCTCGCCTTAACCAGCGGGCGATCACTAATATGTTAATAATAATTAGTCTATATTTGTGCGGTAGGGATGTATTGTAACGTGCATAAGTTTATAGAGTACCCCCGTTTTACAAACCGTAATACGACAGCAACAACGTAAATACCTAAATGTGAAACTTTAAAGTTACTATGTGACTTTGTTTCCAGATACAATGTAGCCTCTTGACAGGCTATCTTACCCTCCAACCGAAACATGACAGCGACATGGACCGACGATTAGAACAGGAATAGGTAATGTGGTGACATTGTAAAACTCAACGACATATACAGTAAATTTTAGTAAAGTTAAACCTATTTTTGTACGATAAATACGTTGTAATATAATATATAGTTCTAATTTTGATATTTGTGAATATTTCTTTATATGTATTATAAATAAATAAAAAAATACCGCCGAACAATTTACACTAATTGGTCTAACCCAAATGGTATTTGGTATCTCTAATACCGCCCGCTTGGTCGAGTGGTTAGCAACCCTGACTACGCAATCGACGGGGTTTGGGTTCGATCCCCGACGGGGACGGGCGTTTGTGTGATGAGCATAAATGTTTGTATTTCCAGGTTTGGGTGTTTATTAAACATATTCTAGCATTTATATATGTATTTCTATGTATTAGTATTCTTGTATTGACTAACACCCATAACACAAGCAAAATAATTTGGGTTAGATCAGTATGTGTAATTTGTCACATGAATATTTATTTATTATTATTATTATTATTATATATACTGGTAATAATAGGTGTTAGTCAACGTTACTTCTTAGATCTAATATATAAAATTCCCGTGTCACAGATTTAGTTACCATACTCCTTCGAAACGACTCCACTGATTTTGATAAAATTTTATATGTATATTCAGTAGGTCTAAGAATAGGTTTTTAATTATTGTTTTAAATTTTACACTTGTACTGTTTGAATGTGATTGAATTGTGAAACAGTACAAGTGTAAAATTTAAAACAATAATTATGACGGAGTTTCACCAAGTGCCGACGATGGAAAGTATAAATTAATAGGTTTTTATTTATTTTTAATACCACTAGCTGATAAGGATGTTCTACCCTCTTTAAGATCAGTGTCGCAGTAGTAGTCGAGATGAGTAGCTGATTTTAGAACATTCCAAAATAATGAATTAAAACTTTATTACGCGGATCGCAAAAAATTATTAGCTTTTTGTTTTTATGAGATAGCAAACAAGCAGACGGGTCTCCTGATGCAAAGAGTCAACCATCGCCTATTGACACCAAAAATGTTAATAGTGCGGTAATTTCTTGTGGTGAGGTCTAATGCCACATGCATAAGTTTCCCGACTACCTTACCCTCCAAACAGGTTCTTGTTTGGAGGGTGACAAGCACTAACGCTATTACGACAGGAATAGGTAAGGTGGTGGAACCAGACCCGGCTGAGACTATTATCAGTATTGAGTTCCGATTTAGAGGATAAAGTGTGACATTACCATTACGCCACACGGATAGCAACGCACCATTAATATCCTTGGTGTCCACAGACAACAGTTTAGTCTGAAGTTTTGTTTGTTTGCTTATGATATCAAAAAATAAATACGTTTATAAAAAATACAAAAAACAAACATCAGTTTTTATAAATATTTATATAAGCCGTTAAAGGTGAAACCGGTTGGCGATATTAACAAAGTATAAAGTGATTTGTGAAACAGTACAAGTGTAATAACAAAATTACAAATGGAGTTTCACCAAGTGTCGACGACAAAAGTGTAAAATATAGACATCAGTTTGTTTTTTGTAGTAGGTGAGGCGTGTGAAAATTGGTACACTTAAAGTTTATTCGCGTAGATAAATCTAGAAACATATTACCAATAAAGAATCGCCTAAGAAAATCCTATCTATAAATTACAGAACGCATTGACCTCAGCGTAGACCGAGCTTACGATATGAAAATGTTCATGCCAGCGGACTGTGAGCTTGTGTAGTCTCAGAAGTCAGACTCTGACTTAAATTGTTAACGATCGAAATAAATATATTCGTATTTAAAGAATAGGCCAATTTGCCAGGTAGTTCGTAAAAAGTGATCGGTTGGCCAAACAGTGACACCGTGACTCGCCCAGGTTTGGTACTATCGGAGTCATACTGAAAAAAGAGTATTTTAAGAGATGGAAATGAAACTACCTGTATCTGTATAAATAAATCTGTTAAGGTCTGCCGTTGTCCACGCATCATCCTTACTAATATTATAAAGCTGAAGAGTTTGTTTGTTTGTTTGGTTGAACGCGCTAATCTCTGGATGTACCAGTCAGATTTAAGAAAATCTTTTTATGTATGATACCCACATTCACGAGGAAGGCTATAGGATAGCTCTTTACCCGGCTGCACAAAAGTAAGTAATATTTTTGGGTGACGCGAACAAAGTCGCGAGAAACAGCTAGTACAAAATATAACGGATAAAATATACAGTATTTAATATTATAAACGCCAGTCTGTCCGTCTATCTGTCTGTTACGCTTTCACGGACTAAACAGATTTTGATAAAATTTAGCAAGAATATAACTGAATACACGACGTCTTACACAAGCTATAAAGTTTGTGTGAAAGATTATATTAATACTATCATTTGCACGCAGCTTTGCTCGCGTTAAGTTCATTTTAGGGAAATGGGGGGTTAGAAAGAGACAAAAATTAGCCTATGTCACTCTCCATCCCTTCAACTATCTCCATTTAAAAAATCACCTCATTTCGTCGCTCCGTTTTGCCGTGAAAGACGGACAAACAAACACACACAAACACTTTCCCTTTGTAATATTAGTATAGAGTGTGGATGTTACTACTCGCGATCAGCTAGTCTTGGTATAAAAACTCGTTTTATAATAAGATCTTAGTATATTTATCTTACGGAGTGAACTCCGTGTGTGTACATAGAGTACTGAATGACAAGTGAAAACAGACGCTACGCTAAATTTATCAAGGTTCACCATTTTATCGGCTGGTTAAACAGCCATTTCCGAACTTTATCGAATATCGGGTTTTATTTGTGATAACAACATAACGTGGTTTTCCAAGTCCTGGAGGTGCTAACTATCTATTACAATACTTGAAGTGGCTACTTAGATTTTTCTAGACAAAAATATTGTACTTTGTCCGACTTGTGAACTGAATCTTAGATCTCATAATCCTATCCAAATAGACTAACGAAGCAATCGATTATCAAATTTCTAAAAATCCTCTATAACATTTTCGTCATACATGAGATCATGATCATAATCTATAGTAGAAAAAGCTGACCAAACCAAACGAGACCAAAGAGTCATTAAGTTTTAATAAGTATACTTGTTGTATTGGATTTTTATACCTTATTAGAATTTTTGAGTTGTTTTATTCATGGAAAGTTAAAGCCTTGGAATCCTTAATGTGAATTTGTCTTCGCTTCGCTTTGGGCACATTATTCTAACGCGCCGGCACGCTGAGCTTGTAGCGTAGATAATTGAGTGCCTTAGAGCACACAATTTGTTCCTGTCCTAGCGAAACGTGGTCAGCAAATGCTTACATTCTGTAAGAGTCGAATTACTGAACTTACAAAGTGTTAGGGTTGGCAATGTTTACAAGTTTTTAAGAAGGTATTTTTATTACGCATCTGTCCACATTTTTTTCAAAATAAGTTGTTTTAAACCATAGAATAGCAAACAAACGGGTTGATCTTCTGAAAGAGATAAAGCATCTATGGACATCAAAAATCACTAATGGTGTATTGCCTGTCGCGTAATAGATATTAAAGTACAACTCAACACTGAATATCGTCGCACTTGGTGGAACTCCATGTTAACGTGTATTTATATTATTTTATAAGCACTTTTACTGTTTAGTTTATTATTATTTATTAACAGCAACCGGTTTTGCATTTTAACGCATCATCAGGGCAACAAACCAATACTATTTATTCGAAACTGGTCGGTGTTAATAAACAAAAGCCAAGTAAAAGAGTACAGTTTTTACTTATTAGCATCAAACAATTTCGTGTTTTAAAGCAACAAATCAGTACTGTTTAATCGAAACTAGTTGGTGTTCATAAACAAAAGCCAAGTAAAACAGTATAGTTTTACTTATTAACACTAAACAACTTCGTGTTTTAACACATCATTAGGGTAACAAATCAATAAATACTGTTTAATCGAAACGGGTTTGTATTAATAATTTAAAACCAAGTAAAATGGCACAAGTTCTTATAAAATATAAATACACGTTAACATATAAGCATAATATAATTACCATATATCAATACTACTATTATTAACGATATATGGTGTCATATGGTATATATTGGAATAGGTAGTGCAATTGACCGGGATTGCGTAACGTATCCTAGTATGGATATGGCATTAAATCCCACTATCCCACTAATTATGATTCTTTTTATATAATATTAGAAAGCAAATTAGCAGATGACTCTCGTAATGAAAAAAGAAACCATCGCCTATAGACACCAAAGATGTTAATGGTGCTTTGCTATCCGTGTGGCGGGTTGGCAGTGCCACATATATAAGTCTACCGGCTACTTTACTCTCCAAACTGGAACACGACAATGACAAACATTGACGCTATTGCGGCAGGAATAGGTAAGGCGGTGATACCAAATACCCGGGCGAGACGTTGCGGAACAATACTACCTAATAGTCACGATGGTAGAGACACGTATAGTCAATCGATCGCCTTTTAAGATCTATTCTTCAAAGAAGCCTGGACCAACACGGAAGAAAATAAAAATAGTGATATTCTTTAAAAAGGTGTGCCATTGTACCAACTTGAGTGGTACATACTTAATGAAGACATTTTTTTATAAGAAGATTTTTGCATTTTTTAAATATTTTTTTTATTTTGCCGCGGCTAATGGTGAAACCTATGCCAATCGAAAAAACAATGATAGATAATGATTTTAGGTAAAATCTTAGGGAGTGACGCAAAACGGAGTTATAGGACTAAAAAAATATGTAATTAATACTATACCATTGATACGCCATTAATTACCATAACTAATGGTAATTAATGGCATATCCATACTAAGAAAACATTACTCAATGCCGGCAAACTGCAACTGCACTACCTATTCTGATCTATGATAATCACTGACTTCGTTATCTTCTGAGCCGAGACTCGATATGGCTGACAACTTTGTTTACAGCCGACTTTTCGAAAAGGTTCTCCTTTTTGGGTTCTCAATTCGATTGCATTTTTGTATGTTTTTTACCTTAGAACTAATGTCCTAACGAATTTGACATTTTCTTTTATATTGGAAATCGTTTGAAAATGTGGTAAGGCCCTTAACAAAAATATTACAGTAAAATGAGTAAAAATTTTCACTCCAATTTTTTTACAACTAAATCGATATCTAATAGGATGATGTTATTTAACTTCAATGTTAACGTTATTTTTTATTAGTATTTCTTTCACTACATCATACGTTTATTAAAAAAATAGTGGTACTACTATTGTCTAAAAAATAATAGTACTACTATTTTCTTAATAACTATTTTCTAAGAATAGTAGTACTACTACTTTCGTAATAAACATATGATGTCATGAAACAAATAGTAATAAAAATACCGTTAACATTAAAATTATATAATATCATGCTATTAGATTTCGATTTAGTTGTACAAAAATTTAAAGTGATCATTTCACTCTTTTTACTGTAATATTTTTGCTAAGGGCCTTACCACATTTTGCTGTTTACTTAAACAGCAAATCTTTTAATCAATGGTTTACTACTATCGTAACTACTAAGTTAGAAAAGGTCGTGTGGCGCGACTTGTCCGTGTACAATATCCAGTGCCTTTTCAGGTCCCTGACTACGTTAAGTGCCTGTTTCGATTTAAAGTGTGACCTAACCAGTTAACATAAAGTCACATTACCTTAAAGTTAAAGCTTAAAAGCAGCTATTCTCGGAAAATTCTAGAAAGCGTAGTTAAAACGCGGGAATAATTAAAATATCAACTATTGGTTTAAGGAGTAAGACAATATTGGTTTCTTTTTTATAAAAAATATTTGATTTAGATTATTGTTAATTAAATTATTTGTAATAAATTAATAATTTACTTTATTGCTAGCTTCGCTTGCAACAGGCTATATATTTGTTAATCTTATAGGAACAATGTAATTTTTCGAGTTAAAAAAGTATTTAAAATACAGGGTTACTTTTAAATTTTAAATTTTGGAAATAAATATTGAATTGAAAGTGCGTTTTAATTATTATTGTAAAATTATTACAAAATAATATGGAAATATTCGTTTAAAAATATCCCACTTATTTCATAAATTCGATGCATCGAGTCTTGTGAATGAACTCGTAATGTTGGCAGTATGTCATTTTATACATACATACATACATATCTTCACGCCAGGTCCCTTACGGGGTAGGCAGAGAGAACCGAGTGCCATACATCACGATCCTTGCAGGCTTGTCTCGCTTCCTCCACATTAATCACTCTCTTCATACACAAACGCCGGTTGCGAAGACTCTTGACACCACCTTCGGACAGTACTCGATCAATCCGATCGTGGTATGTCAGTCTTGGTCTTCCCCGGTACCTACATCCTTCCACATTCGCATTGTATATCTGTTTTGTTAACCTTTCATCTACCATTCTTTCTACATGTCCGAACCAACGGAGCATGCCCTTTCTCATCTTTACACCGACACTTTCTTTCAAACCTAACCTCTCTCTCACTTCGATATTACGAACCCGGTCTGCGAGTGTCATTTTATATTTACCTATATATGTTGGCCGTGTATGAAGAAGCGTTATCATGGTGTAGGAGAATGCGGCTTTTGGGTCGTCTTTCGCGAACTTTTTCCAACACTCGGGCTAAAGAAATGATAGAATACCACTCGGCATTAACACTCGTTTGATCTTCAAGTAGAATTGTACAGATGGGACCCGTAGCTGAGAAAAAAACGCGATCATTTTTTTACCAACATTTCTCGCCTGTCTCACTTTTGTTGGCATGTTCTCATTTTCAAACACCCATTCAAGAGATTGCTGTTTTTTTTCGGGTTCAAAACAATAAATACACGTTTCGTCTTCTGTGATAATGTCACAAACAGCATTAGAATGTCCGTGGTCGTACTTTATTAGCATCTGTGAGCACCATTCCACGCGAGCCCGCTTCTACTCCGCTCTCAGTCCATGAAGGATCCAACGACAACAAAGTTTCCGAACTTTCAATTCTTCGTCTAAAATTTTCTGAATTTGGCTCATACCAATCCCCAATAGTCCTCAAATTGTCTTGTAAGTAATCCGGGGGTTTTCTTCAATTAGCCGCTTAACAGTAGCCACATTATTTTTGTTGACGGCAGTTGAAGGCCGCCTTTCACGAAATTCGTCATGTAAAGAAACTCACCTCTCTCAAATTCAGAAAACCATCGCCTCACGGTGCTCAAATAAGTTGCTTCTCTCCCAAAAGCATTTTGAATTTTGAGCGGCACAGTCTTGCGGAGAAAGAGAAATTTTAAAATCATAAAAAATCATCGCTCTAAAATCTTTTCGACCTAATTCCATTTTCGTTGCGTACATAGAACTTTAGTGTGTGATAAAAAAACAATTGACAAATCATTTCCCGCCAATTGTTTTTTTTTATTACTAAGAAGGTTACAACATTTTAAAAATATAACATTCGAAATTCAAATAGTTCCGATTAGCTAGAAGTGCAAAACTTTTAGTGTGCCCCATGTATTATCGATTCTGAACAGCCTCTGAAAATTTGGCCGAATCTTTAAAAGTTACTCTGTATACTATATGTGTACGAAATTTACATAAACGCTTAATAAAACAGATATAAGGTAGGTATAATGCGGATGTGGAGGGATATACAATAGGTATCGAGGAAGACCAAGACTGATATTCCATGATCAAATTGATCGAGTACTGTCCGAAGGTGGTGTCAAGAGTTTTCGAAACCGGCGTGTTTTTATGAAGTAATCAATGTGGAAGAAGCGAGACAAATCCGCAAGGATTGTGACGTATGGCACTCGGTTCTCTCTGTCTATCCCTTAAGAGATCTGGCGTAGATATGAATTTATGTACAAAACTTATCTAAAATCACACACATGCAAAGACATACGCACATTAAATTTTATATTAAAAATCAAGGGTTAAGACTTCAATAACAGTTGGCAGGCAAACAGATGTTCTATTTATTCCTCTAAGGGAGAATACTTGCAAAGTCGCGCAGTTCAATTTATATCATCAGCTCGGAAATGAGGTTAAAAGTCTCATAAAACAGGTTTTAAATCACAAAAGCAATCCATCAACTCCGTTACTACTAGAGCAACCCAGCCAAATATTCCGCAAATATATTTTACTGAAACATTTGAGCTCTGACAAGCATTTGAATGAAGTTTATATTAGGCCAGTCATTTGTTTGCTGCACGAGGCTAAGTAATAAGAAAGATCAAGTACCCGAGTCACGTTTTGAATACGTTGAAATAAGTACTAACAAGGAAGGGGTAAACAACGTCGAGCTTTCTAAGAGTCTGATAAAAAATATATTACCATAGAGATGTAATAAGATTGTGTTTATTTGGGAGTATGATTGAAAGGTAAATGATATGATATATTCTATACTCGTTTCATCTTCAACTCCATCTCAATGTAATCTATATAGATCTAGATTATACAAAAACTGGCCAAGTGCGAGTCGTACTCGTGCACGTAGCATTCCGTACAATTCTATAAAAAAGGTAAAAATCATGTTTGTTATATGTTTGTCCTAAATGTCATTCGTTCAGTAGTTTCTATGTAATTAAGTAACAAACATCCAGCCATGTGAGTTATCTAAGGTACAAGTATTTCCAATACAGATACAAGATACAAAATACATATTTTTATCATGTATCTAAAATACTTTTTTAAAAAGGATTTTGTATCTTATATTTAAATACTTTTATTTAATATTTTTGTAATTAATAAATACTTTTTCTGATAAAAAATATATATTTTGGTGTCATTTATAAAATAAATGCGTAGAACTGAATATGCCGTTATTAATGTGAGAAAAAATTGGTAGATGGCGACTCTTTCTCTTTGACATCGGCTATTACGTAAGCTATTATGATTGATTTATTGTCTGTTGTCTGTTTGCCGAGCTCTGCCCCTGTGGAGCGTCTCTTTTCTTTTGGGGTTATGATCATGAGGACATCATTCACATCGAAGGAAAGTGGTGGGTAAGATGTTCGAAGAGCTGGTTTTACTTAAGTCTAACTTAAAATTACAATAATTGGTCTACTTATATATGTATAATAAAAACCTTAAATTCAAATGTTGTTTGCTTACAAAAGTATTTGTATTTTATAAAGTATTTATAAAATACCTATTTTGTATCTAGTATTTCAAATACCTTCCCGAAAGAATTTTATATTTGGTATCTGAAATACTTAATTTTTTACAGGGTGTTTTGAACTGCAAGCATCCATCCTTCTGCCCATCATAATGTCCTAACATCCAAACTTTCGCATTTATAATATTACTATAGAATATAGATGATATAGTTTCATACTAATACTGTATGTATTATAAGTGCGAACATCTGTCTGTTGCGCTTTCACGGCTAACCCGCTAAAAAAATTTGACATAGGGATATTTTTTTCAAAAATCAACCTCTAAAGTCTAAAAGATTTTTCTTTACATCGATAGCAAACAAGCAGATGACTCTTCTAATGGAAAGAGAAAACCATTGCCTATAGACACCAAAGATGTTAATGGTGCGTTGCTATTCTTATGGTGAGATCTTAATACCATATGCATAAGTTTATCGGCTACCTCACCCCCCAAACAGGGACAAGAAATTCAGAATTCTACCACCTACTAGCCACGACGGTAATGACTCGCATAGCCAATCGGTCGCCTCTTAGGAATTGCCTGACAGAAGGACAGATGATCTATTCCTTAAAGTGAGCTAGTACTAACACGGGATCAATTAAAATAGGAGATGAGAGTATGTATGAAAGATGAGGTATATTGATAAAAATTTGCTTCACTCGCGGGCAAAGCTTTGCGGTTCACCTAATACCTATTAAATGTCTGTCTGTCTGTATGTCTGTTTGTCCGTTTGTCCGTTTGTCCGTTTGTCCGTTTGTCCGTTTGTCCGTTTGTCCGTTTGTCCGTTTGTCCGTTTGTCCGTTTGTCCGTTTGTCCGTTTGTCCGTTTGTCCGTTTGTCCGTTTGTCTGTTTGTCTGTTTGTCTGTCTGTCTGTCTGTCTGTCTATCTGTATGTCTGTCTGTCTGTCTGTCTGTCTGTCTGTCTGTCTGTCTGTTTGTCTGTTTGTCTGTTTGTCTGTATGTATGCCCGGGGTAAACTCAAAAAGTACTGCATGGATTTACTTCAAATTTTGCATGAATATTACTAATAGGTCGGGTCAACAATATATAGGCTACATATTATCTCGCTGTCACTACGGGGGGCGGAGCTGTGCGGAGTAAACGAAGTCCGAGCGGACGAAGTGCGGCAACAGATAGTGTAATACTAATGGAAGTTTAGTCATTAATACCATATTCCTATAACCAACGATCCGTCATTCGTACCAGCGACTATTAGCCATCAATTTAATTATACCGGGCATTAGCGTGGTTTCTACATCAATAAAACGCCTCTTCTTAGTTCAAGTAATAACATTTTTGTATTTTACACTATTTATCGTCGGCACTTGGTGAAACTCCATTTGTAGTTTTGTTAATACACTTGTACTGTTTCACAAATTACTTTAAATTTAATTAATATCACCAACCGGTTTCGCCTTTTACGGCATCTTCAGGGCTATGACACTTTTGTAAATATATTCTTAACGTACGTGTTTTAACTAATATTTTATACAAAACAAGGTATGCAAAAATCTACTAGATAAACAAATGTTGTTAGCTCCATTGGTAGAAATTTTCTTAACAATGGTATATTTTTTAAACTAGGGAAGCAATATTCTGCCAAGAAATTTTGAACAGAATTAAATTAAAGTATACATAGTTTTACATGTCAATCATTAAATTTTTTTTTATATGGCGCTCGGGAAAGGGTGATTCTGCTTTTGCGAGACATTTATTAGTGGAAGATCATACATTTGACCCTATTAATATAAAAACACTCCACTTCTATAGCAAAGGCAGAAAACTCAACTCTCTAGAAGCGCTGGAAATAAACAAATTGAAAAATAGCCCTTACCTCTTGAACGACAAGTTGGACTTAAATAATTCTACCCTGCTAAACATTTTTTCCTAAATTTAATTTTTTTTTTTTATAATCATGATTTATTGGGCAGCATGTTACTTATTATTAGTTATATTTAACATATTTTAATTTTGGTTTTGACATATTATTAGTTATATTCAACATATTTTTTAATTTGGTTTTGACATAATATTATAATAATTTTAAACTTATTTAAGTAACATAGACAGCACTTTTATTACCACTGCTTGACATTTTATTCTATTGACAATTTAAAAAAAAATTAATGATTGACATGTAAAACTATGTATACTTTAATTTAATTCTGTTCAAAATTTTTTGGTAGAATATTGCTTCCCTAGTTTAAAAAATATACCATTGTTAAGAAAATTTCTACCAATGGAGCTAACAACATTTGTTTATCTAGTAGATTTTTGCATACCTTGTTTTGTATAAAATATTAGTTAAAACACGTACGTTAAGAATATATTTACAAAAGTGTCATAGCCCTGAAGATGCCGTAAAAGGCGAAACCGGTTGGTGATATTAATTAAATTTAAAGTAATTTGTGAAACAGTACAAGTGTATTAACAAAACTAATAACATTTTTCCTATTACATGTCAATGTACCAAATGTCCTAGTAAACTTGTAGAATGCCTCATTAGCATTAAATTGGTGAATTTGGTGAAATGGTAAATATATTAAACGAAAAGGTGGCTCTTCTTATGGAAAAAGACAACTATCGCCTTTAGACACCAAATATGTTAATAATGCGTTGCTATTCTTGTAGCGGAGTCTTAATGCCACATGCATAGCTTTACCGGATATATTACCCTCCAAACTGGAATATGACAGTGACAAGCATTGACGCGTAAGGCGATGGTACCAGACCCAGATGAGACAATGCAGAACTCGATCACCTAGTTAAACGGTGGGAGGGATGCGCTGTGCCGCGCTCCCGGCTGTATGGATACCACCACCTTGCCTTTTTCTCTCGTAAAACAGCTTTGCTGTGTTTCGGAAAGAAGGGCAATACAGACAGTGTAGGTAATTACTGGCACCGAGACATAACACCTAATGTCTCAGGATAGGCAACACTTGAACGAGTTACCGAGGGCTAGTTCCAGGTAAACTAATTTATGTTTATTGGCGAAGTCGACAATTTACCATCAGGTGGCACGTTTGCCAGTTTATCCATCCAAGTAACATAAAAAACCTAATATATACGATAGTTCTGACTCGTATAGCCAATTGATCGCTTCTCACGAACTGCTTGGCAAAACGACAGGTGAACTATTCTTTGAAAGGGGACCCACGCCATCACGGGGGACCAACGCGAAATTTCTTACTTCTAGTAAGTCAAACAACTTACTACAGTACGTTTTACGTTAAGATTTCATTCATCAGTGCAACGTGATTTGACTGGCCCGTTACCCAACAAAATCAGTGCAATGTGATTTGATTGGCCCATTAAACAAAATTGATTTGATTGGTTAATAGTTAACGATGACTTCCTGCATTCTTAACGCCAACGTACAATACCTCTTGAGAGGTTAATATCATTTAATCTTTCACAGTAGTTATATATTTTTTTTTGTTTTTATTTCTAGTAGATACCTAACACTGTAAATAATTTAATAGTGCCTGTCTTAATATTGGTGAAGTACTTTAGGTTTCATTAATAGATGTGTTAAAATATTTTAGTATATTATACACTTCGACTTATATTTTATGGTCAAGTATTTCACTTTACCGGGTTGGCTGTAAGAATCTCTTTTTTAGATATTAGCTCACCTTTTGTACCTTTTTAAAAAAACTGCTTGCTGTAACTTTATTTGTTGTTCTGTTGTGTACAATAAAGTATTAAATAAATAAATAAACAAATATATTACAATAACTCTTTATTGTGCACCAAAATAAATAAAAATTAAGTTACAAAAAATATTTCACAGGTAAGATACACAAAGGCGATCTTATTTATACATCTATACAAATAAATAAAATTGGAGTGTCTGTTTGTAATATTAAAATGACCGCTTTTTACCAAATGCATATGGATGTATACACGGTACATATAACAAAAAAACTTTTTTTTTTTTACAATTTTTGTCTGTCTGTCTGTTTGTTCCGGCTAATCTCTGGAACGGCTGGACCGATTTTGACGGGACTTTCACTGGCAGGTAGCTAATGTGACAGGGAGTAATTTAGGCTCCTTTTTTTCGAAATTTTTCCACGCAGACGAAGTCGCAGGCGCAGCTAGTCACTAATAAAGTGATCTCTTCCAATCTTTATAACAAGGATAACAATATACTCGGAAAGTGATGCTAACCACAAGACAGTTTTTATGCTCTTAAATAAAAGTCAAAGAATTTAAAATAAAAGTAACATCCGTAACAACATTACACATAAAAACAAAAACAAAAATCAGCAAATAAAACAGTGGTAATACGTAAAACTAACTAACTATATGAGTAAGAAATTTCAGTAACATTTCCTCTCGGTTATACATAATTTATAGACCCCTTTGAGACAATATAATCTCACTGAAACTTTATAATGTGCGGTCGAAGACCAGATAAAAGAAGTTTGTTCCTCTTATTTTTGGATATCTGACAACGCAATCTCGCGCCTCCCTAATATATCGCTCAGCATTTCTGCTGTAGACAGCTGCTTTCGTACTTAACAATATTTATTTCAGCACTTTGGCCAATATTTCCGTCGAATGAATGCTCATATTAACAGAATTCTATCTCGAGAGAGAAAGCGGTGCGTATAAAGCTCAGAAGCAATCTCCTTAAGTGGCTTCCATAGAGGCTGCCTTATCGGGCTTTATTACTTATTTATTCTTGATAGCACCAAGGTCCTCGAATGTCCTTCAAGAAACGGTAAGTGAAAGTACATTTACTTATATCTATGCGTTAGTTATATCGTGGCTCATTTTGTGGTGTGTTGGAAAAAATTATGAAGTTTGGTAAAATGGTTAAGTAAATAAGTATAATTAAGCCAGGTTCCTTTTAGGATGAAAGAATGAACAGAATCTATCGCTGGTCTTAATCTTATTTACGATGATAGCAGCTAAAGTTTCTAAAAAAATATCTTTTTTAACAAAGTTACAAAGTTTATTAAAAGATGTTATCTCTTTAAGCTTAAAATACCTCAATTAAGCAAAAAGTTTCTGAGATATCCTCAACGGGTTTGCAGATTTTTTTGTCAAATTTCGTAATTTATCACTTATTTGTTTTATAACTCACTGACACTCACAAACCCCCTACATACTAAATTTCATGAAAATTTATATATATATATATATATATATATATATATATATATATATATATATATATATATATATATATATATATATATATATATATATATATATATATATATATATATATATATATATATATATATATATATATATATATATACAGTGTGGCGGTGACCATACACCAATTAATTAAACTTAGTATATGTAATAATGTTCTCAGCCTGAATACAAAAAATCAGATAAATACATCCACTGGTTTAGCCACAGGACATTAGTTTTCATTTCTAATTTTGCGAACATGATGTAGATTATCAGCTGTACGCATAGAAATATATAGAGGTCAATGGCTGTACGTGACCCGTTCACCCTATATGGTTTGAAAGAACTCTTATAAGTAAGTTGCCAACTCGCAATACTAGCAGAAAATCCTTGCATTCATTGGTTATTTTAATTTTTTATCCTTTACAACTGACCAATAACAACCCAATCTTGTCATTAGGAGAATTTGAAAAGAAAGCGAAAAGTCGCTTTATCTTGAGTGCATACACAGTGTGTACTGATACAAAAAAGCGCATTTTGCGCCTTCTTGATGAAAGCCGTTGATTACACGTGTCACGGTACCTACGATACGTAGGTCACGGTCATTATTGTTTAGTACGATCAAAGATTTTGCCGTGGTAATTGATATTACGTTATTACTTGTAATGTACTGAGTTTTTATTTTTTTCTTTTATTATTCTAGACTTATAAATTATGCGAAAGTAGACGCTTCATTTTAATTTTTATTGTGGTAAAATACGAGTTAAATTGTGCGAAAGTAGACGCTTAATTTTTATTGTGATGGCCGGCCATGGCCATGATGTTTGTGCTAATTAGTGCTATTTTGTGATAAGACACGTTAGGTAACTATTATTATTAGTGTGAAGTGAACAACATTTTTGTTTTTTCTTCTTTACTTTTAGCCAATATGTGGCACGAATCCTAGATTGATACGGTCTTTATTCTTACAATATACGCAAAAATAATTCTATAGCTACGTAATTACTTATTGTACAAAATGATTGTGATTAATAATAATAATTTATCAAAATAATTATTGAGGATGAGTGTGGTTTAAAAAGGTGCCTAAATATTATGTCACACGTAAAAATAATAATAATAACATGAGGCGCCAGCCGCCAAGCCGCGCGTGCGGCGTTGCCGTCCTGGTGATAGGTAAGTCAAAGGATGTTTTATCTTTATTATATTTTCGTGTCATTAATTTTGTTCGAAATTTTTGTTTTTTTAATTTCGATATCAGGACTGATTTGATAGACTAAAAATACTAGTACTAACTAGTACTACCTTAATTCTCACTTATTGTTGTATGGTCACCGCCACACTGTATATATATATATATATATATATATATATATATATATATATATATATATATATATATATATATATATATATATATATATGTGTGTGTGTGTGTATATATAAATATATATATACATATAATACACATACATATACATATAATATAGAATCACTGGACAAATTACACGAATTGATATAGCCCCAAACTAAGTAAATTCTTTACTTAATGTGTTATGACGATAATTATAGATAGAAATGCGTGTATATATACTGTTACATATAAGATAATATATAAAACACTCAGACCCAGAAATACAAACATCTACGTTCACGACACAAATGTTTACCCTGTCAGGAATAAAACTTTAGCCACATCAATTCGTAGTTACGTTCGCCAGCTACTTGACAGCTTGACAGTTAGCTACAACTTAATTAGACTTTACAAGACTGGTATAGACAAATTAAGATGTAGATTTATTTTTAGCATTTTCTTTTTTTTTAATGTTTAGAAAGTTGAAAATTCACAAAATATTACGTAGTAATACAAATAATACAAACGATAAATCGTAGTGAACCTGGAAGTCTATAGACGTTCTACTTACTCTTCCTATCCCGCAAGGGATACAGGCGTGATGATACTTTTAATATTACGTATTTCGTTATGAGACTGGCTTAGATTTATAAATAACTTCAAGATGTCTCGATATAAACAAGCTAAAAAAATATTATCAATGTCAAAGTCAAAGATCTACCGAAGTGTTTTAAAATTAATAAGACACGACATTATCTCAGAACATGAAAGAATATGTATAAAACCGCGACGGTAGCTTGACGCTGACATGAGATAAGAAACTCCCACGCTGAAATACATTATCCCATCCAGCCATCCCATTCCGCCCACTACATAAATCACATTGCATGATTATACTTCCAGAATGTCTCTAATTGAACGTTATTTCTGTTTTTGAATTATCAGAATGTCGTGTGATGTAAATAGTTGTAATTTTTTGATACGGAACGAGCCGCCTACACAGAATGCTCAACCAGTTATGATAATTGATACCAATTCAAGTTTCTTATGCGTTTACAAATCACATTTAAAAGCAAATGTTTAATCCTCGATTATATAATATATTGTTTACTTGACATAAATTCGTGCGTTTGTATATGTACATATATTTATGTTTAAATATGTATACGTAGGTATGTATGTATGTATATGAATATTTAAATTATATATGTAATGTAAATTGTATAAATAATTTGTTTAGTAACACCTTCAAATCTGAATTTTGTTGACCCAAAGGTTGATTGCTAGAAAATGCTAACATTAATTTCGCCTTTTGTACTAAAATTTATATTTTTGATGTAAAATAAGTTAAAATAAAAACCATTTTAAAATAGAGAAGAAAATATACATAATGGAAGCGGAGCTTATCGCCATTTCTGAAGCTCTCTCATACGCTGCGTCTTTAGACCAAGACAACATAGTGATCTTTACGGATTCGAAAAGTTCACTGCAGCATTTGGCTCGATGCACCTCGGGTAGTCGAGGCACACCGATAGCCTATACAGTCCTGGATACTATTTATGGACTGGCATCGCGCTCCAAATCAATAAAATTGCAATGGATCCCGTCTCATTGTGGCATTGAAAATAACGAGAGAGTAGATGTTTTGGCAAAATAAGCTGCAACTGAAAGAATTAATTACGACATTATTACATGCTATTCAGATATTATATATATTTAATTAAAAATCAATGTGATAAAATCTGGAGGGAATATTTCGATTTATGGTCAAAAGAAAAAGGAATTTGGTACAAAACGATCCAACCACATCCCCCTAAAAATCATGAGGTTGCGATCCGGGCACATTCCGTCTAAGAGATTTGCGTTCCTCATGGGAAAAGTTCCCTCACCGAACTGCGATATTTTTGGTGTATCAGAAGACCTACTTCATGTGTTGTTGGAGTGTGTTGGTAACGCAACATACCGATCCACGGAATGTAAAAATAGCTTAAGAGATTTCGCTGATTGCAATATTATATTATCCCAGCCGCAGTCTAATCACATTGCATCAATTGTAAAGTTATACCATAAAAATTCCCGGATCAGTTACATTAGTTAAGCTACTCGTTATTTTATTCTATATCGAGCTATGTGTAATTTAATAATTTATAAAAAATGTTTTGATGATAAGTTGATTTTATACAGCGGCATAATCACACTGTGATTAAGCTCTTGAATAAAGAAAAAAATAAAAAAATAAAAAACATGCAATAGTTTTTGTTTTAAGAATGTGTTTTCCAGTGATCTGATAAAAACAAAGTTGTCCGGGATTGGATAAGGCCGGTTGGCTATAGGCATGCCACCTATCACATTCTAGGACTGTATATTCGGCTAATCGATTTCTGTTATATTTTGACTTGAAGTCTAAAACAAGGTACTGTAACATGCATACTAATGCGACAGAACTATAATATGTCTCTCTTTGTTTGCTCATTTAAAGGAAATTAAAAATTTTAAAAATAAATTGTACCTAGTAGTAAGCAATAATTTGTAGGTAAATTAAGAAAATAATGGACAAAATTGGGGCCAAAAAAATCTAATCTTTTTATAGCACCAGTAACCCTTTATATTTGTATATGACTAACAGAAACACTTGCTCACATCAATCAGTTACTGTATTACGACCTTCGATATTGTAATATTCCCTCATTTAACTTAACAGTACGCGGCCTTATTCTTAATTAAATAGTGTAATCTACAATATGAATCCTTTAGTAGCTTCAAGCTGTCGTAAATCTAAAGCCAATCATTCTATTCAGGCTTATACAACAAGAACTTCAATTTACACTAGGTAGATTAAACACAAAGGTAGATTTATCATGCGTAACTAATTTTAAATCGTTTTGATCAAAATATGATGCAAACATAATGTCTACAAGAGTTCAACGTTTTAGTTTTTGACTATATGACTTTGGTGATAAAATAAAGCAACTGGGATAGTAAAAAATATCTTTTTTTCTTTTTTAACCAATTTTGATCAATACATATTATACTAAACAGCTGTAAAACTTAAATTGCATCTGTATCTCTTGGTAATCTCAATATTTTTGTTAAAATCAGTAATGTCCAGTTACAAATACTAGAATAGCATCATTCCAGTTCCCTTGTTGAGTAGATATAATAAACCGAAGGCTTAGATCCCCTCGTGTCGCTGTTAACTATTCTTATTTGTGCTAGCAGGACTAATGTCAATACACTTTGGACTGATATTTAAGTATTTTCAGATAGAAAAAATCAATTAGACTTGGCCCGATCCGAAAACCTGTGCTGGGACTTCAAAGTTTTAACCAAACAATATATTTAGTAATTATGATACTAATGAGGCAATTATGAAATAATAACTATGACAAAACATTTATTCTATATGAATAGCGCTCTAATAGTAGTATTGAGTACCTAGAGAAGAAATTATTATATTGCAACAAAGTTAGTCTAGTTAATAAATATTATTTTAAAAAATATGCATTGTCCTTCTTACACAAGTCTAAATTAAATAAATAAGTTAGTCGGTATTTGATAAGAGTTACTACTTACTAATGTAGATAATTTATAAATCGCATCGTATTTCAATGTATATTAAAAATTATCCAAAAGAGCGAATTATTTTATAACAACTAAAATACAGCACACAGAGGCATGACTATCACTGTTTATATAAAAATCTTTGACCACCTCGCGCCATGCTACAATATTTCTTAAATTAATGGTGTAAACGGCAATAAAACCACACCCGTATTTTGTTACCACGTAGCGTTTACGAGCCATCCATTATTTAGTATAAAATACAGTGATTTAAAGTAAAGCAATACCAATTATTGGAGCTTTTATTGATTTAGTTTCCTATTACATATTAAACAATCAAGATAAAATAGATTCCTATACAATTAATCACTGGTACGTCATGTGATCTACTTTACCATTTATATTAACGAAGATAGTGGGAAAATAATTTGTAGATAATTAAGATGAACTAGTTTCATATTTATAATTGATATAAAAAATATATGGTCTAGTGTTCTGGCGTTAGCGTTGATCACATCAGGTTCCGGGTTCGATTTCCGGGTCGGGTAATTCAAAGAAAATATGTGTTTTCAATTTTCTAAAACAAAAATGTTGGCCGTGATTGGATAATTGCCCGGTTTGCGATAGGCTTGCGACCTATCACATTGTGGGACTAAGTATCTCCGGCTAATCGTGCGTGCAATTATTGTACCTCAGCCTACTTCTTCGGGGATACGGGCTTGAAGATATTTTAAACTGTGTTGTATATTTTTGTAGAACTACAGTAAAAGTAATCAAACCTATGTAACTAAATGCGGAATTTTTATAAATGTGGAAAAGAATTTGTTTGTTTTTTACGCTTACACGTCTTATCGTCTCTGTGGTCTAGTGGTCCGGCGTTGGCGTTGACCACATGAGGTCCCGGGTTCGATTCCCGGGTCCGACACATAAAGAAAAGTGTTTTTTCAGTTTTCTGATAAATAGAAAGTTGCCCGGGATTGGAAAGTGCCCGGTTGGTGATAGGCTTGCCACCCATCACATTTGTGGGACCAAGTATCTTCGGCTAATCGTGGGTGCACTTGTTGTACCTCTACCCCTACCCCTTCGTGGATACGGGCGTAAAGATACTTCTATGTCTTAACTATTTCACCGTACAGAATAAAACATTCGATACTTTGCCCTTCTTCCCCCATATTGGTACGGGCGCCTTTGAATAATAGATCATGTGACCACCTGCCATTCTGCCAGGCAATTCATAGGAGGCGAACGATTAGCTATGCGAGTGATACCATCGTAGCTTTTAGCAGGTAGAGTCTTGCCGCAATTACGTTTGGAGAGTAACGTAACATTAATATTTAATTTCGGTATTCCGTATATATATATATATATATATATATATATATATATATATATATATATATATATATATATATATATATATATATATATATATATTAGGGTGATTCATTTGCGACAAACATTTTTTTTTTTAGGTGCTCAAGCAAAATTTTGTTCTACATATTGAAAAAAAAATGTCCACCAAGTTAGAGCTCTTAATTCGAGTATGAAGTGCTTGCCGTTTTAATTTGATTTTTTCCCATTAGAAATGCATGTAAATATTTTTATTTTTTTTCAAATTTCTAATGCTTGGACACATTTAATGATATTGGCATTCTGATTGCTGAAATATATCCAGGATTCCACGCTCTTTAAATGACTTTTCGTCAATTTTAATGTCGCCTGCTTTGGTCCACTGGTACCATCTCTCAAAGTTATGTTTTCGAATAAAATGCACATTTTTTTATTTTTACAGCGAAAATTGATTGATAGATGGAAAAAATAATACATATTTTTATAAAAAATTTGATTCTCTTCAAAAAAGGTCGTAACTTAAGTCTCTCAGACTCATAGTTTTTAACTTGCAGTAACTTTTGTAACTAAAAATGTAGAAAAATGATAAAAAAATTACAAATTATGATGTTTAAATTCAAGTTTTTGTTTCAAATTTATTTTTTTCATTACATTGTCAATTTTACTTTTTGTACTTTTATACCTGACATGTTACACATACTGACATACAGACACACATACACTTACAAATAAATAAATAACACAATAAGCGGGAAACAAAAAAGTTAATACAAAATTTTAATAAATTTGTAATTTATCATAGTTTATATTTTTATTAGAAATACAACCGAAAGAAAATGAATTGTTATTTTATAAACTTTAAATGAAAGCTCTGTAAAAGTTGTAAACGACACAGCCGAGCGATGTGTTGCGCTCATTGAAAAATTCAATGAGTTTGGCACATACGACGAAGATAAAAAACAATGCCTATTATTAACTGTTCAAAATTATAGAAAAGAATTCCTAACATGTACCAAAAAACTTTATTCAACAACAAAATAATACCTAACTTATGTGAAGATATATTTAGTAAACAGAGCTTTCATTTAAAGTTTATAAAACAACAATTCATTTTCTTTCGGTTGTATTTCTAATAAAAATATAAACTATGATAAATTACAAATTTATTAAAATTTTGTATTAACTTTTTTGTTTCCCGCTTATTGTGTTATTTATTTATTTGTGTGTGTATGTGTGTCTGTATGTCAGTATGTGTAACATGTCAGGTATAAAAGTACAAAAAGTAAAATTGACAATGTAATGAGAAAAATAAATTTGAAACAAAAACTTGAATTTAAACATCATAATTTGTAATTTTTTTATCATTTTTCTACATTTTTAGTTACAAAAGTTACTGCAAGTTAAAAACTATGAGTCTGAGAGACTTAAGTTACGACCTTTTTTGACGAGAATCAAATTTTTTATAAAAATATGTATTATTTTTTCCATCTATCAATCAATTTTTGCTGTAAAAACAAAAAAATGTGCA
The DNA here is from genome assembly GCA_036924255.1 of Apodemia mormo. Lineage (NCBI taxonomy): Eukaryota > Metazoa > Arthropoda > Insecta > Lepidoptera > Riodinidae > Apodemia > Apodemia mormo. The sequence goes on from JAUPFN010000012.1 coordinate 13,460,878, forward strand.
TTTTATTCGAAAACATAACTTTGACAGATGGTACCAGTGGACCAAAGCAGGCGACATTAAAATTGACGAAAAGTCATTTAAAGAGCGTGGAATCCTGGATATATTTCAGTAATCAGAATGCCAATATCATTAAATGTGTCCAAGCATTAGAAATTTGAAAAAAAATAAAAATATTTACATGCATTTCTAATGGAAAAAATCAAATTAAAACGGCAAGCACTTCAAACTCGAATTAAGAGCTCTAACTTGGTGGAAATTTTTTTTTCAATATGTAGAACAAAATTTTGCTTGAGCACCTAAAAAAAAAAAATGTTTGTCGCAAATGAATCACCCTAATATATATATATATATTATAGTCATCACTACTATTATTTTTTGCTTGTGTAGTTTTCATAAGGTAAAAACAATATGGTCAGCTTGATAATACCCAACTCAAACTGCGTGACATTAATTTTATATTCAACTAAAATAACTTACATCAATTAGTATCATTACATACAAAATAACACCTCTTATCTTTAATTAAATCGAAAAATACAAAATATTAATATGTACAAAATAATTTACTGTCGCGCGTGCTAGAAAATGTATTCAGGTCAATGTGCGGGGTTGAAATATTGTCTATAAAAACAATAATAAAATAAGCTCCAACACTAACATACTTAAATCGTAAATGTCATAACTTGTGAGGAATAGAGAATAGGTGGGTGGGGTACTAACGGTTGTTATATGTAATTAAAGACTTTCATATTTTTAGTTATATCTTTTAGTTATACTCAATTTTTTACTATCGACATTAATTTAATGAGACACTCCTGTCTTAATTTAAACCTTAATAATTTGTATAATTTCGTAATCTATATCGAATACCTTTAAACGAGCAAATCATGTATATATATATATATATATATATATATATATATATATATATATATATATATATATATATATATATATATATATATATATATATTATTAATTTTCTTATTTATAATATTAAATATATATATATTTAATATTATAAATAAGAAAATTTGGATTTTGGATGGATGGATGTTTGATACTCAATCACGCAAAAACTACTCAAAGGATTTTAAATGAAATTTGGCACACAGGTAGATGATGACCTAAAATCCGTCGGGATTCGCCAAAAACTTCCTGAGTCTGTGTTCCCCGATGAGTACTACCTGTCAAGAGAAGAGTGAACCTGTACTGAGAGTACCTTCTAGGAAAGCGCGTTCCATCTTAGGCCGCACCTTAGCTTACCATCAGACGAGATCGTGGTCAAGCGCTTCCCTATCGATATTAAAAAAAATGCAGCGGGCTGGACGCTGCAGCTAGTCTTACTGATAAATAAGAAATTTATTTGTCTGTTTTCTTATTTCTTCATGTCAAAAAGATTGGACAGATTAAGATACAATTTCGTATTCAAGGAGAGTATAGTAATATGCTGTAATAGCCTTGTGTCCTAACTAAGAATGAATTAAGAAAGATACCAAAGGAGTAATAATAGCTTTAAGATACAATTTTGCAATAATAGACATTAAGTCACATGACAGTAAACGTAAATCTGAAAGTGTTACGTCACACCGTGGTAAAATGTCATATTGTTTTTGACATTTTCATAGAATCCATAAAGTATGTAATGTATGTATCACCACGGCGTATTGTCATTCAAGACGCTATGACAGTCAAGAGCGTTTTCGCATTAAATTTAAATTTTGAAACGCGAAATTTTAGTATAAATGTATGGTATTAAAAACAATATAGGTTTTACGTAACCCTTTGTGCGCGAGTCTGACTTTTACTTAACCAGTTTTTTTATAAAATAAGAAACGGTCGTACAGTCATGATTTATCTTATTAATTAGCCTAAAAGCATGGCCGTCAATAATAGCCTGTACCGCGAGGACGAGTAATTATTGTCATTGATGTTGAAAAGGATTTTTCAGCTAAGAGTTCGTGTGAATATTGCAACCATTTTAACCAAAACTTACGCAGTCCATCTAGTCCTGGGGATATCTAGATATGGGTAGATTTATTATTATTATTATAAATATGCAGACATGTATTTCTATGTATTTTATATTTTAATACGTGAAATAAAAACTTTGTGGCCCTGTTTACGAAACTAGAGTTAATGTGTAGAAGATATGAGAAATCTAATGTCGGAACACAGTATGAAATTTTCTCAGCTTTTAAACCTTCCCTGGACTTCAACAATTATTTCAAAACCAAAATTAGCCAAATCGGTTTAGCCGTTCTCGAGTTTTAGCGAGACTAACGAACAGCAATTGATTTTTATATATAAGAAGATTAGCGAGACTAACGAACAGCAATTAATTTTTATATATATATATATATGTCGGCGTCCGCGTCGTCAAATGCAAGAATATTGTAAAGTGGAAACAACAAATGCACGGCCCGGGCCGGCAAGCGCATCGTTCGATATCCCTACCACTCAACTTGTTTTGCTACCTGTATAAAAGGCTCTGAGCGCCCGCCGATAAGGCAGTCTAGGCTCTGGCGTGGCTCGGTACACTTGTTGTATCTTGCTAGTAGCTTATCCTTGACTCTCGGATAATTAATTTGTGCAAACAAGTTAATTATTATTGTCAACTATAAATTAGTCGCAGTACAATTTATAATTGACTATCTATTGCTTAAATTATGACTTATTTGTAATAGGGAATAATTAAGTTACTTGGAATTGTTAAACCAGAACTAGTCATTAGTGATGGAAAGCTTTAATAGTGATCTAATGTTATTCTGATCTAAATATAAAGAGTTGTTATATTACCACATCCGCATTTTATTTATCATATCTGACCCACTTCCTACATCAGAAGTGGGATCGGATTCACTCCCACTTCAGCATCAAACTATTTCGGTTAATTATGTAGAGCAGTAAATGTCTCTTTTCACTTGTGGTATGGAAATTATTCTTTGAAAAATAGCAGAAAATATTAATTCACGTTCTGTAAATACATCTACTCCCCTTAAGTTGATATACTTTGATTCTGATGAAGCAGACGATATGACTAACTGGTGTCCTCCTCCTAGCTTCGTATTCTTCATTACTGAGGGTCGTAACCTCCTCATTAGATTGTTCTTGATAGCACAATATTATGCCATTGGACTCTATCTTCAGCGACGTGCAGAGCATCATAAAACATTTTAGACATAAGATTGGTGCAAACCTGGTCCGACCATCGCATAGGAGTACGACCACGTGGTCTTTTGTCTTCTACTTTTCCGGTCACTATTAGCTTTTCGAGATTGTCTCCTTGCTTTCTATAGAGATGTGGCCGAAGTATTATAGAATTCTTTGAAGGCACGTAGCAGACAGTCTGGTCTTTACTCCAAGTTGTTTTAGTATGAAGGTGTTGGTCCTGTGTGTTGTCCAAGGGATACGTAACATTTTCTCCAGCACCACATTTCAAACGCATCAATGCGACGTCTGTCTGCAGCTCTTAGTGTCTAGGACTCTGCGCCGTACGTGAATATGGAGAACACCAGCGTACAAACCAGCCTCTGCTTTGTTTTTAATGAGATGCTTCTGTCCTTCCAAAGACCCTTCATCTGACTCGTAGGATTTTTGTCGTGTAACTTACTAGCTGGTGTACCTCAAGTAAAATAAATATAGAAAAGAAAAAATTAGACGGGGTTAATCTGATCATTGTAGCTACTCACTCACTTAAGAGTCGTGCCGTCACCTACTTCACAAGCTGCTGTCTTGCCAAGCTATATTAGGACTTGAAGATCTCTTCCTTTTAGACTTAAATATGAACCGATTTAAGAGCACCACTGTATTTCGAGGAAGTTACAATTTTGTGATAGAATCGAACATCGTAACAACTATTGCCGTGATAAACAGAAACTTATCTCAAATAATTTTTGCTTGCAGCGAAAGCAGGTCATCTACCACTATCTCTGGTGACGTGTCCAGTGGCCGACCACCAGTGGTCTGCTATGTATGTTGTGACCCCGGCCCAGCCACAAAGCTTCCATTTTTCCGATGAGCTACAAGAAGAAAGAAGTTGCCACTTCGAGTTCCGAAAAACAGAAAACCAGTCAACATCTGTTCCAGAGCGTTACATGGTGTATTACACTAAAAAAAAGGGGCAAACAAGCAAGGGGCTCACCTGATCGTAAGTGATTACCGCCGCCCATGGACAGCCACATCCCCGGAGGTCTTGCAGCTGCGTTGCCGGCTTTTTGGGAGGGAGTATGCTCTTTTCTTGGAGGTGCCTGAGTCGTGTCCGTTCGGAAGCGCCCCCGCCGGTAATTGATTCCACGGAGGAGTGGTGCGTGGTAAGAAGTGCCTAGAGAATCGCACAGTTGTGGATTTCCGGACATGGAGGTGATGAGGATGAAACTTTGAGTTTTGCCGCGATGTCCGATGATGAAATTCGACAGCAGGGATCAGTCCAAACAGTTCGTCGGAGCGCTCTCCATGATAAATGCGGTGGGGGATGCTAAGCGAACTTACATCTCTGCGTGGAGCCAGGGAGTCAAGCCGATTGGAGATTGCTTGGTCGTCAACGATTCGAACCGCTCTACGCTGAGTGCGATCAAGTGGAGGAGGCTGATACTGCGGAGCTCCCGCCCAGAGATGAGAGCAGTGCCCCATGTGCGGGCGAATTTGCGCTTTGTAGGGTTGCAAGCGATGAGAAGGCAGGAAGTGCTGTCTCGCTCTACTGAGCGCACCGAGCTTTTTTGAGGCTAGTTTGGCCTTTTCTTCCAAGTGATCGCGGATTTGAACGTTGTTCGATATGTCAACGCCAAGAATTCCAATATTGGCTGGGGTTGTCAGGAGAGTGTTCTCAAAGCGAGGTGATGCGAATATTGTAGGGTTGAATAATGATAGCGGAGTATAACTCTGACAAATTATGGCAAGAGCGGTTAGGTAATATTCAACACGCGCTCAACAACATTAGGTGTAGGGTATTTGGATTTACCCCCATAGATTTGACATTCGGAATTCAAGGCAACTAACTAAAACTGGCAAAAGTATCTACAAGCATTGAAGATCCAGTGTATCCAATAGAATCAAAAAATCAGTCTAATCGGACATTTTACGAGTAGAGGTAAAAGAAATGTTAAACCTTTAAGTGTAGGTGACATTGTCTTTGTTAGGAATGAAAAACGACACTAAACGAAACTTGATTCAAAATATAAGGGCTCCTTAAAAGTTACCGCAATCTTAGAAAACAAGTGCGCCCATGATAGCCTCTGCGAAGTACCCATATTCCTGTAGGGTTTCTTGAGGTACCTATATGAAAATTATAACAAGGATGACGTGTCGGCGTATACTCATGATAATGATCTTGTTCATAAAACTGGTCCAAACAATATTGATAGAAATGCAGTGTATATTGTAAATAGTTATAACAGAGTTTTTAATATCTACCTGAGAAGGAGATTCTCTAATGTTGTAAAAAATGTTAAAGAAGTAATTTAAATAAAAAAATTAGGATTGACAAAAGATGCAGGGTTGACAAAAGATGCAGGGTTGACAAAAGATGCAGGGTTGACAAAAGATGCAGGATTGACAAAAGATGTAGGATTGACAAAAAAATGAAGAATTGACAAAAAAATGTAGGATTGACAAAAAATGTAGGAAGATGACTGCACACTCCAGTCTCCGGTTTTGAACTGATGAGAGGGAGCTTAGTAAACTCCAGTCTCCGGTTCTAACTGATGAGAGGGAGCTTAGTGCACTCCAGTCTCCGGTTATTAACTGATGAGAGGGAGCTTAATACACTCCAGTCTCCGGTTTTTAACTGATGAGAGGGAGCTTAGTACAATCCAGTCTCTGGTTTTTTTTAATTGACGAGAGAGATTCCTAGCTTAGTAGAATGCAGTCTCCGGTTTCAAAACTGACGAGAGTTTAATAGTTATAGTTGCTGAAGGGGTTGCCGGACCAGCACACTATTGTACCATTTCGCTAAAGGTCACGCTAATTATAGAGTTGTAAAAAAAAAATAAGATTACGTTTAGTTTTCTAAAAGATATGTCAGGATGAACGAGGCGTTCCTTGTCCTCAGATGTATAAAGATGCGCACACGAGGACGTGTGCATGTCAGTATGGCCGTGTCGGCGTCCGCGTCGTCAAATGCAAGAATATTGTAAAGTGGAAACAACAAATGCACGGCCCGGGCCGGCAAGCGCATCGTTCGATATCCCTACCACTCAACTTGTTTTGCTACCTGTATAAAAGGCTCTGAGCGCCCGCCGATAAGGCAGTCTAGGCTCTGGCGTGGCTCGGTACACTTGTTGTATCTTGCTAGTAGCTTATCCTTGACTCTCGGATAATTAATTTGTGCAAACAAGTTAATTATTATTGTCAACTATAAATTAGTCGCAGTAAATTTATAATTGACTATCTATTGCTTAAATTATGACTTATTTGTAATAGGGAATAATTAAGTTACTTGGAATTGTTAAACCAGAACTAGTCATTAGTGATGGAAAGCTTTAATAGTGATCTAATGTTATTCTGATCTAAATATAAAGAGTTGTTATATTACCACATCCGCATTTTATTTATCATATCTGACCCACTTCCTACATATATATATATATATATATATATATATATATATATATATATATATATATATATATATATATATAAGAAGATTATGTGGAGGCACCCTGGGATGTCAGTCGTCCTCGCGCCCTCACACTATATATAACAGTCTATGTAACTTGAAGTTTATGTGTGTAATGCAATACAGAATATGCTCTACTTATAAACTCTACCTTAATTATCTATCTTAACAGCAACAACCGAAGCCAGGAGTAAAAACGGCCACCCGCGCCATTTAGACCTAACCCTGTAGGCTATATAATCTTTGCCCCTAAAGATCCCCCGCGTCTTCGGCTGCGTGCAAATATTTCAAAAATAAAAGTAGTCTAAGTAACTCCTTCTTACCGTGTCTTAAAAGACAGACAGTTCCGGGGTTTTAAATACACAGTTAGTATTCCCGTAAGATTTTCGGAATAAAAACTATTCTATGTCCTTTCTCGGGTCTCAAACTATCTTTGTGCCACATTTCATTTGAATCGATTGAGTGGTTTAGGCATGAAAAAAGACAAATGAAATTTTAAAAAATCACACACATACACACACACTAAAATGCGTGTGACACATATATGTATACACACACAAAATATACTATTTTATTTATGGTTAAAGTCTGTTGTCAAATTTACTAGAGATTTTATTGTTTCGTCTATGGTATATAAGATAATACAATACTATAGGTAATATACCTAGTATTGTGGTCGAATTTCGATTAGTCTTTTAATTTATTGTATCACTAGCTACGCCGTGCAGCCCACTGCATTATAAAAGTTTTTGGCGATTCCCTCGAGATCACCTAAATTCTATGGGATAAAAAATATAGTATATAAAAGTAAAGTAAAATATAGTATATAGTATATGTGCTATTCCAGGTCATCATCTACCTGTGTGCCAAATTTCATTCAAATCCGTTCAGTAGTTTTTGCTAGATTGGGTAACAAACATCCATCCATCCATCCAAACATCTAAACGTTCGCTTTTATAATATAATACTGTAAAATAAAATAACATATTTAGATAAGAAATAAAACAAGCAGTTTTATTTACTGATGGAAAGAGACAACTATCGCCTATAGACACCAAAAATGTTAATGGTGCGTTACCATCCTTGTGGTGGAGTTTTAATGCCACATGCATAACTTTACCGGCTACCTTACCATCCAAATTGGAACACGACAGTGATAAGCGTTACGTTATTGCGAGAGAAATAGTAAAGGTGGTGGTATTATATACCGGTCAAGACGTTGCAGAATTAGTGACACGTTTAGCCGTACCAACACAGAAATAAAAAAAAATCTTTAAAAGTCTTTTAGGGAATTTACAATTTTACTTTTAATTGTTGGTAATATAAGAAGTCTATCACCTAATGGTCACGATGGTAGTGACACGTGCGCCTGACATACTCCATATATGATTTTTGTGAGGTTTTGAGAAATAATAAAAAACGTGTATTAAATTAATAAATAGATTATTTGTTAATTTATTATTCTTTATTGAATTAACAGACTCTTTGTTAATTTATTATTTGTTATTAAATAATAAATACGCTATTTGTTAATTTAATAACACGTTTTCTGTTGTTTTCCAAAACCTTACAAATATCACATATGGAACTTGTCAGGCGCAGCGAAGTTTTATTGTTAAGTCTACGGTACGGAGCAATTAATTTGTCTAATTGATATTTTGTGCTCTAAAATTAATAGATATACTTTCGAGTTTTGTTAAGAGGGAGATTGCTAGTTAGAATAGATGATTTTACACACATAATATCACACGTGAAACATCAAACGCATAATTTGTGGCTAGAACAATTTGTGTAATTTAACGATTAATATTTATACATTTTTATTTATCTTATTTTAACCGTGAACTCGTATGCTGATAGCCTTAATAGTCTGAACTCTGAATAACATCCCACGTTTATTTGTTAACATGTCTACATGAGCAAGCGCAACAATTTAACTTGTCTGATTTGAAGAAAAGTAAACTATTTGTCAAATTGCGCAAGCATGAAACGTGCAGGTACAGGAAGGTATCAGATACCAGAATTTGAAAAGCAAATATATGTTAATGAATTGAAATCCCAGTAAATTAATATTCATTAAAGTGAAGGGACTTTGTTGAGCAATAGGGTTAATTGAACAATTAGTCTTAAGCGATTTTTTTATATAAGATAGCAAACAAGCAGATGGCTCTCATGTTGGGAAGGAAAACTATCGCCTATAGACACTAAAGATGTTAATGGTGGGTGCGTGCTAACCGTGTGACGGGATGGCAATGCCACATGCAAAAGTTTACCGGTTGCTTTAACCTCCAAACCGGAACAGGTCAATCACAGACATTGACTCTATCGCAGCAGGACTAAGTAAGGCGGTGGTACCAAATATCAGGGCGAGACGTTGCCTAGTAGTAACGATGGCTGTCTTTCGCCTTTTATGATCTTTCTGACAGAACGTCATAAATCTATTCTTCAAGGAAGCCCGAACCAACATTAGTGAAAAAATCAGGATTTTTTAGGAATTAATTTAGGAGTTACGGTCCGGACAATCCTGATGTTTACTATATCAAACGTACATTTATATAACACTACAATCTCCCGGTTGGCGATGACGACAAACATGACAAAAATTAATTTTGGTCCATAGGCTAAGATTCAGTTTACCACGCACTTCACGTTGTAATGCGAGGCACGGTAATGGGTTAATTACCTGAAACTGCACATAACGCTAAACCTTATGGTACTATTTTCAGCATTTAAAGCACAGATTAAATAGATACGCCTTTTAAGACAATTTCTTAGTTTGTCAGCGTAGCTGACAATTATACACAGAAATACAGAGTTATACAACTTACCGATGAAATAAAATTACTTCAAGGGTAATATTTAAACTTTGTCATCTCATTCGGTACGATAAAACAATACAACATGTACAAATGGATGACATTTTTGACAGTGATAGGAACGTTTGCTTATATACGCGACTACACGTTTCCTTCCCTATAGCGTGTCTGTTAGTATTCATGGGATCTGTGATTCCGAGTAATATCTATGGTTGCAGCTGTCTTGATTCGATGTAGAGTATAAGGTTAACTCCAAGTACCATTATTTCAAGTCTAGGTATAAAAAATAAGGTATAGTAATTTACTACGCAGATCAGCAGATTGTTTTCTATCTTATGACAAAAAAAAACATTTCGCACAAAACATCTTTGCTACATTGATTTCAATTAATAATTCAAATTTTTGGTATCATTAGACCACTATTACCACCGTAAGAGCAAATTGCTTTGTTATAAATTTATTTATACCTGATACTACCGAAATATTGGTTGAAATTCAATAATAGTACAAACACACTCTGTCAGAATATTGGGTTAGATTACAGAGATATTTCCGAAGCCAGACCAGACGACGGATGTTAATTACCCAAATAAATTATTGACATTTTGCCTCTCTACTTTTACATCAATGAGGGCAATTTGCTTAAGTCCAAATCTATTTATACTAAATACTACGGAAATGTTAGTTAAATTCAATATTAATTCAAACACACTAGATTAGTAGTAATATTTTTAGAGGCAAGACACACAACGAACGTCAATTTTCTAAACATGACTAAGCACTTTGCTCGCTTTATTTGTCTTCTTTCTTCATACGTCTTTTTTGAAAACGCTGCATTTTTGCAAATGACAATGATCAAAATCTGACGAACTCATAAGGTTTTCTTCATTGATGGATATATTATACTTAATTTTAATGCGTTTACAATATAATTTAATAGGTAATTTCAAAAATAATAAACTTTATATATTTTTATTATATTCAAAAATAATATAACAAAAATAATACTACTCTCATTGTCTGCAATCGCAAAAATACCGCATTTAAACATTTGTGCTTTGGACACGAAGCAGCATTTACATAGTTCGTTTAAGCTGAAATGTTTATAATTTTTAATATCAAGTGGTAATAGCGTCTGACAAGTTCTTCATTGCGTTGTTTCAGACCGATATGTCACATACATAATCAAAGATTTCTGTTTTAGAGCACATTCGGAAAAGCTCTTTGATTGAACGTTTGTTAGCCTCGTCAAAAGGAAACCACTCACGAAGTTTCAAGTATGTATTAATTAATGAAAAATTGGTATGGTGTCCCACGGACAATTAAATACTTGTTACTGTTGAATAATCTGAAATATAAGATGGCCAATTTCCGTTTACCTGAAACGTTCGTTCTATAAAAAATACTTCCCATTGTTTAATGATTAGCTCAGCTGGTGCTTAGACACAGCTGACATCTTTAGTCTTCAATTAATTAAATTACAAAAGGTCGACATCTTAAAAATATGGAGAATGCTTTATGAGACATTACTGTATAAATTTACCACCTATTGGTAAATTTATACAGTAACGTCTTACAATAGTAGTAATGTTTGGTAAATGTATTTTCATTATACCAGGACCGAAAGTTTGAATTTTTTCTTTTGTTTGCGGGAAGAAATATGCATATTTCAGACTGCTCACAATTAATGACAGTTTAAAATTTAGTCTTTTTTTCTTTTCGTTACCTATTTGAAATAACTCATTACCATGGTAACCGTGTAGTTGTTATTTCAAACCCATATATTATACACGCGGCAATAACTTATCATTTAATAATAATAAAATAAAATAATATTAATCTAAGAGTTGAAATTTTTTGATTCTGATAAAAATTAGGTACATAAAAAATATACATAGAAAAAAGCTTGTCTATAAAAAATTAGTTGTCATTGATATTATTATTTATTGATTGGAGTCCTGCGCACTCTTAATTTCTCACCTTCGGCTTTAGGTTGGTTTGATTCATATTTGCGGGGTCGAACACAATTTGTTTCTCTGAATGAAGTTTGCTCTAACTGGTGTGACATTATTTCGGGGGTTCCGCAAGGCTGCATATTATCTCCTTTAGTTTTTTCTATATTTATTAACACTGTTACCAAGTTTATCTCTTCTAACTTTCATCTGTATGCCGATGATTTGCAGATATATCGTCATTGTAGTTACGGGGATATAACGGAAACTTTAGGTTTGCTGAACAAGGATCTTAGCGCAATTTATTCTTGGGCTGAAGCTTTCGGTCTTATGGTTAATCCATCTAAATCTAAAGCAATCATTGTGGGTAGTCGTCAGATGATAAAATCCATTGATCATTCAAATTTACCACCATTACTTTATAATGGGACTCGGATCCCTTTTTCATCTAGTGTAACAAATTTGGGTGTTATTTTTAGCTCTTATCTATCGTGGGATGATCACATCAGTAGCATTAGCAAAAAAATGTATTTCACTTTTCACTCCTTACAGTTATTGAAAAATTTCCTGCCTATTAAGACAAAAATTTCTCTTGTGCAAACTCTTGTCCTTCCTATTCTGGATTATGCAGATTCTTGTTTCCTTGACGCTACTGAAGTGCTTTTAAATAAACTCGAGAGGCTTCAAAACTCATGTATAAGATTTATTTTTGGTCTTCGTAAGTACGACCACATCTCTACTTTCAGAGTCCAGCTCAGGTGGTTGCCTATCCGTTTTCGTAGGAACACGCATATTCTTTGCCTTCTGTTTAATATATTGTTCAATCCTGCTGCTCCCAAGTACCTTCGCGAGCGTTTCTCGTTTTTGCATTCCTCCGATTCCCCATGTCGTTCTCATATTGGCTCTCTTCTTCGTTTTCCTGTGTCACATTCTCAAACGTATTCATGGTCATTCACTGTCCACGCAGTGAAGTTGTGGAATTCTCTACCCACGGAGATCCGCAGTAGCCCCTCGTTGCTAGTTTTTAAGAAGCGGGTTAATGGAGCATTACCTGTCATTGTCGTAGTTTTTTTTTTTTTCTGTCCTATTTATTTTATTACTGTGTTAACTTCTCTTTACTATAGTCATCAATTTGTGTTTTAGCCTTTTCTTATCTATGTGTAATGTTATCCTTGCAATGTATGAATAATTAGAATTTCAATGTAATTTATATATTTGTGTTTGTCTTTATGCTTGTGCACGATGCCTTCCACTTTCCTTTCCCAGCTTCACTTTCTGGGTTAGCTGGAAGAAATCTCTGTCGTTAGGGATAAGCTCACCTTTTGTGCATTATTTTAAGTATCGTTTAATTTTTTTTTGTCATTATATAAGTGTACAATAAAGTATTAAATAAATAAAATAAATAAAATCAATGACAGTTGTATAAAAATTTGTAACTTTCGGTCTTGGTATGATGAAAAATAGTATACGCGCCACGGTAGGATACGTATTGTACTATTTCTTTGTATTTTCATTATACCAGGACCGAAAGTTTGAATTTTTTCTTTTGTTTGCGGGAAGAAATATGCATATTTCAGACTGCTCACAATTAATGACAGTTTAAAATTTAGTCTTTTTTTCTTTTCGTTACCTATTTGAAATAACTCATTACCATGGTAACCGTGTAGTTGTTATTTCAAACCCATATATTATACACGCGGCAATAACTTATCATTTAATAATAATAAAATAAAATAATATTAATCTAAGAGTTGAAATTTTTTGATTCTGATAAAAATTAGGTACATAAAAAATATACATAGAAAAAAGCTTGTCTATAAAAAATTAGTTGTCATTGATATTTTTATATCAATGACAGTTGTATAAAAATTTGTAACTTTCGGTCTTGGTATGATGAAAAATAGTATACGCGCCACGGTAGGATACGTATTGTACTATTTCTTTGTATAATCACATCTGTGATGGTTTAGTAGTCCAGTGTCGGCGTTGACCACACGAGGTCCCGGGTTCGATTTCAGAGTCAGGCAAACCGATAAAATTTGTTTTTTTTTTAAATATTTGATTAAAACAACGTTGCTCGGGATTAGAAAAATACCCGGTTGGTTATAGGCTGGCATCCTTTTTTTTAACGTGGGGAAATCCGTCATGGATACCAGTCTGATTACGGGGGTGAGAGAGTGGTTATGCCGGACTCTTACCGACTAAAACCCACGGTTGCCGTCTCTAGCGCGTATGAGTGGGCCCCGGGATCTCCTTCAGGAACGCACATGGTGCCACCTCACACTCTCAGCTGCGATGAGCAACCCTTCTCGAAGGAGTATGGTGTGGTTTCCTTTTTTGATCGTACAGTTTTGTGTGAGAGAATATTGGCAATCTATATTCTTCCATTCCTGTCTGGTTGCTTGACAAGTACGTGTAGCCCCCGCCACACGCACTAAGCATTATCATGGTGCAGAGGTGCCTGTAGCCATAGGCACCTCTGCACCATGATAATGCTTATGCTCTGCATCTGCTGGCATCCTATCATATTGCGGGCTAAGTATCTTTGGCTAATCGTGGGTGCACATGTTGTTTCTCTGCCTGACTCTTCGGGGATACGGGCGTGAAGATACTACTTATTTTTGTAAAAAGTATTATCAGTTCTGTTCCCTGTGTTATTCCGGGCCCCGTTTTGAATAACAGATCAACAGTTTTACTTCTAAGCATCTCGTAAAAGGACTCTCCTTTTACAAGATGCCTAGAAGTAAAACGGTTGATCTGTTCTGTTGGGAATGCTATGTATTACTAACATCTTGCCTATTAACTAGGTGGTTGAGTTCTGTAACGTCCCGTCCGAGTATGGTACCACCGTCTTACCTATTTCTGCCACGGTAACGTCACAGAATAATAGAAGGCAACGTTACATGCTAGTAATATTCGAGCATAGCACACACACGCACACATAGACACCTCTCACGGACGCGATATCTCGGGCTGGTGTGGAACAAACTGTTCTGAACCACTCCGAGATATCGCGTCCGTGAGAGGTGTCTATGTGTGCGTTGCTCGAATATCACATGTATGTAGATTGACTACTGTTAGTCTCCAGTATACTGTGGTAACGTTGGTGCTTGTTACTGTCCTGTGCCGGAAAGAAGAGTAAAGGTAGTCGGTAAAATTATGTAATATGCATGTGGAAGTCCAGCCCGGCACATAGACCAATAACACATTTAGTCTCTAAAAGGGATTCTTATCTCTTTCTATCCGGACCATCACACATCTATTTGTTTGCTATCCTAAGAAATCCATACTAATATTATAAATGCGAAAGTAACTTTGTCTGTCTGTCTGTCTGTTACGCTTTCACGGCCAAACCACTGAACCGATTTGGATAAAATTTGGTATAAATATAGTTTGAGACCCAAGAAAGGACATAGGATAGTTCTTATCCTAGAAATCCTACGGGAACGGGAACTATGCGGGTTTTTATTTTAGAATTTTTTTCCACGCGAACGAAGTCGCGGGCACAGCTAATAAAATAATATGTTCGTAATTCACTATTTTAATTAGCTTCAAAAATCGAAACTCACTTTTCTCCAGTGTTTGTTCGGATAAAAGGATAGACCAACTGCCGTTCTGACAGGCAGGTTGTAAAAGGCCGATTGGCTATACGCATCACTACCATCGCGACTATTAAGGTGGTAGGATTCCATAATGTCTCGAATATTTTGTACCATCGCCTTACCTATTACCACAGAATATAGAGATTCTATTACTGCCACCTACAACAGCGTCAACGCTTACCATTGTCGTTTACCGGTAAGTTAGCCAGTAGACATATGCATGTGGCATCGCCATCCCGCCATATGGATAGCAACGCACCAGTAACATTTTTGGTGTCTATAGGTGATGGTTTCTCTTTCTATCAGGAGAGCCGTCTACTTGTTTCCTATCTTAAGTCGCTGATCAACGGCCGAGCCTATACCGCGGCCTTTATGGCCCAAGAGCCCTCGACACAAAACTTATGGCCGATAGATCAGGACCTTTAAGGTCCTGATCGACGAGCGACCCTATACCGCGGTTTTATGGCTCGTCGGTAAAGCTCGCCCGTGTATCGTCAAAATACCGCGGTTTTATGTAGTTCAATTGGCAATAAGTTTTGTGTCGAGGGCTCTTAGACCATTAAGACCGCGATATAGGCTCGCCCGTCGATCAGCACTTTTATGATATAAAAACTAAGTAAATTAAAATCACGTCCATTGCCCGAATCTATAAATACAGATAAAGCTTAGATAGCTTCAATAACTAATAGTTGACATTTAAATGCTTTCAATTTCATTATCAGGAAATTATACAATCACAGATACATAAATTACAATTATCTATGTATAATATTCTCAATATTTTACTTACGATTGGTTATACTGTATCAGTATAAGGAAATGCAACAAGAGCTGTTTTAAGTAGGAGTACAGTTAACAAGAAAACTAAAGTAAGCTTCCTGACGTTTAATAATGTTTTTTTGACTACTCTGATATCTATCTATATATATATAAAGATCAATTGCTGTTCGTTAGTCTCGCTAAAACTCGAGAACGGCTGAACTGATTTGGCTAATTTTGGTTTTGAATTAATTGTTGAAGTCCAGGGAAGGCTTAAAAGGTGTGAAAATATAGAAAAAAATAAGAATGGTTAAAAATGCAGAACAACGTTTGACGGGTCAGCTAGTGCAAAATAAAAATTATAATGTAACAGAGATGACATTAAACAAAGCAACAAATAATTGATATGCATTATAATTAACCTACACAGTTGTAAATAATTATAGTTATAGATGTAGATTCGTAGCTATGTGCATCTAATTTTTTTCGATTATCATATGTTAATAAATTAATAAAAACATGATTATTTCAAAGTAGAACATGAATTACTACCTATATCAAACTTTAATAAATTATTTAAAAAAAGTGTCTTCACGTCCTTATCCCTAAGGACCCACCCCCCCACCTCAAGGGGCAATCAGTGCACCCACGATTAGCCAAAGATACTTAGTCTTACAATGTGGTAGGTGGCAAGCCTATCGCCAACCGGGCACTTATATAATACGGAGAAAAGTGTTTATTATAAAAATTAAAAATCACATCTTTGATTTACCCAGCCCGGGAAACGGGCTTGGGACCACATGTGATCAACACCGACACCAGACCACTAGACCACAGAGATGATCTACAAAAACATACTTATGTAATTATTCGAAAATATAATACGAATTATATGTATCAAAACTAAATAATAATAAATAAATAAAGAAATATTCACGGGACAAATTACACTTACTGATCTAACCCCAAAGTAAGCAAATTATTTGCTTATGTTATGGGTGTTAGTCAACGATACTAATACATAGAAATACATATATAAATACAAGAATATATTTAATAAACACCCAAACCCGGAAATACAAACATTTGTGCTCATCACGCAAATGCTTGTCCCCGTCGGGGATCGAACCCGAGCCTAGCTATAGCCTAGCTATGGTCTTTTTATTGAATTTGGGGCAAACAAGCAAGAAGCTCACCTGATGGTAAGTGATGACCGCTGCTCATGAACAGCTATAACTCCTGGGGTTTTGCAGGTTTGAGTAAGGAAAAGTCAAAATAATCAAACGGTGTCATTAAATTATGATCAAATTTCGACAAAAAACAATCGCTAGTTTAGATATTTGCGGTAATTGATGTTATTGTAGACGACAGTACCGTGTAGTTTGAGATGGTATGCCGCGGGGGGTGAGACGCGAGTATTCTAGTATTCGGGGCAACAATCGCGGTGTTATTGAATATCCCGTATTCCGTTCCGTTTTGTGCGCGGGTTAAAGTTTAACCGACGGATTTATGAAGCAAGACTTGTAAGACGTGGACGAAAATAAATAGCACTCATTGTTATACCGCTGGAGTGGAAAACCAAATTTATGTTCATCTTTTGTAGATTCAATTTATAGTAGATTATATTTCTTCGACATTGTAAAACTGTGCTCAATACTTTCCCCACTAATCCATACTAAAATTATAAATTCGAGAGTCTCTTTGTCTGTTACGCTTCCACGGATAAATCATTAAACCGAATAATTTAATAACGATAATTTAAAAATAATAAAAAACCGATAATTTAAAAATAAAAAAATAATAAATAAATATAAAATTAAGTACCTATTAGGATAGTATAAGACCTGGAGTCAAACACTTACTTTTTTAAATAATCAACCCATAATGGGCACATATGTATAAAAAAAGTATGAAATTGAAAAGTATTATCACGCCCTTTCCCTTGCGGTGCAGGCAGAGTAAACTGAACGTCTATGGACTTTCAGGTTTACCACGATTCACCGGTTTGTCGATTAGCGAGGTAAGTGGTGATCCTCATCGCCGTATTTTACCGACATCTTAGCGATTATCGATTCTAGCGATAACCGGGACTGGCAGCTTTATGCCCTCATCCGAGGCACGAGAGTAATAATACACTACTCCGCCAGACTCCGAGCTGCTATTGAGATTTTAGATTTTCGAGAAAAACCCTCGAAAAAACTTCAATAACTCTTTTGCCTGACCCGGAGATCGAGCCCAGGACCTCATGATCTGCAAAGAATAGGTTAACCCCTAGACTGAGAGGCAATCGAATGAAATAGGGGATGATAAGTTATATGAAATTAAAAAAATAATCTTATATTGATAATAATTCTTCACGCGGGCTTAGTTGCGTGAGTTATCTAGTTTGTAAGATTAGTGATATTTATATAAATTCTATACTTTCCATCGTCGGCACTTGGTGGAATTCTATTACTGTTGGACACAATTAATAATGCACTTGTACTTTAATTTCACTTGTACCTTGTGGCAGCGTTTCCGATCCGGTAGTAGTTTTAAAAAAAATATGTTGACGTGTCAAAATAACTTGTAAAAAGTTTTATTGAATAAAGTATTTCTGATTACTTCACAACATATATATTTTTAGTATATTACTCGACCGGTTTCACATTTTAAGCATCTTCAGGATCTTAAGTATATTACACTCTAAAGATGCTTAAAAAGTGAAACCGGTCGAGTAATATACTAAAAATATATTTGTTGTGAAGTGAAATTCAAAGAGGTACAAGTGCATTATTAATTTTGTCTAAGTCGTGCGCTCCTTGTAGGCAGAAAAGCAGTGATTTACTTGCCATTCACAGATATTTTAATAAAACGTTCGTACGTTTTAGATGATTTTAATTAATAGTAAGTAAATGAATAAAATGTGTCATAATCATGTGCACGCCGCTGAAATCTATAAAAGAAAAAGTTTTTGTGGCCGAGTACTCCGTCGTATACTCAGTATCATAATCCTGTGCACGCCGCTGTGTCTAACATATTTATATAAAATTATTTTTTATGATTATAGAATTTTTTTAAACTCTTCATTATACCTAATTTATTTTTTCATCCTTCATCCCCCTGGTGATATATGATGAGGTTTTAAATTACCCCGCCTCCCTCTCTCCACCTCAAATCACGTGTATTTTTTGGCACAATGAATCTTAATTTTTTACAATATTATCTTTACATAAAGTTAAAAATAATCAGAATGGGCGAGGACATTGTTGACGGCGAGTACACGCTCGATGACGGCGAGTCAGTTACGTGGCGTTTTTTGGCGCTATTCGACGAAAAATTAAATATACTTGATATCTCACTACACCCCTCCTCCCTTACGATTCTTCATAATATTTTGTTGAATCACTATGACTACTACTACTACTACTACGGTAGCCGGTACCTACCAGTTACCGGCTACCGTATTCTTCAATTCGGAACAAGACAATCAATAATCTCCACAGGATAAGTAACTCTTTTATGGGGCAATGTATACGCTTTTACAATAAACTTCCCGAAACTATAAGAGATCTACCAGTCAATAAATTTAAAAAATGTATTAAAACAAAACTGTGTAAAAAAGGACATTATAAAATCTCAGATTATTTAGAAGAAAAAAAGCCTGGGATTAATTGCTCCTCATACCGATCTCATATATTATATTTTTGTAATAGGTACTGTGACATTGTACAAAAATAGATGATATGAAAAAAAGACAAGCCCGCTGATTTCGCCGTCCGTGGCCACGTTTCCGATCCGTCAGTAGTTTTTAAAAAATATGTTGACGTGTCAAAATAACTTTTTTTTTGAATAAAGTACTTCTGATTTCTGATAGCATTGACGGCAGGTGTAGGTAAGATGGTGGTATCATATACCTGAGCAAATCGTTGCGGTACTTTACCACCTAGTAGTCGTAGCAGTCATGATAGAAATGACATATTGTATAGCCAATCAGTCGCCATTTACGACGTGCCTGGGGGAACACTTGGTTTATTCTTTAAAGGAGCCCGGACCAACAAGGGGTTTATAACACACGTGTGTGTGTAAGTCAATAACTTATTCCCGCTGAAACGATTTACTAGAGGGTATACATATTTTCATCCCCGTGTTGGTTCCGGGCTCCTTTGAAAAATAGACCAACTGCCGTTCTGCCAGGTAAGTCGTAAAAGGCGACCGATTGGCTACGCGAGACACTACCATCGTGACTACTAAGTGGTAGAGTTTTCCATTGTCTCGCCCGGGTCTGGTACCACCG
Source organism: Apodemia mormo (assembly GCA_036924255.1). Taxonomy (NCBI): domain Eukaryota; kingdom Metazoa; phylum Arthropoda; class Insecta; order Lepidoptera; family Riodinidae; genus Apodemia; species Apodemia mormo. Next base: position 13,480,899 of record JAUPFN010000012.1, read on the forward strand.
CCTTACCTATTCCTGCCGCAATAGCGTCGGTGCTTGTCACTGTCGTGTTCCGGTTTGGAGGGTAAGGTAGCCGGTAAACTTATGCATGTGGAATTAGACCCCACCACAAGATAGCAACACACCATTAACATCTTTGGCGTCTATAGGCGATGGTAGACTCTTTCCATCAGGAGACCCATCTGCTTGTTTGCTATCTTATAATATAAAAGAAAAAAAAAAACAAATTGTCAACCACTCAGACTTAAAATATATGCTACTTCTTATCCTGTAAAAATATTTTTTACAGGTATTACTCTCCCTTTATCAATTACGCAGAAGGCCGCGGGGTATCTTATTATTATTCATACATTACATTTCTGTAAGCTAAAAAATTGACTGGGAGAAAATGCACCTAGCATTAAGTACATCGCGTCGTCTTCACACACCTCCCGTCGGAGAAATAGGATCATGGTATCATTCGCCAGCCGTGGAGACGGCTGGGTCATTGGATTAACGTGTTTTGTACATTGTAATTTAAAAACTGGCGTATTCTTATTTAAAACTTGAACTCCGCAACTCGCAATATCACCAATACGGAATACTTTATAAAGCATTTAAAGTGTGAAAGAATAGTTTAAATATTTCTCTCCCACACAGATTTGATAAAACACGATATTTGAAAATCGATTGTCGAAATCAATAATTTCCTCAGCGGGAAGTTAATAAATTATATCACTATATATTCCAATAGCTTGCTTTTTAATATGCATTTTCGCAACAATATTACATTTCCTGGTTTCTTGAACACGATCCAGACAGCTGACCGAACGACCAAACTACCTTATCTAAGATTGGAATCTCTTTTGAGTGGAACAGAACGAAAAAACCTTTTAAATGTATTAAAATAACTGTTTTAATTTTTTGTTTAAAGTATTCGTAATTTGTTAATAAATACGTTAAAAAAGATTTGTACATAGTGATAATTTATTTATTAGTCTGTTTTTACATTGATATAAATATCTATTTCACATTATCTATATTTTGTTCATGGTCTTGAGACAAGAAGGATTGACATATTAATATCTATATATTATAATACGGGAAGGAAAATCTTTAGACCCCTTCTTAAGACAACTGCGTGAACTAGTATGAAATTTGGCACAGTTAAAGTTTAAATTGTGTGAAACTGTAGAAACTTATATTTTTTAATAAAATGCAATGTAAATACATTAATAAAAATAAACATTACACACACTACATGCATGTGACACACACGATAATATACACACATAAATATTATTTTCTTTACGACTAAAGTCAGTTGGCAAACTTGGAAGAGATTTTATTGCTAGCCATCGCCTGTGGCCAAAATTCGACCATAGACGGTCACATTTCGGCCACAGGCGATCGCTAGTATTTAGCGTTTTTTTAATTATATATATATATATATATATATATATATATATATATATATATATATATATATATATATATATATATATATATATATATATATATATATATATATATATATATATATATATATATATATATATATATATATATACTGTGAACTAGAGAAACATTTTTGATGTCGGTACTTTTATGCATACACTTTTATTATACACAATATTATTATTGCTCTTTTTTATATATAAAATAGCAAACAAGCAGATGGGTCTCCTGATGGAAAGAGTCAACCATCGCCTATAGACACCAAAGGTGTTAATGGTGCATTGCTATATTGTGGCGAGGTCTAATGCCACATGCATAAGTTTATCTGCTACCTTACCCTTCAAACCGGAACACGACAGCGACAAGCACCGACGCTATTACGACAGGAGTAGGTAAAGCGGTGGCACATGACCCCGGCGAGACAATGCATAACTCTACCACTTAGTAGTCACGGTGTTAGTGACTCATAAAGCCAATCGGTCGCCTTTTACGACCTGCCTAGCAGAGCAGCAGTTGGCCTATTCTTTAAAGGAACCCGGGACCAATACCGGGAAAAAACTAAAAGTCGATTTATTTTTGTAGTTCAAAAAATGAAATCCTCTTTATAAAATTGTAGTACCTAGCTTCAATGTAGATATAAAATGCAAATGACGTATTTCAAGTGTAAGTTTTACCTCCAAAATAAAGAATATTTGAATTTAAATTTCTTACGGCATAGGTAGAGAAAGCCTTGTATCAAGCAAACACTATGATTTATACCTAAAAAATCTGACTTACTAATTATTTATGACGGTTTACGCTAGTTTCATAAACTCAAAATACCACTCTTGAACCATGTATCGACTTTATGTAATGAGTGGAAAAACCTTTAACATCAACGTCTAACTCCTAATGAGTAACGACCGTCTAGCTTTTAACATCAATATTTTAATGTTCATTAACATCTACTTACCATTACGAAGTCGGGACCTCATTTTATATCTGTTACCACTTCTATGTCAATTACTTTATTGCATTTAGGTTAAAAGAACCTTAATTTTTTTCCGTCACTATTATAATTTTAAGAATAACTTAACTTTTTCTCCATGTTAGTTCCGGGCTCCTTTGAAGAATTGGCCAACTGCCGTTCTGCCAGGCAAGTCGTAAAAGCTATGCGAGTCACTACCATCGTGGCTACTAGGTTAGGTTAGGCTACTGCCTTACCTATTCCTGCCGCAATAGCGTCAGTGTTTGTCGCTGTCATGTTTCGGTTTGGAGGGTAAGGTAGCCGGTAAACTTATGCATGTGGTATTAGACCTCGCCACAAGATAGCAACACACCATTAACATCTTTGGTGTCTATAGGCGATGGTTGACTCTTTCCATCAGAAAACCCATTAGCTTGTTTGCTATCTCATGATATAAAAAATTGCTTATATAGAATTATACATTTCAGTATTTTTTAAGTAATTTACTTTTTATAGAAGACGGGCAAACGAGCAGGAGGTGCACCTGATGGTAAGGGTGTGGCAAGTGGGTATGGTACCTGGATATCCGCAATACTAGAGGTCTTGAAGTTGCGTTGCGGACCTTTTAAAAAGGAGTAAGCTCTTTTCTTGAAAGCCTCGAAGTCGTATCCGTTCGAAAATATCCCTGCCGTTAATTGATCAGTGCATGGATTAGGTAGACAAAGTAGTGCAAGGCAAAAAGTGTCTAGAGAATCGCACAGTTGTGGATTTAAAACGTAACTGACAATATCTACATTGTTTAAATACTGGATGAGTAAGGATTTTTAAACAGAAATATTAAGGTAGATAGTAAATGAAATGCTTTAAAAACAATAAAAAAAAATATCGACATGCTGGAATTGAACATATAGCAAAGAAAAATTTCGCCACTACTAACTCATCAATTAGAAAATCCTAACTCATCCAGAATTTAGACAATCTACATTGTCAAAATATTGGATGAGTAAGGATTTTTTAAACAGAAATATTAAGGTAGATAGTAAATTGAATGCTTTAAAACCAACAGAGAAAAATATCGACGTGCAGGAATTGAACATATAGCAAAGAAAAATTTTGCCACGTCCTAACTCAACCATTAAAAATCCTGACTCATCCAGTATTTAGACAATCAAGATTGTCTAAATACTGGATGAATAAAGATTTTTTAAACAGAAATAGTAAGTGATAGTAAATAAAATGCTTTAAAACCAACAGAGCAAAATATCGACATGCAGGAATTGAACATATTTCGCCACGTCCTAACTCATCCATTAAAAATCTTGACTCATCCAGTATTATCTACATTGTCTAAATACTGGATTAGTCAGGATTTTTTAAACAGAAATATTAAGGTAGATAGTAAATGAAATGCTTTAAAAACAACAAAGAAAAATATCGACATGCAGGAATTGAACAAATTGCAAAGAAAAATTTCGCCACGTCCTAACTCATCCATTAAACATCCTGACTCATCCAGTATTTTGAAAATCTACATTGTCTAAATACTGGATGAATCAGGATTTTTTAAACAGAAATATTAAGGAAGATAGTAAAAGAAATGCTTTAAAAACAACAGAAAAATATCGACACGCAGGAACTGAACATATAGCAAAGAAAAATTTCGCCACATCGAGCCTATCGACACTTATTCAGTGGTAGAGCATCCCGGCTTTAGGGAATTGGCCGCAGATTCAATTCCTGCGTGTCGATATTTTTCTTTGTTGTTTTTAAAGTTTTCTCAAGCACGGGGTGAGTATACAATATAACACAAAAATAAGTAAATGAAAATATGTATATTTTTAGCAAATTATTTACTCAGTACCTATATCAAATTCAAACACTATCACTACAATTAAATGTAGCCCATCCCATGTAGAATATTTAATAGGCTTGGGTTCATTAAGAATCAATCGGATATACCTATTGTAATTTTTAATGATTCATTATGGTACGGAGACAACAAGACATAAGTATTTGTTATAAAAGATAAGGATTAATTATATTTTAAGATATAATTTCGGCAAAAATAGATAATTAAATTATGTGACAGTAAAAGCAAACCTGGAAGCGTTACGTCATGCCATGGTAAGACGTTATCTTGTGTGCAATGTTTTTTTTTTAAATAATAATTAATTTAACATAGAGAGACAACCAACTAATTGGTTTTTAAGTCGGGCACTTTTGCTCTTTCATAAAAGTTTACTTTATCTATTGATTTTAAGTGACAAATCGAAATTAGGATAAATCTCCTAATATATATAAATTACGTGTTACGCCACACACACACACACACACAAATTAAAATTAAAATGAGGCCACACAGGATATTTCCTGTGTGGCCTCATTTTAATTTGTTGAATATCTGATGCACGGTTTCAAAGATACAGGAAATGGAAAATCGGTTGCTGCAATTTTACTGCGTTAAAAATTATCATCAGAAGATACGTATAGTTTGTTATACTATGATATAAATTAAAAAAAACAATTGAAATAAAATAAATTTAAATAAAAATAAGTGAGTTTAATTTACAAAAATTTAAAATCGCTATACATTCCGTAAATCAAAATCTATAGAAAACTAAGGCTAAAGTCTTTATAAGTTTATAAATCTGCTTAGCTTCACTTTAACTTGTAAACAGGCGGGTTTGTTACAACAAACCCGCCTGTTTACATTAACATGCAACTTACGTACCTATCCTGTTTATTACACAAATCTTACAAGTATATCTTGTTTTGCTTAAAAAACCAGATAAAGTAATGAAATAAGAACAAAAAGTTTACATAATGTTGTTTTTAGGGTGCTGAAGTTAGCAGTTCGTCTGTCCGTCTGTCATGAAATTTCTGCATGATCTGCGTGAGTTAAGATTCTGCATGAGCCTTAATACTCAGAGATTTAATATCATCCGTGCACTTTGCGTTGCCAAGCGTCCTAATAAAGCTGGAAAGAGTTAGGCTTTTTAAATGCATACATAAAAGTACATGTCCCAGTTATCGCTAGATATCATATCGATAATCGTTATCACATTGATAATCGTACATCGGTAAAATGAGGCTCACCACTAACCCCGTCATTCGAAAAATCGGTTAATAGTGGTGATTTGGAACGTCTAAAGAAGTTCGGTTAAATCTGCATAACCCTCAAAGTAACCGACGTGATGATGTACGTAATTTTTTTTTTATGTTATAAGATAGCATACAAGCAGATGGGTCTCCTGATGGAAAAAGTCCACCATCGCTTATTACCAAAGGTGTCAATGGCGCGTTGCTATCTTATATACACAAATAATTTATAAATCCCTGTAACTTGTAATAAACTCGACCTGTTTATTATTAGCATGCAAGTCACGTACCTTGTTTATTACTCAGAACAGCTAAAACATCAAAACTAATGAACCCTCGCGTTTTCCATCCTCATATCTTACTAGAAATCAATAAATATTCATCTAGATAGCATGAATGTGGCTGGCATGCCACTCGCGCGATCGCAAGTATCTGCTAAGATCCCGTCAAGATGCCGGTCGCGTTAGAGATAATGGAAGGTAAATATTTGCTAGGGTTGCGAACGCTTGGGGCGATGTCGGGGACCATTCGTTCATTTAATTTTCTCTGTTGTTTCAAGACGATATTGGTTTATATCCGAATATATTACATATATTAGAAAATATCAATAGCAACTATTCGATACATGTTCAGATAGCAAATATAATTCGGATGTGCCTCGGTTATAAATTCTAATAAATAATTAAATATTCTTACACTGTTGCTTGATAAAAAATACTATAAAATATATAAAAAAAGGATACGAACTTACCTTACCCTTAGGATCATTTTTTTTTATAGAAAATGTGGTTGTCTAGTCTTTATAATATACCCGACTTACTTATTATCATATATTTACATATAAAATTTCAGAGAAATAAACATACATTTGCCTACACACACACACATATACATACATATACATATAAAATTTGCTTTCATATTCTATATGATTGTAAACCTAAGACTCTAAAATAAGATAAGCCAATTTATTGACCTCATATATCATATTAACACAATATAGCTATAGAACAGGAGTGTATTTTAAATTGTACTTTTTATTCCGAAGTTCGTTTTAAGTGTTTTTGAGTGACTTAAAACTAATCCACAACAAAGCGTGAATGCTGTACCTATACCAAATTTCGTTGTAGGAAATATTTTCAATTGCTGTTAATACAAAATCTACAGGTTAATTAGTAAAAAACTTTACATATTCAAAGACACAATAGTTAATGATCATATTAGGTAAATAATTAAAATTTTATATATCTTTATATAAAATTTTAATTATTTATATTATTATTTTGAAATGTAAATTTGTAATTTAGTCTTCATGTCAATGTTTGTTTTTAATTGCAATTAACTCATTAATAATTTTATCTGAATCCGTCGAATATATATATATATATATATATATATATATATATATATATATATATATATATATATATATATATATATATATATATATATATATATATATATATATATATATATATGTATTAGTAATTGTCAGGACAAAATCCATATGAAAAAACTATTTATAAAATGATTATATATTTAATAATTGCTAATATAATTAATAATTCTAGCGATTGCCCTCTGGACGAAATTGGACCATAATACTATGACTCTGTTTGACCATAGACCGTCCAATGAAATCTTTTTTAAGTTTGACAACAAACTTTAACAACAAAATAGTACATAATATGTGAGTATAATATGATGAGTGTAAAATCTGTGGCAGTTAGTATGTTTAATTTTTCTTTTTATAAATTTTACATATTTTATAAATATTAGTGCCTATAATCGCCTCTGTGGTCTAGTGGTCTGGTGTCGGAGTTGACTACATGAGGTCCCGGGTTCGATTCTTGGGTCAGGCAATCCAAAAATGTGTTTTTTCAGTTTTCTGATAAAAACAACGTTGCCCGGGATTTCAAAGTGCCCGGTTGGCGATAGGCTTGCCACCTATCACATTGTGGGACCAAGTATCTTCGGCTAATCGTGGGTGCACTTTATGTGCCTCTGCCTACCCCTTCGGGGATACTTTTATAAATATTAGCTTTCTGCACTCCTTCGCAAAGTAAATTTTAATTGGGCCCAATTTTATTCTCTTCCGTCCACATTATTGTCGTTAAGAGATATAAAGTTGTTGATTAATAAATAGATAAATATTTCACGTTAGAATGTTAATACTATAATAGGGAGGTTTGGTTTTATTTTCTTTATTAGTATAGCGTGCGTGGCTGACCCGCCAGCTTATACATATTTAATTCAAACATACATTAAAACATACAAAAATCTTCAGTATTTATGGAATAAGAATAGAATACCCAAATCTAAACCCTCACCATATTCATTATTGTTCATAAATATTATAATACCCACACGTATTCCCTGCAGCAATTTATAAGTCAGTAAAATAAAATGACAAGGCCGAATGAAACACGGCTGTTTGCACAGTTGACGGGTATCTACCATCTTCAGTTGTTTGACCAGTTAAATCGCTACTACTTATTGGCGATAGATATGTATCTTAAATTTATTACTGGCTAGGTATATTTTTACTTCTTATACTTTATTTATCGACACCAATGATGTAAAAAAATATAGATTCGTTGTTCGCATTCTAAAATAGCAACAAAAGTAAGGTAATTGCCCGACCATCATTCAGTCACGCACGTCACAGCTTGACATTAGAGTGTAGTAACACTTACGCTCGCACGATTTAAAACGCAGTAAAGTTGGCGTATGACCTGTCTATTAGTAAAACATCATCGATCGACACTAACTTTTTTAACAACCCTGAATTTTTTTACACTAACTCTATTAAAAAGTATCATCACGCCGGTTTTCTTGAAGGGTAGGCAAGTGAACCAAACATCTAAAAACTTTCCGATTCACCACAATTCACTGGTTTTTCAATTGGCAAGGTTATTCCCATCGCATAATAACAATTATCGTTTATTTCTAACAATCAGCGAAACCAACAAGCTTAAGTGTTCAAAAGCACACCACCGCCCAGACTCCGAGCTGCTACTGAGATTTTGGATTTTCGAGAAAAAACTTTAATAAACTTATGCCCGACAGCCCGACCCATCGAATCCGCAACCTTGTGATCTGAGCCGAATAGGATATCACCACGAGGTAGTCACATAAATCAAATAATATTCTTTTGTTTAATTCTTACTAATAATATTAATGCTAAAGTTTGAGTAGATGTTTATTAAGTGATAACGCAAGAACCGTTAAATGGATCTGAATAAATTTTAACACAAGATAGATTAACTTTAGATTAATAAATAGGCTACTTCTTGTAACTGCAAAATACATTATATCCATGGATTTTGACCACCCTGTTGGTCGAGTGGTTAGCGACCTTGACTACGCATTCAGCGGGGCTCAGGTTCCCCGACAGGGACAAGCATTTATGTGATGAGCATAGATGTTTGTATTTCTGGGTTTGGGTGTTTGTTATTTATGTAATAGTATTTACATAATATGTATTTATATGTATTACTATCGGTGACCACGTGCAAATAATTTGCTTACTTTGGGGTTAGATCAGTAAGCGTATTTTGTCCCGTGAATATTATTATTATGGGATTACATATTTTTCATAATGATTTTTTTTATTTTTCATAATGAGCTAGCTGATATTATGGAGCTAGGAATGAATAAGGTTTCTTACCTACTTAGTGACAATTTGATGCATTGCTCGTCTAAATAAAACCAGGTAAAATAAGCTAGATAATATTCTACACTCTTTGTCTTCGGCACTTGGTGAAACTTCACTTATATTGCAGTATTTTATATGAAAAAACACTTGTAACACTAAATACGAAACAGAATCTAACCGTCATGATTTAACATTATAATATCTAAAATATTAAATTGTATAATGTTAAATCATGATGGTTAGTTTCTATCTTGTTTTTTGTTATAAGTTATAATTGCCCTGATCATGCTTATGAAAGCGAAACCGGTTGGATCATAAAAATATTAATTTATTATTTAACAGTACAAGTGTTTTATATAAAATATTGCAACGAGCGGGATAATATCTCCATTCTTTAGAAAGGACCCAAATCAATACAATTTTTTTTTCTGTGGCTATTTACTTTTGCACACCTTTAAAACTACGCAACAGATTTGAGCACGGTTCCTACGTATAAATATATCTAAAATAAAAACTGAATACAAAGTTTTATTCAATTAAATAGCATATCAGAAAAAGTTCTCGTAAAACCGCAAATCTTAAAACTAAGTTCCACGCAAACGAAGTCATGAACTAAAGCTAGTTTTAAAATATATTTAATGATGATGCAGCTATTTGGTTATCTAAAAACATTAGAAATCCCCGATCCCACCAAAAATCAGTAGTCCAGAAGCAATCGAGCCTTTATATTTTCTTCGACCCAATTTACAAGCTCTTGGGAAAATCGTAAATCATTATTCGTTATTCATATCGGAGGCTATTTACTTTTGCTTCCCCTTAAGTCGCCCAAGCTCAGGGCAATTACCGGCTTAGAAATTGAATTATTTTTTAATATTGGATGGAAAGGATTATAGCTTATTAGAATTTTATTAGATTTAACAAGAAATCAAAAGGGAACAGCGGGGAATGTCATAGAATTTTATATCATCATAAATTTATGGAGCAATGTATACACTATATACGCTTTTATACGCTTTTACAATAAGCTTCTTGAAGAATAAGAGAGCAGGTAACAATTGAAAAAAACAAAAGTATGATTAAAATGTTATTTGCACTATCACGGTGGTTACCTTGCAGAGTAGACAAAGTGAAACGAATTTTAATTGACTTTCCGATGGCAACACGATTAACAGGCTTTATCAGTTGGCGAGTAATGTAAGTATAATTAATCTCATCGCCATATTTTGCAAAACTGCAAAATATTAAACTATACAAATTTTTAGAATTATTGTAATATGATTGTAATTTTTATATAAATTGCACTTTTTATATAAGTTAATAAAAGTCGTTTCTGATCCAAAAGAAGCAATCAGAAATTAGAAGTACTTTATTCAAAACTTAGGTATTTTGTATTGAAATACTTATGTAAGTTTGAAATAGTTTCATACAAAAAAGTTTCAAGGCGAAACCATTTTGATTCCCGTGCGCAAAGGTTTTGTTCTTTCTAATATTGTAAATCGTGCAAGCTTAATTTTAATCAACTACCTTTAATCACCATCCTTTGTTACAGCATAGAAGTACGGATCTTGGCCATCTCGGACTTGCGGTCTGAGGAAGCTTTGCTTATGTGTATGTTTGTGTGTGCATGCGCATGTGTATGTATCTAATGATAATCTAAAAAATTAGAAAAATATGTTTTTTCAACTTGACGTCGAGATTTTTAACCGATTTATTTTGTAACAAAAATTGCGTTGAATGTCGTTTGAAAGATCAAAATTATTCAAGTGTTAAAAAGTTACATACATCTTTTTATATGTTAAAATGGTGATGTTTTCAACGTAATTACTTCAAATTTTCAAAATAACTTGATTAATATGTCGATTGATTAAACTGCGTCGGTTACCATAAACTGGATCAAAGCCAGGTGATTTGCTCCGGAATTATCTTTCGCGTTTTTTTATAAATGTCTGTTTTCAAAAAACGAAAAACAATTCTTTTTGATTGAGTTGATTCTCAACTCAGCTGTATTGTTTGTTTGTTACCTTAGAATCCGGTTATTTTCAACCATTTTTGGGAATTCTTTTTTTGTGGTCATTCCCGTTTAATTTCGTTTGAAATTGGTGAAAATTTGACGCAGTGTTCTGTTGTGACTGTTGACTGTGTTCATACTAAAAATGGGAAGACGATTGTAGCAGTTTTACTGACTTTGATTTATTTGAAACAACTTCGAGTTTTTTAACCACTCGAGTTTGTTACCAAGACAACATATGTAGAGCTCAGAAAACTACTTTGATTGCCGATTAAAAATCATCGCCGCGTTGAAGAGTAACATCTTTTCAAAATTCAAAATACGCTTATATTTTTTGTTCAACAAATTCAGATTTTTGAACTCTTCGAATGAATTTTTGACTGGTAGTTTATTGATTAATTTCATCTTTTTTTTATTTTTGACTGCTTTGAGCTTAAAATACCTCAACAGTTTGGAAAGTTTCAGGGATAACTTTCAGAATAAACCTATTTACAGATCTTTTTACAGATATTTATTACTTATTAAGAATCATATTATAATATTATAATTCTAATTTTTTTCTCTTATTTTCTTATCACCTTCGGACAACCATCCAGCTTCATATGCGTCATTTTAAGAATAAAACGTAATCCTCTTTCGAAGATCATCGAAGAGCAATGATCAAAAGAAGATTACGTTCGAAAGGGTATCCTGCAGCATCAGGTTAAGGTTTCTGTTTTTTTTTTTGTTTCACCATGAGATTATATACAAACCATGATTAATACAAGAAGAACAGTCAAATATGACGGTATAATTACGGCATATACACACTAAAACATTCGAAAACTTCTTGTGCAAACAATACAAGACCTTTTTAAGTTAGCTTAGCGGTAACCAAACAATTCAAATCCCACAAAGATGAAAATTATGCTGCTTATATTGAACCATGTAATCATTTACATTATTTTGTACAAGAAAATCAGTTTAAATGCAAAGAGCAACGTTTCTTAAGTATTACAGAAATTCAACGAATAGTGAACTTAAAATTCAATGGAATGGAAACTTAAACAAAATGCGTATCGCTATCGAGTTCCGAATTCCGGAGGCAGATTTCAAAAGCAGACAAGCAAATAGTTATGTGTGCTTACATGTGTTAATTAAACATACCAATATTGACTATTGAATTCAAACGGATGTAAAACCGCTTATTTCCGAGAACGACATTAAGATTTGTAGTAATTTACTAATTTATACTGTTATTAAGATAAAACGTTATTACTTAAGCTTACATATTGTTATTTTTAGCAATTTCTAAACGCTGAATACATATTTTACAAAAAAATATTAAAAATGTGTTTAATTTACAAAAAATATAAATTTTAATACTCGCTGGTACTGTCACATTTATGTGTCAAGAAAATAAAAATTAAAGAAAGCAATTTCGTAAATATGAAACAAAAACGTCAGCAGTTTAAAGATCTAAATAGATTGTCAGAGGAATTAGAATAAATTTGACAAAAACGTTACATTGTAAATATATGCAGTTTGACAATTATCATTTTATGAAATACTGTTAAGTACCTTTGGTCTCTTTGAGCACACTCTCGGTGGCTGTTAGCCCACAAATATAGAATAGTAATATTATAGAAGCCAAGTGTAATATACATTCTGTTATTTCAAAAAAGCACTAATTAATGAAAATTTCGAATAGATTTGTATTTGTTGGGCATTCTGTGACACAGCTTTAAATTAAAAGATTATCTTTTTAACCTACAGCGTCAGAAATAGGATAATATTTTTCATTGTATGTAGACATGATGTACTCGTATGTCCTTATCTTTCGCCTTATATCGTCCTCTAGAGCTCAAACGGATTCACGCATTTTAAAATGTGAGGTGTCATTGCACAAGTTATCGTTGTAATCTGCTAGTAAGGAGCTTTCTAATAATTTTTAATAAATAATTTCTAATAAATAATAATAAAAAAAATAATTTGTTTGATTATATAAAATAAATGTTTTTGGAGTTTACTCCTTAAGAATCGGTTTTTTTGATATAAGGCGCCCGGTATGAGAAAAATGTGAAGAGTAAAATCTACTGAACGAATGACCTCGTTACGTTTTTGGTGCACAACTTTCTAATTTTGTGTGAGCAGTGCAGCTAGGTCGTGCGTTTTTTTGCGTCTGTTTTGACAATAGTACTTAAGGAGTAGACGTCGGAGCTGACACACACATTTTTTGGAACGAAGTTCCTTACGGCAGGCTTAGAGGTGATTTTGCTGCGCGACCGAACTGAATAAAATGTGATAGTAAAACCGTAAGAAAAAATCCGTGGAAAAAATTGCGTGGAATAAAACCGTTAAATGAGACGTGCGCAGGCGCGACAGTCGCATACACAAGCGAGTAGTGCCGTTTAGCCGAAGGAACTTCGTTCCTACCTGGTGTTCCACGACACCACATCATTTTTTTATTTGAATATCGACTAATCAGACATTCTAGGAAAACAAAAGACAAAGCATATATTTCTGATTAATTTTTTCCATCCATTGCTTTTACGTTAACAATGTAATGAAGTAGCTACAATGTTATCTATTCGCGCGGGAAATTGAAGAGCATACGTTACTGTATGGAAATTACATTGTATTGTAATCATTACCTGTGCCAACGGACAATAAATAACTACAAGATAAAACATACATTATTTATACAAACCATGAAAAATATTTGAATGTTTTAAAGTAGAATGGAGAAGTATTTGTATTATTTTCTTGCTAAGTTACTGCGTAGCAGTTTACATCCAATAATTTAAACCAATATTTTGTTATATTATTTTTGAACCAATAATTTGTTCTTCGTGTGGGTCCGGTTCAAGAATAGACCATCTGCCATTTTGTCAGATGGTTTGTAAAAGGCAAACGATTATATTGAATTAATAACATATGCATTCTGACAGTAATTGACTGAATCAGCATTGACGCTATTGCGACAAAAATAAGGTAAGGCGGTGGTTCAAGACAATACGGAACTCTACCACCTAATAACCACGATGATAGTGCCTCGCATAGTGTCACTCGCTTCGCTCACTTTTTACGAACATATGTCAAACCGTTGATGGTATATTCTTCAAAGGAATCCCGGACCAAAACGGGGAAAAGTTTAAAAAGAAATGATTCGCAAATCAGTAAATCGGTTAGCGCACAAATCGCGAATATTCGTCATATCTCCATAATGTAGCCGAGAGTGAACCGTCAGTTATAAAAACACACCAAAATGTCAATTTTCCTTGTTTCGAAAAATACCAAAAAGTAGTATAAAAGGTTATTGTAAGGTATCACAAAAGCCAAGGAAGGTAATAGAGTTTTTGCGACTCAGAAGGCATCCGTTCGTAAGAATGGCGTGTGAGTAAACACGGTAGCTGCGGCCCGGCTAACACAATTAGTGCTAATGGAGCGACTTGTTTGTTTATCTTGCATCGTCTAAACCTTATTACGGAAAAGTGTTTCAAGTTTAGCATCGTTATTTGCTTAAAAGATAAACTGTTTTTGTAATGTTTTGAATTCCCTTAAAATAAATATTTGTCTACAGTACGTTCGCATTAAGAATGCAATGTCATTAGTGAAATTTTGATCATCAGTGCAAAAAGATTTGATTGGTCCATTAACTAAAAAAGTAATTTGATTGGTTAATTATATTGAATCTTCGCTGTTAATTATATTGAGCGCCTAATGCTCATAAAAATCGTATTAATATTGATTACTTTATTAATATTTCTTAAGTCCCCGTGTTGGTTTAGGCCATCCAGACTATCTGCCATTATGCTAGGCAGTTCATAAACTACTGACTACTAGATGGTATAGCTCTGCAACGTCTCGCCCGGATTTTGATACCATCGCCTAACCTACTCGTATTCCTACCGTAATAGCGCCAGTGCTTATCAATGTCGTGTTCCGGTTTAGAAGGTAAGGTAGTCTGTAAACTTATGTATGTGGCAATACTACACACAACGCAACGCAATATTAACTACATTGATGTTTATAGGAGGTGGTTGTCTCTTTCCATCAGACGTGCCATACTTTGGTTCATTGTTTGCTTCTTACGATATTAAAAAAAAACTATATATTAAATGAAAGTATTGTAATATATATAGTTAAGCTTCAAATACGAGTATCTAAGCAGCAAAACTAAAATAATTTGTTCAAAGTTTATCCGGTAGTTTTTGCGTAAACGGCTGAAATCAATCATTTTATTCATATCGAGCGAACTGAAACACGTCTTATATGAATAAAATTCGTTGATGTAAGGTATTTTATACCAAAAGTTGGGGAAAATAATAACATTTTTCCAGTTCGAAAGGCAACCGGCTAACACGATTAATGCTAATGGGGCGACTTGTTTGTTTGTTTTGTTTTAGTAAAACCTGATTACATAAAGTGCTTTAAGTTAAACTTTGTTATTTGTACAAATCGTAACTATTTATTTAATTAAAATATAACATTATTAAACACAAAATTAAAAATACAAAAGAAAAAGGGGGAATAATAATTTTCACAAAAAATAAGCTCATATTTACTGCCGGAGATTTCTTCCAGCTGACCCGAAATGTGAAACAGGATTATAATAAAATTAATTTAAAAATTAAACTGACTTCAATTATGTTATATCTGAAAATCTACTGAACCGATTCTGATGAAACTTAGATTGTTCCTTAAGTTGAAATATGCCTAATTTAAATTAAAAAGAATTATCTCGATATGACTTTAAGTTCCCGAGAAACTTATGGACAAACATACAAACATGCATACACATATAAAATTTAGTGCACGTGCTTTTTCGTGGGTTATATACATATAAATGTGTAAGTACAACAAATAAAATAAAACATTTTTTGAAAATTCGTTTTTGACAATTATCTTATACTAGCTGTGACCGCGACTTCATTATGGGATTTCCGGGATAAAAACTATCTTATGTCCTTTCTCGGGTCTTAAATTTAAGACCCGAATTAATCTTTTGTACCTAATTTCATCTAAATGGGTTCAGTGGATTAGGCGTGAAGAAGAGACAGACAGAGACAGTTACTTTCGCATTTATAATATTCATCCCCGTAGTGGAAAAATTACAGAGCTCTGATTGTGTAGTTCTGAGAATTCTTACTTATTTATTTATTTACTAGCTGACCCGGCAAACGTTGTTCTGCCTTTGTAACTAATTTCTTTTTCTATATTTTCTCACCTTTTAAACCTTCCCTGGACTTCAACAATTAATTCAAAACCAAAATTAGCCAAATCGGTTCTCGAGTTTTAGCGAGACTAACGAACAGCTATTGATTTATATATATATATATATATATATATATATATATATATATATATATATATAGATTTGTTAAAAAATGTGAGACAATTTTACTGTAGGTAATTTTATTTTTTGCAGCCCTGATTACCTTTTACATTACGTTTAAACAAACTGAACTCTAACTTTTACTGTAAATAATACATTAAAAATCAAGTCAATATCGCCAAAATCAGACTTATTTAATTTTCCAACTACGGGGACGTATTAGTATGGATTCCAAGCGGGTGTCCTCAAAAAGGGTAGGGATCAAGAATAATAAGAATATTTTTGACGCAGTAAAACTGCAACAACGAACTTCATATTCCCCATATCTCTGGAACCCTGCATGATATCTTCTAAATAGGTTTATGAATGTTTTACAGTAAGAAGACACGTAACAAGAGACGAAGAATTTCCAAGTTTGAAAGTTATCAAACTTAAATGGAATATTTCTCAGGCCGTCTTTGAAGCCACAGTGTCGATAAAATAATTACAGGATTTCCCACTCTATTACTTAAGGTTTAAGGTTTATTTTTATCGTAGACATGTTATGAAGCAGACTAGCGGATGTGAGTTAACACTTTAGATGGGACCTAGCCTATACAATTAGTGTTAATGGAAAGACTCGTCTAGTCATAATTTTTTTTATATAAACTTTATACATTATTGGGAAACATTATTATATAAACTTTGTATATTATCGACCGCCCCGTTGGTTGAGTGATTAAAGATTCTAACTACGAATCTACGAAACTACATTTAGATCAGAGGTTCCCAATCTTTTTTGCCTAACGCCCATTTTGAAAATCATTTATTTCTTAGCGCTCTCCACTTATTTTTACATTAAAAACCTCAATAACAGATTAGTCTCGCCAGGATTTTAATTAAACCTATTCAAAACGAGATATTTCTTACCAAAGAGAGCAATAATAATGCAACTTTACAATATTAAGAGTATCTTCTATTTAAAATTAACAATAACCAATATTGAACAGTAATAATACAAATTCACAATATTAAGGCTAATAGTATCTTTTACCTATTCAAAATTAACCAATAATCAAATTTTGTTTTCAAATTAATCTAATGTGGAGGATGAATCTGTTTTTTTATAGTTTGTTAGTATCAGTGCCCCTCAATTTTTTCTGGGCCCCTTACCGCCCTCCTTTAAACCTCCAGCGACCATAAGGGGGCGTTATCACCCACTTTGGAAAAAAATGCTTTAGATGATGACGGTTAAGTTACGGTTATCAATATTTAAACGGATAAATTCAGAATCCGGTATTTTACTATTCCCGCTCATGCGTAGCTTCGTTCGTAAGTAATATGTCATCGATATAGTTTTTTTACACAAAATGTCATCCTCACCTTCAACCATAATTTAATTTTTTATGTGTTCCTCATTGTAGATATTTCAACGACATTTTTCCCGACCAGGAGACAGAGGAGAACTGAGAAGCTCACAATACCTAGTTGAGATAGCTGATCATGAGATTGTGTACCAAATTTCATCCAAATCAGGCCAACTTTCGAGGTGTCAAGAAGTCACAAATACTAACATTTACATATAAACGCACATATATAAACATCCATACGCAGACATTCGTACAAAATTTCGCATTTATAATATCAGTCTCTGCTCTTCTACTTCACAAGTATAGCAGTAGATAACTACCTCGCGATTTAGTGTAATTGAGTCCGGATTGTGAAACCGTAACATCAGCCTTTCGGTCGGCAAAAGTGTAATAAGGTGTATTCGAGGGGGAAGAGTAATGATATGTCAAATGCCCTTTCGTTTCAAAAACGCATGTAAAGCGTCCTGGTTATAACAAACAAATAGCCGTTATCCGGTCCGCAAAATTCAATTATGGGGATCATCACCCATCTCGCCAACAATTAGGCAAACCGAAGTAGCAATAAAAACCGCAGAAAAGAACTATTCAATTTTGTAACTTTTTACCCATTAACGAAAGCGCCGATGCCTGCTTAAATTCTCGCAGCGCATAAGTACCGACGGATATTACTTCTTGCAGCGCTTTAAACATACCTACTTGAGACTTCAAATTGACGGTTTACCTGAAAAAACATATGTGTATAAATAGATAGATATCGTTGGCAAAGTACACGGATTGATCTAACCCTAAAGTAAATCAATTATGTGCTTGTGTTATGGGTGTTAGTCAACGATATTAATACACTGAAATACATTTTATATCATAAAATGGCAAATAAGCAGATGTCTCTCCTGATGGAAAGAGGAGCCATCGACTAAAGACACCAAAGCGTGCGTTGCCATTATGTATAAAATACAAAAAAAATTGGATCACCACTCATCACCCGATAAACCAGTGAATCGTTTGAAACCGGAATGTGTATTGACATTCGATTTACTTGGCCTACGCAACAAGGAAATCGGTGCTATAATATTTATTTAATTAATTAGTATCGTTATAGGGGTTGACCTTTGATTTTATCTCAAAACTGAAGTCAATTTTATCTTATCAATTAGTGGATTAAGTTCAGGGGTCAGGTCAGTACCGCCGTATCTGCCGTATTAATTATACGGGGCCCCTAAGCGACGAGGGCCCCCAATGTGTGTAAGCAAAAATTAATAAAAAAAGCAATTTCTTATTTAAAAAAAATCAAGGAGGGTGTATATTTAATTTGAATAGTTTGTAAAAATTTTGGAAAAATTGGGAGATAATTATGATGAATAAGTATTTATTTTAATTTTATACAAACATTTTTTTTCTTTTGTGGAAATTCTCTGCCTGAAGGCCCCTCAAACAAATTTTTATACAGGGCCCCGTCAATGTACACTACGCTACTGGTGAAGTTGAATTTATCACATTAAAGAAGGGTTAACTTATTCCCCAGTTCGCTGCTTAAAATATATAATACAGCACATACAGTAAGGATAACTAATTTCGTAATTACAAGATAAGTTAATTTTATCTTATTATGTTGTCAGTGATAAGTTTTAAATCTATAAACAACTTGCAGCGAGTTGGAACTTTGTAATTGGTCGGAGTCTATCCCTAAAGTTGAGATGCTCATTGCTAAAACATAATCCATCCCAAAACTTCAAACAGAATGCTACAAGATCAGGAAATTAGATTTAAAGTCATAAAATTTATATTACAGAAAATTCGTTAGAGGTTAAATCATATTATAATATGTAGTTATCGATGTCATCCTTTTAAAGACACGACGCAAACTCAAGAATGCGATATCTTGTAAATTGAAATGATAAAAAATACTACGAATTACAGCAGCTATGACATGAAACAGGAAAACATTAACCATAAGATTAGTAATCTATATAACGCTGAAAATTAAAGTTACATATTTAAAGGGTGAAGTTACAATAAGAAAACGTAAGACCTTAGTTACAACACATACAGAAATTATGAGTGTTATACAGTATTTTTTATTCGAATTTCTGTGAAATACTGGTGCTAAAGTATAATGTACTTGAACTACAGGTTACTAGAAACCGCATTCAAATCCGTTGCGTAGTTTTAAAGATTTAAGCATACATAGGGACATAAGGACATAGGGACAGACAGAGAAAGCGACTTTGTTTTATACTATGTAATGATGTGTTACCTTTTCTTCTTTTGTCTACATTTAAGTTCAGTAAGTTAAAAATGAGTTTGATATCTGCTAATATTTGAGTTTGAGTAAATGCTTTTTTTCCTCCTTAATTTAGGTTAGTCATTTCCTCTAGTGGCAATTTACATTACATTCTTTAATAACAAAATGTGGCTTGTGGCTATATGATTCAATGGCCAATCGTTGATTTCGATTTTACATTTGAATAAATACGAGACAAGCTAAAAGCTTTTGAACAGAGTTCAGTAAAACAATGCAACTGATTAATTTTTGTATAGTTTTACATTGTATTTGCTCAAATATTTTCAATTTCATTCAAAAATACTTTAAATTCAAATCTTTCAGCATATATTATATGTAGATTAATGGCAATTTTGTATTCGTTCATTAAAAGTTAAATATAAACCTTTACGCGTAAAAAACAAAAAACCGGCCAAATGCGAGTCGGGCTCGCGCACGAAGGATTCCGTACCATCATAGAAAAAAAAATACGAAAAAACATTTATTGTATATTAATATTAATAATAATATTTTCATTTCATTTTTTAGTATTTGTTGTTATAGCGGCAACAAAAATACATAATTTATAAAAATTTCAGTTTTCTATCACGATTTATAAGATACAGCCTGGAGACAGACACACAGATAATGGTGTAGAATTATTCATTATAACTTAACATGATTCTAAACTACTGGGCTTGTTTCTTTCTTTTTAGTTTTCATTAAGGCAATTAATATTTTTTCAAGATGCAGTCGCGTTTTTTGTTTTAATATTTTTTATTATTATATTATCATTGCATGTAAACAATTTTCTTTACATTTAAAGTCCATTGTCAAACTGAAAAACATTTTATTGTTAAATCTGTGATCGCATTTCGGCTACACAGCAATCGCTAGATTTATGTAATAGCCAAACGATTTAACTCTTTACAGCACGTTCAGGACATAACCGTTAAAAGCGAAACCAGATGATTATTACCTATTATACAGGGTTATTTTAAATTAACGCATCACCTCTTGCAAACAGTGTCTCTACATAAATTCCAACAACATTTGTCCTACGACTTTTTACAAATCTTCATAAATAGAACAAAAAAGAAAAACTAAAAAATTCTTGCTCCCTCTGCAGACTGAGGTCAAGTTCAAAAGTTCATCACCACCGCTGTGTCACCCCACAACCCCCCGCCCGCTGCACGTGGCGATAGGCAGCATATTCGTAAATACCCGACGCGTTAGATGCCCGAAGTTACTACCTATGTAACAATCGTATAAACATCAATATATTGTACTAGCAGTTACCTGCGACATCGTTCGAGTGACCGAAAATCATTATTTCCCTTTGCTTAGTCAGGTAAAAAGTAGCCTTCGTCATACCTGGATTACATAGATTTTTAAAGGTGAAAGAATTTTTAAAATCGGTCGAGTACCTACTTTTAGAATTAAATCGTAACAAAGAAATAAAAATCTAATCTTTTCTCTTTATAATATCAGTTTAGATAATTATGTTTCACAAGCATGAACCGGTTTCATATCATTTCCTTGATATTTAATTTCCCGCTACGTATGTAAATAAGAAAATTACTGATTTTGCCCGGATTTTTGAAAATCGAGTTTTCACCAGATTCCACGTTTTGAGGTCCTAGGAACCTTTTCCTACTATTTTCAAGATAACGTCAGTAAGTCTGTATACATGTGTGTGTGTGTGTGTATGTGTTTGTGTGCGTGTGTGTGGTGTGTGTGTATGGCGTGTGTGTGTGTAAACGTTTCGTAACTTTTGAAAAGCTTGACCGATTAAAACGCGGTAGATGGCGTTCGATTGAATTCTGCTTATCTTATGCCTTCAGAATATTTGAACAAATTGGGTTTAGGAGATTTTGAGAAATTTTGATAAAACCTCAAAAAAATTCAGCGAAATTCATTCAGTTTTTTTTAATATAACTTTCAGATTAATGTACCGATTGAGTACAAAATCTAATCGGCTTTATTCTTTACTAGCTGCAGCGTGCAGCCCGCTGCATTATAAAAGTTTTTGCGAAACCCGAGGGATAACCACATTTTTCCGGGATAAAAAGTAACCTATGTGCTATTCCAGGTCATCATCTATCTGTGTGCCAAATTTCCTTCAAATCCTTTTAGTAGTTTTTGCGTGATTGAGTAACAAACATCTATCCAAACACCCATCCTAACATCCAAATTTTCGCATTTATAATATTAATATAGATATAGATAAAACTACGTCCAATACATAAATTGCATCAAAATCGGTTTTTCCGTTCGGGAGTTATCGTTTACGAAAAATTTTGAAAAAAAGGTGTTTTTTCGATCTAACTTTGAAATTTTTAAACCAATCATTTTCATCTTCTACAATCTTTTTGTACCTAAAAACTACGTCGAATGCTGTTTCAAAAACTAAAATTAATTCAATTTTCAAAAGTTACAGTTTTTCAAATATTAAAATACATTGTTTACAGCAAACTTACTTCATATTTTTAAAATAAGCTAATTTAAAAAATATGAAGTAAGCTTTTGAGCTAATATACCGATTTATTTAAAAATTTAATCAGTTTTTTTTAAAAAAAAAACTGCATCAAATACCATAAATCGGATTAAAATTTTTGAAAAAACCTATTGATTTCGTAGCTAAATAAAACAACTAGAGCTCAAAAATTGCTTTTAACACCATTCAAAGATCAAAACCGATCATTATTTTGAAAATATGATATGTTTTCGAACATGAAAATACTATTATTTTTACAAACTTTAGATTCTTGAACTCTTGAAGATCAAAAATGCACGCTTAGGTATAGTTTTTGCTTCGCTGAGCTTAAATACCTGAATTTAGCCGGATGTGTCAGAGATGACCTGCAAGTTCAACCGGTTTACACATTATTTATTTTAGTCAAACTCAGAGCATAGACCAAACATTTACCCACAAGGTCAAGGAAGATTTAGCAAGGATCAACAGATTTAGCCGATAATTAATAAAAATATCTTTTTCCTTATGTATTCTACGCAGTGAAACATTTCTATTGGGGTATCCATTAAAACTCTTTGTGAATTGTTGGAATTAAGGGAAACGAAGTTTAATTTTAACCGGATTAGTCGTGAGCGTGACCCGCTTCTTATGATCAAGCTTTTAAATTGGTAACTACGAGTAAATTACACTTTTGATCCACAAATTATTTTTAAACCTCTTTTAGAATTACTGCTTGGCATCTCGTAAAAGGAGAGGTTTGAACGATGTACAGACAGACATCTCCAGTGTTGGTTCGGGCTTCCCCACGTGTTGGTTCGGGTTCCCACAGTGTAGGTCCGGGCTCCTTTAAAGAATAGACCATTTGCCGTTTTGCCAAGCAGGTCGTAAGAGGCGACCGATTAGCTGTATGTATCACTTCCATCGTGACAACTAGATAGTGAGTTCCGCAACGTCTCGCCCGGGTATTTGGTTCCACCACCTTGCCTATTCTTGCCGATATAGCGTTAATGCCTGTCATTATCGTGTTCCGGTTTAGAGGGTAATGTAACCGGTAGACGTCATTTGGTGTTGCCATCTCGCCACACAGATACCAACCCACGATTACCATCTTTGGTGTCTATAGGCGATGGTTTCTCTTTCCATCAGGAGAGCCATCTGCTTGTCTGCTATTCTATGAAATAAAAAAATAAAAAACAAGGCCAATAATACGTGTATTCTATATTCCATTATTTCATATTTCCATCGTTTGCACTTAGTGAAATTCCATTATTTACACTATTATAGATTTGTACACTATTTTCACTTCAAAAAGTATATATTTTAATATATTACTGTACTAGCAGTAAAAGTGTAACTAATTCTGAAGATGCTTTAAAAAGTGAAACCGGTTGAGTAATTTATTAAAATACCAGCTTTTGCCCGCGGCTTCGCTCGCGTAAAATAAGAGTCAAAAATTATCATATGTCACTCTACTTCCTTTCAACTATCTCCACTTAAAAAAATACGTCAATTCGTCGCTCCGGTTTTTGCCGTGAATAAACACACATACACTTTCCCAGTTATAATATTAGAATGGGTGTATTTTCCGAAATGAAATTAAAGTACAAGTGTATAATATTGTCTAATACTAACAATATGTGTCACTAACAACAAACAGATACACTACAAAAGCTAAAATCGTGAATACTACCTAGATAGTAGAGTTCTGCAACGTGTCGACAAGGTTTGATACCAACGCCTTCCATATTTCCGCCGCAATATTGTCGGTGCTTGCCGCTCTCTTGTCCTGGTTTGGAGTGTAAGGTCACCAGTAAACTTATACTTGGGGCATTCCTATCTCGCCGCACGGAGCACGCCACCACACAACGCATTTTAACGTCTTTGGTGTTTATAGGCCATGGTAATCTCTTTTCATCACGAGATCCCACCAGCTCGCTTGCTATGAAATAAAAAAAAAATTCTATTAAGCTGTTTTTTACGATTAACTAGCAAAAACATTAAATTTTGTATATATTATGTATTTTTTCCTTATTCTCTAAACTTAAAACCGCCACAAAAATTGCCTAGGGGCTTAGTTTCTTTCAAAAGCCTTATAGACAGTGGTCTTAGGAACTAACTTTTTTTTATTAATAACAAGATGATATATTGTGAACAGTTTCGTTTTGACGAGACGCCCATCTTTTTTTATCTTCGAAAAATCTCGAATCGGGTAACTAGTGAAGATAGATAAAACAAAAATTTTGGAGTTTCGGACTAAGAAAAATTGCCACTTTACATGTAGGACTAAATAACCCTTGAATTGTAATAGTAATTAACAAACTACTGTGACAAAATTAGGTTGCTTTTAAATTGATTAATATCCATTTAAAAATCTCATAATTTCGAATCTTTGGAGTGGAGGACTCGTCAGAAAAACCATCTAACATATATGCACAAAGTTTTTCGTATTTTTCATAAAATAATTCAGCGATTAAAACAAAAAATATTGTTATTAATAACATAGTTTTCCTTCACCGAATTGAAATGTAACTTCACCGAAGCCCCCTAACTTTATTACGAGTAGTTACCCGATTCGAGATTTTTCAAAGATAGAAAAGATTTGCGTCAAATCAAAAAAAGTTTGTTCCTGGGACAATGGTCTATTATGTCACTCAGATAATGGGCGTGGGTGGGAAAATCATTTTGGAGAAAAATTGGAACGCAGTTAAACTGCAACAATCGACTTATAATCTCCTATGTCTTGAAACCCTAAGTCAGATCTTCAAAAAAATTATATGGGACCAAATGTACCAGTATACCATTCAGTCCCATATAAGATTCAAAATGTAACTTTCCAAATGGGTATTGGTAAATTGGAAAGTTCTTTTGATGTTGTGTGTTTTACCAATACCTTAAGGTATACCTAAAGGTATTGGTAAAATAATACTTCTGACTAGAGAACCTCTTCCTTTTCGGGAGTTCTTTTGATAAACACCCTCAAATATATCTCGGTGATATTATCACTAAGCGTATGCTTTATGATCTATGATGGGTATATTTATCTGAAATTATGGTTTTGAATGGTTATGGTTGGCAGTGTGGGTTATTACCCATCTTACCTTGACGAATCAGGTAATCGTGGAGAACCGGAAGGAGAACCAAAAAAGATTAATTTGAAAGATAAAATCGGGACTGGAAATCAGTTTAAAAAATACCGGTTGCTAAAGGTATTTAACGGGTCTTAGAAAAGGTTTCACTCGGGGCGTATCTCGGCGTTTAAATAGGTTTATGAAGCGCTCTCATATCAGAGAGCGCTTCATAAACCTATTTAAACTTCATAAACCTATTTAAACTTCATAAACCTATTTAAACCAGTTTAAGCCAAAACCGTAGAATTATACATTGGGATCGGCGAGCATCAAAGTTTGGAAACCGGTATTTTTAAGGTTAAGGTAGAGCCAAACATTTACAAAACGCTATTAATGCATTTGCGCTGATTAAGGTCTGAAAATTCAACAGTTAACAAGCCCTGGATTTTTTTTTGTTTTACTGTCTATAGGGAAGCGCTTGACCACGATCTCGCCTGATGGTACTATTCGTCGTCATCGTAGTATTTATATGAAAGTAAATTATTTGCATGTGATATAGATATTTTTTTTTAATTATAAGATAGCAAACAAGCAAATGAGTCTCCCGATGGAAAGAGTCAACCATCGGCTATAGACACCAAAGATGTTAATGTGCGTTGCTATCTTGTGACGAGGTCTATTGCCACATGCATAAGTTTACCAACTACCTTACCTCCCAAACCGGAACACGACAGTGACTAGCACTGACGCTATTGCAGCTGGAAAAGGTAAGGCGGTGGTACCATGCCCGGGCGAGAAAATGCAGAACTCTACCGCCTAATAGCCACGATGGCAGTGACTCGTATAGCCAATCGGTCGCCTTTTACGACCTGCCTGGCAGAACGGCAGCTGGACTTTTCTTCACAGGGGCCGGCACCAATACCAGGTGTCAAAGATGCTAATAAACATAAATACATATATAATTATACATACCGAACTTATATTAAATTTTCAACTTATTAATACGAACTGGTCCACAAATAATAGCAATTAAGATATAATTTAAGCAACCAAAAACTAGTTTATCAAGTTTATTTTATAACGCATCCATTTTATGTCCCAAAATTACGAAGTGCTTTGAATATTTTTTTATTTTTTATATCCGCGGTGCTTATATTATTTTTCACATAAAATCTGCATATTAGGGTTCCATACCCCAAAGGTAATATGCAAAATCTGCAGCATATCTCTCATATATATCTTAAACGAAAATAGGTTAACAATAGCGGATGTGCTTGTCACTATCATGTCCGGTTTGGAGGTAAGATAGCAAAGCTTGATTAACGTGTATTGTTAGCATAATACGTTTCGCCAATCTGGAAGGTCATTCCTCGATCATTTATCTATACAAATAAATAAAATTGGAGTGTCTGTTTGTAATATTAAAATAACTGGCTTTAACTAAATGCATATGGATGTATACACGGTACACATACCCCAATAAAACTTTTTACTATTTTTGTCTGTATGTCTGTCTGTTTGTTCCAGCTAATCTCTGGAACCGCTGGACCGATTTTGACGGGACTTTCACTGGAGGTAGCTGATGTAATAAGAAGTAACTTAGGCTACTTTGTTTTAAAAATCCCACTCGGTCGAAGTCGCGGGCACAGCTAGTTAATAAATAAAAACGATTTGTGAGTTTAGAAAACGAAAATTGTGTAGTGTATATATTTCACACTATAAGACAGGCGCGTGCGCTCCTTATAGGCAGAAAAGCAGTGCTTTACCTTTATTTTAATAAAACGTTCATACGTTTTAGATGACTTATAAATAAATTAATAAACAAAATATAATAACTTAAAAACGCCTAATATTTTTAAATAGCACCTATTTGCAAGCACAGCACTCAAACATATTTGCCAGGCGTTTATTAAACGATAAATAATATTGAAGTAAGGCCGCTAGCAATCTGCTTCACATTGTAAATGTGTGCGAGACATAATTACCTATCCGCACGTAATTGGCTCACTCACACAATGACGCTATTTTACAAAGCAGGTAATGCGGCCTTGTTCTATAATCCGGGTAAAGATAATAGACGAAATATTATTGACAAAAAGTATGTTCACATTATGCATTTTTGTTTAGTAAGGTTTTATTTGTTTAAATAGCAGAAATGTTTTGTGTTTCGCGGGGGCCATTTGCTTTTTCGTGTGATAGCTGTTAAGCATTGTTTATTATTTTGTTTGTGCCAGTATATTATATAAAGTTTTCATTTTAATATTTGAAAGTGTGTAGGTACATTTAATAGGTTATTACTGAGTTTCTATAATAATTGTAGTGATTTGCTTTTACTAGTGCATTTGTTGATTTTTTAAATGTTATTTGATTGTGAAGTTTGTGTTGAAAATGTATGTTTATTAAAAATTAAAAATAACAAGTTTTTTCTATTTTGTCATTCAGTGAAAAGATTCAAATCGTGTCTAAATGTAGGTGTGTAACCGAGTTACAATTAAACCAGCAAGGCCAGCAAAACGTATACTCACATATTTGAAAAACACACAAAATCAACGACTCACAGAGCTTTCCATGATTTCTATAGAAACGACATTAATGATAGAATTAAAACGCAATCCAACTTTCTATGACGATATCCTAAAATCATATGTAAAAAAAGATAGGCGCATAGATTTCACTACATAGTATAAAACAAAGTAGCTTTCTCTGTCTGTCCCTATGTCCATATGCATGCTTAAATCTTTAAAACTACGCAACAGATTTTGATACGGTTTTTTTAATAGATAGATTGATTCTTGAGGAAGGTTTCAGTATATAAACCTTTCAGATATTCCTACGAGAACAAAAGCTACGCGGGTGAAACCGCGGGCAGGTCGCTAGTAATCTATAAATGAATGAGAAGTTTGTTTTTTTACTAACCCGTAATTTTATTATTAAGTTTATATTATATAAGGCCATATCGGATATCTCGCAAGGGATGTGTTCTGTAACTATCACTCACTTGGATAATATATTTGAGGTGGTCAAAATCTTGCGTTTATTTATATCGGTGTATAGTAATCTCAAGTAATCAGAACTTTCAGTGAAAATTGAAGCTGACTAGGTGAGTAGTTAGATATTAATTTAGCTTATTATTTTACTTATTTTATTACAATTTCATTCGCCGCGACGATTGATTGCTGTTTTGTTTGCGTTGCCGTAGAAGGTGTACATGAATAGTAGTACATCTAAGACTTATTCTGTTGGCATGATTTCCGACTTAGAGATCCGTCGCATGGCTGTAGCTATGCTACAAATCTATAAGAAAAATTTTTGTGATCGAGTACACAGCTGCATACCCAGTGTCATAATTCTGTGCACGCCGCTGCTATAAGAATATAATACGTATGTAGCTAGACGTCGCATGAATTTAAAATACATTGGATCATTGTAATGATATTCTTGATCGAAGATTGTATTCACCGACCACACAACCCATAGACCCCTAATAACAGGCGAATGGCTTCTGTCAACACATCTGACTTATAGTTCCGATGTAAATGTCCATGCACCAATACCCAATCAGTGTCGACCAATCAGATTCTCTGTACATCACTATCTTTCACTGCGGCCTTGAGTAAGCCAATCACGATGTTGCAGCTCAGCTCAGCTAGTTGCCCGAATGCATTCAATACGAAAAATCGAACATTAGGCGTCTATGGGCTGTGTGGTCGATGATTGTATTTCATTATATCGCAAGATACAAAAAACCAGATAGATCTTGTAATGGAAAAAGAGAACTGTTGATTAGCTTGTAAACTTATACATGCAGTAAGACCCGTCCACAAAGATAAAATCGCACCATTAACATTTTTGGTGTCTGTAGGCGACGGTTGTCCCTTTTCTTAAGTAGAGTCATATGCTTGGCGTTATTCTATGATATAACAATATTTACAGAGTTACTTTTAAAGGTCCTAATTTTTAGAGGCTGCTCAAAATCGATAATTTGTCCGATTTATGTAATAAAAAAATAATTTATAAAATTCAAAATTTCATTTTATCCGACACAAAAACGAAACGCACTTATATAATTTCAATTACGCAAAATTCTACCTAAATTATTTTAGTACTTTCAACCGAATAAAAGTGACCGAGAAAAATGTACTTACTTAAAGCGACATAATATCGTAATTATAGGTAAATATAAAATGACACAATGCCCGCATTTGGCCGGACCTTTAAAAGAACCCCTGTGTATGTATTCCTATGTTTTTTTTACATCATAAGATAGCAAATAAGCAGATGGGTCTCCTGATGGAAAGAGTCAACGAGCTTATAGACACCAAAGAGGTTAATGGTGCGTTGCTATCTTGTGCCGAGGTCTAATGCCACATGCATAAGTTTACCGGCTACCTTACCCTCTAAACCGGAACACGACAGCGACTAGCACTGACGCTATTGCGGTAGGAATAGGTAAGGCCGTGGTACCAGACCCGGTCGAGCCAATGCAGAACTCTACCACTTAGTAGTCACGATAATAGTGACTCGCATAGCCACTCGGTCGCCTTTTACGACCTGCCTGGCAGAACGGCAGTTGCCCTATTCTTCAAAGTAGCCCGGGACCAACACGGAGAAAGTATGTATTAGTGTCATTGAGTAATACGCATAATCAATCGTGTATTTTATCCAGCAAATATTTATTTATTACTAGATGCAACATGCAGCCCGCTGCATTATAAAATTTTTTGGGGAATCCCGTGGGATCACCTAATTTTTTTGGGATAAAATGTAGCCTATGTGCTATTCCAAGTCATCATCTATCTGGGTGCCAAATTTCATTCGAATCCATTTACTAAGTTTTGCGTGATTGAGTAACAAACATCCATCCATCCATCGAAACATCCAAATTTTCGCATTTATAATATTACCAGCTGTGCCCGCGACTTCGTTCACGTGGAAAAAAATCTAAAATGAAAACCCGCATAGTTCACGTTCCCGTGGGATTTCCGAGATAAGAACTATCCTATGTCCTTTCTTGGGTCTCAAACTATATTTGTACTAAATTTTATCCAAATCGGTTCAGTGGTTTGGCCGTGAAAGCGTAACAGATTACAGACAGACAGAGTTACTTTCGCATTTATAATATTATAGTATTATAGTATGGAAGTATGGATAGTATGGATAATATAGATAATATAGATTCTGCCTACCCAGCAAAGAATACGACGTGATAACATTCATTTTACTTACAAAAATTAATTTCCGAAAAATCTTTCAAAAATAAGACGAATTCATACTATCCCATACATTGTATTGCCTCTTAAAGTAAGATGGTCTATTGTGTAGGACGAAATTAAAGGTTCAGTCATTGTTA
Source organism: Apodemia mormo (assembly GCA_036924255.1). Lineage (NCBI taxonomy): Eukaryota > Metazoa > Arthropoda > Insecta > Lepidoptera > Riodinidae > Apodemia > Apodemia mormo. Next base: position 13,511,864 of record JAUPFN010000012.1, read on the forward strand.
GGCCTCGTACATTTGTGGTGCTGGGGTGGAGCCCTCTTCCTGTGTCGAGAGGTCATTGGAACGGTGGGGGATGTATTGAATCGGATATTTGTATTCAGTTATAGGTGTGTGTAACTTGACATGTTTCCTAATGTATAGAATTATTAAAATCTTATATGTTAATACAAGAAGCGAAAATGTTGTGCTTCTTTTTAAGAAAATCACGTGGACTGAGAAGTATGAAAGGCGCAGTTAAATAGATTTTACACTTTTTAATTTAAAATTATTTGACTATATTTGTAGTGAAATTATAGTACAAGTAATTATAATCTAGTTTGGACTAATAGCACTGATAAAGGATACTAGAAGGGCGATAGGGTGATATTTTCATGTGAAAACGTTTTATCACGAAGATTACACTTACCTAGACCAATTTTAACAGTAAAAGACTATCAAATTACAAAATATCAAAATCGTTGGAGCCGTTACAGAGAAAACAATTACATACAAATTTACAAAAATTGCTAGTTTCAAGTATAAGATATAAGGAACATACATACATACATACATGTACATACATATCTTCACGCCAGATCCCTTACGGGGTTGGCAGAGAGAACCCACTCGTTTCTCCATACATCACGATCCTTGCAAGCTTATCTCGCTTCCTCCACATTCATCACTCTCTTCATATACACACACCGGTTGCGAAGACTCTTCGGACAGCACTCGATCAGTCTGGTCATGGTATGTCAGTCTTGGTCTTTCCCGGCACCTACATCCTTCCACATTCGCATTGTATATCGCATTGTATATCGCACTGTTTTGTTCACCATTCATCTGCCATTCTTTCTACATGTCCGAACCAACGGAGCATGCCTTTCTCATCTTTACACCGATACTTTCTTTCAAGCTTAACCTCTCTCTCACCCACTCCACATTACGAACCCGGTCTGAGAGTGTACACCACATATTTTTTAGCGAATTCATCTCGACCGCGTTGATTCTACTTTCATGCCCTTTCTGACATACCCAACTCTCACTTCCATACAATAGTGTTAAGATAAGCACATAATTATGCAGGGCTAGACGGGCACTTGTGCTATTAAGTAATCTCCCTAACGCTCCATTCACTCTGTTCCCTGCACACACTCTTTTTTCAACATCAGCGATGTACCTTTCATCTCTGCTAAAAGCACATACAAGATATACAAACTCATCCACTTATTCCAGCACTACATCATCGACCACAACTCTTACATCCGTTCTGGTTGCTTCTCTTTCAAATACTAAAACTTTAGTTGTCTTCGCATTCAAATGTAACCCCATACTCTTACAATCATCATTCATATCTGTGACCAGTGTTTGCAGCTCAGATGGAGTTGAGCCTAGAAGTACAACGTCATCTACATAAAGCAGGCAGTTCACCACCACCACCACATCACTCATGCGCATTTCCACATTCAGTGACCTTAATCTTTGGAGACACTTATCCAAATATAGAATAAATAGACGAGCTGAACACACAACCCTGCTTGACGCCGATATTGACATCGAACCAGGGCGATATGTTGCCGTCCACCTGCACACATGCTTTGCAATCCTAGTACATGGATAGATGGGCGTCGGATAAGTGCTTTGAAATTTGCCCATCTATCCTATAACTGGGAAAAAAAGTTTCTTTAGCTCAACTCTATCAAACGTTTTCTCCAAATCCACAAAACCGCAGAAAACCTTCTGGCCGACAGCCAGATGCTTCTCTACGATGTTGCGAAGTGAGGAAATTTGATCCATATATCCTCATCCAGATCTAAAATCCGCTTGTGCCTCCCACATCATTCCCTCGGACTTTGCATTCCTTTTTCAATGATTTTACAGTACACCTTCGATGCTAAGCTGATCAAACTGATGGCCCTATAGTCTGCTATCAATCAAAATCACTTCTATCACACTCTTTTGGTCATTCCTTCTCCATGTATACAAATGTATGTCCTTATAAGGGAATATTGTGTCAGCCACAAGAAGATTCCTTTCCACGCATAAATCCACGATGTGCTTACCAGCGTCGTTCACTCCACTGTCACCATACGGACCAAGTACGGCATCGAATCCAGGCCGCTTAGTCCCAACCCATCCATTCAAATCACCACACAAAATGATTCTTTCATTGTCATCAACCATATCCAAGACATTCCTTGACCGCCCCGTTGGTCGAGTAGTTAGCGGCCCTGACTACGCAATCGACGGGGCTCGGGTTCGATCCCCGACGGGGACAAGCATTTGCGTGATGAGCATAAATGTTTGTATTTCCGGGTTTGGGTGTTTATTAAATATATTCCAGTATTACTACCCTTTTGTCAAAGTTTACCGATGAAGTCAATAATCACTTAAATGAAAAAAAACATGAACTCGCCCTTTTTATTGACTTTACGCGTGCGTTTGACACCTTGATACATACTCAACTAATTGATAAACTTGACGATTGTGGAATTCGTAGACCCCTTCTATCTTGGTGCAAAAATTACTTAAAAAATCGAACCTTCTCTGTGAAAATAGATAATACTTTCAGTGATCCAATTTTAGTAACCGAAGGCACGGCGCAAGGTTCAGTACTAGGTCCAGTACATTTTTTGACATACGTGAACAACATGAACAAGGCCATAAAAAATTGCACATGCTACCAGTTCGCCGATGATACCTGCCTGGTGATTGCTGCAAAAAATCCCCAAACTGCCGCCTCTCTTTTGCAATCAGATTTAGATGCCCTCACAAAATGGTGTCATGATGCTGGTTTAGTTATAAATGCAAAAAAAACTAAGTAATTTATAATTAAATCTCCATATATAAAGAGTTCCCCTATACAAAAGCTTGTTGCTCACAATCACAACTGCCTCCACTCTACACCATGTAGATGTCTACCCATAGATATTGTTGACAGACATACCTATCTTGGTTTAATTATAGATCATAAATTCAACTGGAGCCATCATATAGATCGTGTTTGTGATAAACTGAGGCAATTCCTAGCGAATATTACCATCCTTAAAAAACGCATTCCATATAAAGTCAAGTTAATGCTTTACTACGCTCTCGGTAATTCTTATATTCAATATGGCCTCAGTAGCTATGGGAGAACTTACAAAACATATCTAGATGCTATTTACAAATTACAATTAAAAATTATTAAAACAATTGTTTCCCCTAAAATAAAAAATCAATTTTATAATGATGACATTGGGCTTTTTAACCATTGCAAATTTTTACCCGTGCACAAGTACAATATTTACTTCTTAAAGAAAACTTTTTTAATAAATCTATAATAAAAGATATTGAACATCCCGTATACACACGCGCCATGTCTAAGGAACAGAGTGCTAAGTGTGAGTTTTTTTTTCGCATTCGATCGTGAGCGTGTTTCGAGTTTACTAGGAATTTGTATGTGATTTGTACAGCGCCACCTAGTGGTAAACTGGTTTCTCACGTTTACCACTAGGTGGCGCTGTACAAATCACATACAAATTCCTAGTAAATTCCAAACACGCTCACGATCGAATGCGAAAAGAAAAACTCACACTTAGCACTCTGGTTTGTACGCTACGCGCGAACATTGCCTATGGCGAGAGGACAACCGAGTATCTTGTCCCGCGCCTCATAAACAATTTACCGCTTGAGTTACGCCATAGCTTAACATATAATAATATTAAAAATAAATTAAAAAAACACTTCACGCGTGGAGATTTATGACATAAAATTAGTGAAATCAACTAGCTCTTTAATTAATCGTAATGTTATGTATGTGTATGAGTATATATGTGTATGTATATGTATATATGTAGTTATATGTATGTGTTTATATATGTGAGTGTAAATGTATGTACATACACTTATACATGGCGTGTGGTATATGTATTTGTAAAAGTGTGTACATATTGTATATCTAAAATAATGTACCTACTTATAGGAAAAAATGCACCATCAGGGCATCAATATAAACCTTTGTGGTTTTTCTCGGTGCTCTTGTAATTTTTTTTTGTGTAATAATTAAATGTTTAAATGGTAAATAAATAAAAAAAAAATTATATATGTATTTCTACGTATTAGTATCGTTGACTAACACCCATTACACAAGCAAATAATTTGCTTACTTTGGGGTTAGATCAGTAAGTGTATTTTGTCCCGTGAATATTATATTATTCCTTACAGAATTTCAAAACTTTTCCAGGTCACTGGGTGACGAAGAATTTACCGGTACATATAATGCGACCAAAAAGACTCTCGTGTTTCCCAGTTTGATCCGGAGCTAAGATGCGGCCTAAGATGGAACGCGCTTCCCTAGAAGGTACTTGTTCACTCTTCTCTTGAAGATCCCTAGATTGTACTCGTCGGGGAATACAGACTCAGGAAGCATGTTCCAGTCCTTTGCGGTTCGAATGAAGAATGTTGAGTCGAACCGCTTTGTCCGGGTACGTGGAACGTCCACCATATGGCGATGCCTAGAATCTATGCGCCTCGACGAACGATATGTTATATCCCCTGACTGTAGGCCAAAGGGCTTGCATCAGACCCCGTCAACAAATCCCTCAAAAGTGCTTCATCAGCACTTTTGACCCTTATTCTATTCCCTAGTCCGCATCAGTCAGTCTCGGTCCAGATCTCTAACAGATCACTAGTCTTTCAATTCATCCCCTACTATTTCTTTACTATTTCTATTTTAACTTGTGTTAATATAATATAACTTGTGTTAAGTGAATAAACGATTGAATAATTAAAAACTCTTTTTTAAAAACATAAATCTCGGGCCCAGTGTAACATTGGTGGCAGCTATAAGGGATCTCCAAACAGATCCTCGGAACGTCTCTGATATAAAACTCTAAAATCGTAGTGAAAAGTGAAAATTAAAAGTGCTAAATTCGAGACTTTCTTAAGAGAAGAAAAGTTATCATACCTACTAGTTTCTCTATGGCCGAGTGGAAATCATCTATATAAAAGAAAATCTACCATTTTCAAATTATCACAGAAATCCACAAATTAATGAAATCCTTGACCAACTTGGCAATAGCAAGTACTTCTCCACACTGGATCTTGCTTCTGGCTTTCATCAAATCCCTCTGAATCCCGATGACGCATCCAAAACAGCTTTCAATATCCCTCAAGGCCATTACCAATTCACTCGTATGCCGTTTGGGCTGAAAAATGCCCCGGCAACTTTTCAACGTCTAATGAATACCGCACTGTCCGGCTTACAAGGAATCCGTTGCTTTGTCTATCTTGATGACATAGTCATCTACTCCTACGATCTAAAATCCCAAATTCAAAACCTTTCCGAAGTCTTCAAAAAACTACGTCAATTCAATTTGAAACTCCAGCCTGATAAATGCGAGTTCTTAAGGCGTGAAGTCGCTTATCTGGGACACATCATTACTGAAAACGGAGTTAAACCAAATCCCGAAAAAATTAAAGCCGTGACACAGTTTCCTATTCCTAATTCCCCAAAAGACATAAAGTCATTCCTAGGCCTCGTCTCTTACTATCGCCGCTTCATCCCTGAATTCTCAAAATTAGCTAAGCCTCTAACAAGTTTATTGAAAAAGGATATACCTTTCAAGTGGGAAAATCCTCAACAACTTGCCTTTGACACATTAAAACATAAGTTAACCTCTGCTCCCATTCTATGCTATCCCGATTTTACTAAGCCATTTGTATCAACTTGTGATGCATCAAATCATGCAATCGGTGCTGTCCTGTCACAGGGCCCGATCGGCCAAGATAAACCGATTGCATTCGGATCGCGAACCCTAAACAAAAGTGAGTGCAACTATAGTACCACAGAAAAGGAGTTATTGGCAATACTGTTTGGTTGCAAAACCTTCCGTCCCTATCTGTACGGGAGAAAATTCCAAATAATTACCGATCATCGACCTCTCCGATGGTTGTTTAATCATAAAGACCCAAGCAGTAAACTCCAAAAATGGCGGCTAAAGCTTGAAGAATTTGAATACGAAATTATATACCGCAAAGGGAAATTAAACTCTGTCGCTGACGCACTCTCACGATTCCCCGTTAACCCAGTAATTCCCAATCCTGATTCCACTGAGGAAAATCAGTACGACCATGACAAGGATCTCATGGACCTACTAGTCTCCCCGGCGTCATTTAACGAAGATGAAATCGAACCATTTAACCCTTTAACCGACCTTCCTCCCAATTCTCCTTTAGAAGAAAACACGGCACACCCTGAAACGCGACCTAATCCTGAACTTATCACCTTAGACGATCTGATACAAAACCCTGAACCACTGAATCTACCAAATCCTGAAACGCTGAACCCGACAAATCTCAAAACCCTGAATCCTACAAATCCTGAAACGACGAACCCTTCAAATCTTGATATGCCAAATCTCGATATGCCAAACCTACCAATCCCTGAAAAGCAAAATTCACCTAATCCTGAAACACTGAACCTTCCAAGTCCGGAAACGCAACGCTCTCCAAACTCTTCAGAAAATACAGACGCTGACTATTCTAATTTCCTAAAAAACCTTGCTAATAAGGACAATACTTATGACACTAATATCATAGAACACAACCAATCGTTGATGAAAACTCATTGCAAAATAATCGTTATACCCACATCATTAGACTTAGATGAATCTAATTTCTATACCCAGGAAATCTTAGGAAATCTCGAAAATCCTAAAGATATATTATATTCTGAAAAGCAATTGTATTCTTTTGAAAAGATAAGCATGAAAAATAAAGATACTTACTTTATTTACACGAAGGTCCATCACTTCGACGTCACTACTTACCCGGAGATTTTCAAAACCCTGAAACAGATAAAAGACAATTTAATATTAGATAAAGAGACAAAAGAAATCGCGATCTCGGATTTTAAGAATCCTTTTGAAAATCTGTCGTTTACGAAAATATACAATATACTTACATTTTTATTTCACAAGACGAATATCACAATAAATGTATACCACAACAACATTATTTACCCAACCTTAACCGAAGTAAAAAAGATACTATACGATAATCACGACATCCCATCTGCTGGGCATCCCGGCTCCACAAGGATGTATAATAAAATTAGAGATCAATTCTACTGGAAAAATATGCGAAGCGACATCGAGCAATACGTAAGAAACTGTCCATTTTGCCAAACAAATAAAGCGTTCAGACAAATAAATAAGGCACCTATGCAGATTACTACCACTTCCAAATCTCCTTTTGAACGCATATCTTTAGACATAGTAGGCCCCCTTCCAGAGTCAGGTACCGCTAAGACAAAATACATCCTTACCCTCCAAGACGACCTGACTAAATACTCCACCGCATATCCCATCAGGAGCACAACTGCCGAAGAAACCACAGATTGTCTTCTACATTTCATTTCTCTATTCGGCATTCCAAAAACAATCCTCACAGACCAAGGTACCAATTTCACAGCGGAACTCTTCAAGGAGACCTGTTCTTTTCTAAAAATCAAACAACTTTGGTCATCTCCGTATCACCCTCAAACTCAAGGAGCGCTTGAACGCTCACATTCAACGCTAAAAGAATATTTAAAATCCTGCGTTAACGATGAACAAACCAATTGGCCCCGTTATGTTTACACAGCCATGCTGGCTTATAATACCACTCCGCATTCAACTACCAATTTTTCTCCCCACGAACTTCTATTCGGGCATAAGCCATTTATTCCTAGCTCCATTTACGACTCATCTACTATTACTTATTCAGATTACGTGAAAATGTTGCAAAACCGGCTCAAGTGTTGTAGAGACAAAGCAATTCAACATATAGAGAAATCAAAAGAAATTTCTAAGACTTACTACGACACACACACCCGACCTGTAACTTACAAAATCGGCGATTATGTGTTCTTAAAAATCACCTTAGACTAAGGAAGGCCCTCTCTCCTATATGGAAGGGACCGTACAAGGTGGTCAAAATCAACGGCAGAAATTCTCTGACTCTTTTAATAAATCGCCGTCACGTCATTCACCACTTCGACGAAGTGAAGCTCGCCCGACGAGAGAGCTCCTAAGTTATGCTATTTCTACATCGTTATTGTTTTACATATACAACCCCTTTACACTATTTTATTTTTAATTTAAATTTTACACTTTTACTTACCCATATAGAATTAGTACATAAGGTCATTATTGTTTTATTTTCTTATTTTCAGTCTCGTTCTTTGCAATTACGTGTCTGCAATGGCAGCCCAAGATATCGTGCAAACTATACCGTCAAGCTCAGGCATTTACTTTGATTATATAGGTAAATTAAAAATTATCAATGGCCATCTAAATGTGTTGATGCCTATTGATATCTCACATATTCAACCTCACATCAAAAACATAAACTCTGTATTAGGAACTATAAGGTTCATGTGTAGGCAAATAGACAATTTAGAATGTCACAATATGTTGGAACCACTCACAACTCGTTACCGTGATTTAGAAAACCAATTTTCCTCTATTGTTCATCTTATAGATAACCGAATGAAACGTGCATGGTTTGCAGGAATCGGAAGCGTCTTTAAGCACATCTTTGGCGTCTTAGATGAAAATGATGCCTATAAATATGATAATGCCATAAATACTGTACAGGATAATAGTAGAAAATTAGCTTCGTTAATTAAAGAAAATATATTGGTTACTACCTCAACTATTTCAGTGTATAATGACTCTATTCATAAATTAAAACTTAATGAAGATAGTTTGTCTGAAGCTATCGACAAGCTCACTATAAAATTCAAAAATTTGACAATTATTTCGAATAAATTAGCAACGTCTTTAGAAATTAATTCAATTCTACATAGTTTAGAAACTTCTATACTTAGTGTATCTTTCCAATTGGAAGATATAATAAACGCTGTCTTATTTTGTAATTCTAATATCTTACATCCCTCCGTCATAACACCTTACCAATTATATCAAGAGCTTGCCAATAACTATAGACATATACCAAATAATTTAGAATTAGCTTTAAGTCTAGATATAAAATCTATTCATTCAATATTGAATATATCAACTTTAATATGTTATTATTTAAATCATAAAATTGTGTTTGTGTTAAAAATACCTCTTGTAACCTCGCAAGAATTTTATTTGTACCATAACATACCCTTACCTGTACCGCATCATGTAGAAAGACCAGACTCATTTAGCATTATAATACCCGCCAACAAATACACCGCTATTACCAAAGACAAAACACATTATACAAGCCTGGATTCTCTGGAAAAGTGTAAAAACGCCAATGTGTATGAATACATCTGCAAAATCATGAATGTTTACCCGCTGAGTGCAAACCCGTCATGTGAAAGTGAAATATTATCAAAAGTCTTAACAACTATACCAGTGCAGTGTAAAACAGATTTCCTACACGGACAGTTAGATGTGTGGAAACCTCTTATTAATAACCGCTGGATCTTCGTGCAATCTAAACCTACGAAATTATCCATAGATTGTATCAATTCCGAACTGATCGAAAAGAACATTGCCGGTACTGGCATCGTTACTATTCCAGTACATTGCACTGCGTACTGCAGAAGTACAAAACTTTATACTAGTGATAATGTGTTAAACATAACTTCACCTACGATGAGTTACTCTAACTTTAATTTAATTAATGATTCATGTTGTAATTTTGATAAGTTTAAAGAAACTGTCGATAATGCACCCCCTATGAATATTCAAAACATAGATTTAGAAAATATTAATTTTAAACAAAATATCTTCAATAAACCAATATTAAAAGAATTAGATAAAATTATTAACCAACCGCATATAATTAAATACGGGGTACATTATTCTGTTCTATCTATTATTTTAGTTCTAGTAATAATAAGTGTAATTATTTTCAATCTCTATATTAAATTGTACAGAAGGAAAAGTGATTCAAAACTTTTAAAAGTTTTAAAGAGTACAAATATTAAAGACCCAAGTGAAACAAATCAACTCTCCAAAATTAAGACTAACGAACAGACTATCGCTGATATCGAAATCTCTGCCCCTAAAATACGCACTAAGGTATAATTACACAAATATACTAAGCTTTGCCCGCGGCTTTGACCGCATAAAAAATTTCCCTTCACATTTAATAAGATATTATGTCTTTTCCTAAACTTCTTACTATCTCGATACTATACTGTATCAAAATCGATCAAGCATAAACTTAACTAGTTCACTGGTTCGCCAGGATCGATGTTGCCTATTTTATATATGTTATAACTCTGTATCTAATTTCACTGTTTCGATAGTTATAAGTTATAGTTGTAAATTGTGTTATAAAACTTCCAATCCTAATCATATCCTTTTAAAGACCAACGTCCCGCTACCTCGATTCCAATAAATTACTAATTCCTTCTTAATTTCCGTAAACTTCATTTCAACCCTGAAGTTTACTCTTGACCGGGGGGCTGTTATATCCCCTGTCTGTAGGCCAAAGGGCTTGCATCAGACCCCGTCAACAAATCCCTCAAAAGTGCTTCATCAGCACTTTTGACCCTTATTCTATTCCCTAGTCCGCATCAGTCAGTCTCGGTCCAGATCTCTACCAGATCACTAGTCTTTCAATTCATCCCCTACTATTTCTTTACTATTTCTATTTTAACTTGTGTTAATATAATATAACTTGTGTTAAGTGAATAAACGATTGAATAATTAAAAACTCTTTTTTAAAAACATAAATCTCGGGCCCAGTGTAACAGATAGAAAAACGGGGATGGTGGAATTAAGTCGTGCAATTCTGCAGCACACTCTCCAAAGTGCATCCGATAAAAAACCGATAAACTAGCCACTCTGCGTCGATAAGCGAGGCTCTAGAGTTTTTGCCTACCAGATCATCGTCGTTTATGAGCCTCTTGGCACGCCTCTCTATCGCCTCAAGTGTCTCCAGCTGATATTTGACGAAACCATTCCTGTTTTTCCTGAAAATAAAGAGGTGAGAGCAGTATTCCATGCACGAACAGACTTGTGCTTTATAAAGGTTGAGCAACTCTCTCGGACTGTAATACTGTCTCACCTTCGCCAGAATACCAAGCTTTTTTAAGGCAACTTGGGCTTTAGATTCGATGTACGAACCAAAGTTGAGAGTAGGCGTTAAGGTGATACCAAAGAGCTTGAGGTGATCAGTTATCGGCACGGACACACCCTGGAAAGACGGAGATAGATAAAAGGGACTCCGTTTAGCGGAGAATAGACACGCTTGAGTCTTAGTTACATTAAACGTGACCAGATTGGCATTGCCCCAATCGGAGACTGCCTGTAAGGACAGGTTCCTACGACCGACCATTGCCTCTCTGGGAGACTAGGTTTGTGCCGTACTGGCCCGCGCACTGGATGCGTAACTCTCCACAACAGTGCTATCATCTGCGTACCCAGATAGATAGATACCGGGCTTCAGTTTGTTACGATTTAACTCAAAACTACTCAACCGATTTTAAAAACTCTTTCACCTTTTGAAAACTACATTACTCATGAATGGCATAGGCTACTTTTTTACCTCACTGGGCAAAGGGTAATAATGATATTTGGAAGTCGGGAGTAACTGCTACTTTGTAATAATTTAATAAAAAACCTTACTCTAACCTACTAACCCTTTGTTTCAGGTTAAACATTTGGTCACTTAAGTAACATACTCACGCAGAAGAGCTTTTTCATTAGATTGTTTGGATGAACCAGTCGGAGTTGAGATATTCTTCTTATGCATGATAGCCATATTCATGAGAATGAATGAATGCTAGTATTTTAACCGACTGAACATAAGGAAGTAATGTTTTTGGGTTACGTGAACGAAAGCGCAGATAACAGCTATTATTATAAAAAGAACAGTCAGATTGGACTTTAAATAAAAATTGATCTAGTAGTTCTTGAGTTTATTTATTACTTTTCATTCATCTTACCCCTGTATAATATTAATTTAGTTTCCTAGGGACAAATCATCTTTTTACTAATTTATTTTCTTCGTAATAACTAGAAGTGAAAATTTCGAACCAAAGAACTCTCCCCGCCCCGTCGGTCGAGTGGTTACGAAATTAATCATGAATCGATGGGGCTCGGGTTCGATTCCCCACAGGGATAACATTTGTGTGATGAGCACAGATGTTTATATTTCTGGGTCTGGGTGTTTATTATGTATGTTACAATATCTATATAATTTGTATTACTATGTATAAGTATCGTTGACTAACACCCATAACGCAAGCAAATAATTAGCTTACTTTGGAGTTATTCCCCGTGTTGGTTCAGGGCTCCTTTGAAAAATAGACCAACTGCCATTCTGCCAGGCAGGTCGTAAGAGGCGACCATTTGGCTATGCGAGTCACTACCATCGTGGCTACTAGGTGGTAAAGTTCTGCATTGTCTCGCCCGGGTCTGGTACTACCGCCTTACCTATTCCTGCCGCAATAGCGTCAGTGCTTGGCCTTGCCATGTTTCGGTTTGGAGGATAAGATAGCCGGTAAACTTATGCAACGTAAGGTCTAAACCTCGCCAGAAGATAGCAACGCACCATTAACACCTTTGGTGTCTATAGGCGATGGTTGACTCTTCCCATCAGGAGACCCATCTGCTTGTTTGCTATCTTATGATATAAAAAAAAGTTATAACAATTCGTGTAATTTGTCTACATTATTATTATTATTCGATTTGATTATATTACAAGGATTATTGTTGTAATAGAGTAACGTTAAAATGTTGGTGATTTATATCTACTCCAAATTGTTTTCCAACATTTTTTTTCCATTAAAAAGTTATATTGAGTTACAATTTTATTTTTAAACTAACTGTTGCCCACGACTTCGTCCGCGCGGAATTCGTTTACTCCGCACAGCTCCTCCCCGCTAGGTGATAGCGTGATAATATGTAGCCTATATGTTGACCCGATCTATTAGTAATGTTCATGCAAAATTTGAAGTAAATCCATGCAGTACTTTTTGAGTTTAGCCCAGACATACATACAGACAAACAGACAAAAATTCTAAAAACTATATTTTGGGCTTTGATATCGATTGTAGATTACGCTCCAAGTATTCTTTTAAAAAAATATTCAATGTAAAGTTTTGATTTTCCTACGATTTTATTATATGTATATAGATATCAAGCTGGGGTTAGTATAAAGTTAAATCCAAGTTTGTGGGGTCACAAGCCTTTTCCCACAGCTGCTATTTTGTTTCACGCTATCGTTAGGCCTTTGCGCTATATCGAGCAAACTATTTGTCGCACAGAAATATTGTTAATATTTTTATCGTAATTTGAATTCTGTACAACTTTGGTTCTACAAGACAATTGCAACAAGTTACAACTTTAATTCATTGAACCAAATTTTTTTACAAATGTTTCTTAATAGCGACATAAACCATTAGTTTATAATACTCCGGGTCTGGTACCACCGCCTTTCCTATTCCTGCCGTAATAACGTCAGTTCTTGTAGCTGTCGTGTTCCGATTTGGAGGGTAAGGTAGCCGGTAAACTTATGCATATGGCATTAGACCTCGCCACAAGATAGCAACGCACCATTAACATCTTTAGTGTCTATAGGCGATGGTTGACTCTTTCCATCAGGAGACCCATCTGCTTGTTTGCTATCTTATGATATAAAAAAAAGACTCGTCTACCTAAACTACATTAATTCTAAAACACTACGAAATACAGTGACCCATGTATTTCCCACCTTGACCTGTCTACGTTCTCTTGTCAATTGGTTTAATTGGTATTTGTTTTTATACTGTAGTTTGAACACTAAATATCGTCGGCACTTGGTAAAACTCCATGTTAATTTGTATTATTAGTAGGTTACAAACACTTGTACTGTTTTACTTAGATTTTTATTCACAAACACCAACCGGTTTCGCGTTTTAACGCATCATCAGGGCAATAAGTCGATACTACAGTATAACAATCTAAGTAAAACAGTACAAGTGTTTATAACCTACTAATAATACATACTGTAGCGCATAGACTTATAACGTAATTCTATGCTGTAGCGTAAATATGACGTCATCGACATCAAGTCCTGAGATAATTTGACCCTATTGTACATGTACATAAATGAGAACTCACCGTGCTAATAGCATGACTCATTGGCAGAGTTCAAGACAGCAATTTACCACTAGTGTTTTCGAGGAACTTGACATGACGCCAAAATGATAGCTTACCTGGAAATAAAGACATGTGTTATAGTTGAATAAATAAATACTTTTGCTATAATATTACTTAAATTATAAATGCTAAAGTTGCAATAAATCTATATTTTGCAGGCAATCACACTAGAACGGCTGAACGGGTCTAGATTAATTTTGGCACAGAATTAGGTTATAGTCAGAAATAGCATACATAAGCTACATATTATATCCTGAAGGAATATATTGTTGCCGTTTAATACACACATAACTTTAATAATGCAGTGGGTTTTGGAGTGTAGCTACTTTTAATTACTTTTCTTCAGACTGTTCGTTCATAAATTAGGTTATGACAATTTTTTCTCAATAATTATGTTAGTGTTTTTTTATTTATTTTATTTCATTTTTTATTGTACATAGTAATCACTCAAACAAAAAAAAACTTAAGAGGTGTCAAGGGAGACCCGGATGGAACGAAGTTCCTTTCGATCAATTAGTGAAGGAATTGTAATAAAATTTTAAATTGTAATGAAATGTAAATCTGGATTGCTTTCTATAAGAGAGAGTGAGAGAGAGAAAGAGAGAGAGAGACAGAGAAACATGCGCACGCCGCACAGCTTACAATAGTTTACTATAGCAAAAAGTGTCGTGACAACTTTTCGTAAGAATTTTTTTCGTCTAGCCCCCTTTCACAACGCGCGATAAGGAACTTCCTTCCAATTAAAAGAAAAAAGTAGACGGGCGAACTTATCTCTAGTAACATAAAAACTGGTAGCGGCACTCGTGCCTAGGTGATTGCTTTATTTTGAGAATGAAACAGGAAGAACGGAAATGCAAAATTGCAAACCAATAATAACTAAAATATTTGTGTGACTCTTATGTCCAGGCCTTTTTTTCACTTCTTTTTTATGGGCACGCTAATTCTAAACAGTCGTAAATTTTGTGCCCCCTCTACAATATGTTTTGAGGAAAAAAATTGAAATATATTTTTTTGATTTGGATGAAATTTGACACACAGGTCAAAAATTAGACAAACAGGCAATGGCCTGGAATAGCACACAGGCTACTTTTTATCCATGAAAAATAGGAGATCCCGCGGGATTCGCCAAAAAATCTTATAATGCAACGGGCAGCACGCTGCAGCTAGTTATAACTAATCTATTAATCTAGCTCCTTAAATCAAAAGACCTATATCACTCTTTTCTTTTAAAGATGCCGTTTTTCGCAACTCCTCCTTTGGACTCACTGCATGTCCCCGCGTGCCCCTACAAAAAAGCCCTGATTATACCTATTACAAATTTACTGCACAAAAAGACGTGTGTCTCAAACGGGTGGCACTCGCGCACGCAGTACTCCCAACCATTCCGAGATATCCTATCCTCGACATATGTGCGTTGCTCGAACGCCCTTTTATGTAGATTAACTTCTGTATCTATTAGTTTTGTGACTATGAAAACTATGACGAGCACTGCTTGTGCATTGTCGCTATTACGACAGGAATAGGTAAGATGGTAGTACCATACCCAGGTTTGACTTTGCGGAACTCTACCAATTAGAAATCACCATGGTAGGTAGTGAAATGTTTGACTAATCGTTCTCCTTTTACTAATAACTTGGCATAATTGCAGACAATGGGCCAGAGGGGTCGGAAGAATAATATACGAATACAAAGATCTTAAATCCACGCGAGAAAGTGCGACATTCAAATCCCTCTAAGGGGATACATGTCAGATGAACAAATTGCTTCTGTATTTTCTTTACCAGTCGTAATGATAACTAAAATATGCTGGAAGTGGGAGTCCTTATTTAGCACATAAATAAGACCCCAGCACGCCCCTGTTACAAATAAACACACATTACGGTGTTAGATATGGTGTCGAGCCTTTTAATAATTCTTTAGCCTTGTTTATTTTTTGTCTGGAAACGCAATTTAGAGAATCATTTATTTACTTGTGGTTTATTTGTAAGTAAGTAAACGAAAAACATGGGAGATAAAGGAGAGTTCTTTATCACAAGTTTATTACGGCTCAATTAATGTAGCACCATTAGGTAAATCACTGAAGGGTTAAAGACACAAATTAAAAATCTTAGACAATCATGTTCACTATGATTTGCCACATTTGCCAACGTTGACGATGATCACTTTCTACTTACAATAACCGGGACTGTTAACTTTACGTACTTTTTGAGGCACAAGGGTTTAATACCATATAATTAAAAAAAACTTAGTAGAAAGTTGGGTTATATTATTCCCTCCTACGTGTTGGTCCGGGCACTCTTTGAAGAATAGACCATATGCCGTTCTGAGAGGCAGTTTGTAAAAAACGGGCGATTAGCTATGTGAGTCACTACCATCGAAGCTACTAAGTGGTAGAGTTCAGCATTTTCTCGCCCGGGTCCTAGTATAGTCTGTACACTAGAAAATGTCCAGGTTCCACTTGAGAAAGAATAATTATTTGCTATATTGTTTGTTGATTGCCGATAGTAAAATCACTTTGCCGCCGACCACGTGCATCTGCAATACTAGGAACTGCTGACCTTGATCCTTTTCATATGTGTTTTCTACCTGCGAGTGCTTCAAGAAAAGTTAAACCTATTTTAGTCATTAATATTTGTTATATCACTTTATGTTTTATATTACTTTTTTAGTTTTAAATGATGTAAAATTTGTTTTAAATAAAAAATTTGAAAATTCTTTATAATTTGCATGATAATTTCACTACCCCCCCGCTGGTCGAGTGGTTAGAGACCCTGACTACACAATCAATGGGGTCCGGGTTCGATTCCCGGCAGGGACAGGCATTTGTGTGATGAGCACAGATGTTTGTATTTCTGGGTTTGGGTGTTTATTAAATATATTAGAGTATTTATATATGTATTTCTATGTATTAGTATCGTTGACTGACACCCATACTACAAGCATATAATTTGCTTACTTTGGGGTTAGATCAATTTGTGTAATTTGTCCAATGATATATATTTTTTTTTTATTAAATCTCAATACTGCTGGATTGCTCTAACTCTTTCTCTATTCGTATTTATCTAAGCTTTGTTAACAAAAGATATGCCCAGACCCTTTTCTCAAGTGGAATCTGGACATTTCCTAGTGAACAGACTATACCACAGCCTTACCTATTCCTGCCGCAATAGCGTCAGTTCTTGTTACTGTCACGTTCCGCTTAGGTGGGTAAGGTAGTCCGTAAACTTATACATTTAGCATTAAGACCCCGCCAAAAGAATAGCAAGTCACTATTAACATCTTTGATATCGCTTTCTATTAAAAAATTAAGGCCCTACCAACATTGACAAAAAATTCTCTTTATAGAGAATATCCCAATAATAGTTACCTTTCCTGAATGAAAGTCGCTAAGATTGCGAATTGGAGTGACAATATATTATCCTCACTAAAATAGAAGAAACAATATAATATGATGGTGGATAACTATACCACTAGATTAATATCAAGTCCAGCTAAAACATCTACTAGGTACTAGGCTGGAGTATTTTTAAGTACGATAACATTTTTATTTTTATTTAATTTTGTTCATTAGTATCAGATCTAATTAAGCCATTACCAATTTCATATTAACTTAAGGGGTTAAAAAATAATAAAATACTCTCAAAGTTAAGGAGTGAAAATAATAAAAATATTCATGTCAAATATTAATATAATTAATAAAATTATAAATATATTCAAAATGAAATTAAATGGTTACAAATATATAATATTATAATATTACTAAAGTAGATTATAATCTAACGGTATTTTAATTTTTTGCCGTGACATATTATATAGCGACCCGGATTTGCACAGGAGCAATGTAAGCGCACAAAAATATGTTTTTACGATAAATTTTTGAAACTTTCAACTTTTTTACTATATATTTTATTTATTATACATATAAACCTTCTTGAATCGCTCTGTCTATTAACGAAAACCGTATTTAAATCTTAAATAATTTAAAAGATATTAGCGAGCATACAGCGTAAATGACTTTGTTTTATATCATGTAAACTGTAAAGACATGCAAAAACGCAATTTCACAATTTTTATTTATAATTTAAGAGAATCGACAGCTTTTATATAATTTTGTGAAATGGCACAATACGAGACTCGAATCCATACTCCATATCCAAATATATTTTACTAAAAAGATTAGTTCACAGATAAAAATACGGAGCGAAGAAGTATCGCTTCTGTAGTAAGAGTTAAAAAGCTTAGTTTTATCTTACTGGTAGTTTCCGTGGGTCAATCAACCTTATGTATGGGGTAAAATTCTCGTAAACAAGATAGCATACAAGCGAATTCATGCAGACACCCCCGTAAATATGCTGTACTTTGTATTAAATGTGTTCATTATGCAAATTTAATTCCAAAGTAATTTATTAACTACATCGTTGCTAACAAGTTACTTCATTCTTCAAGATATAAATTATTGTAAAATCTACTGAACTTCTACCATTTGCTCATGTATCGGCTGACCTTAAAACTAGTCTATACTGGCGTGGTTCCCCAAAAGTATAAATCACAATTTCTCGTGACTTCGCTTTTTTTATAGTCGTAGATAGAAATGAAATAGAAAGAAGAATGTGTTAGATGCGCAAAAAGAAAAACACTCACATATTACAACGTTAAAATGCTGTTTCACAGCACTTACGAAAAAGTCGTAGTTAGAAAATTTGTTAGACTTGTCAAAAGAAAGCCAGACACTTATTATGACGTTGTAATGAGTTCTGTTTCACAGCTCTTTCCAAAAAGTCGTAGATAAAAAATTGTTAAACTCTCCAAAAGAAAGCCCCGATGATGCTTTAATGCATGAACGTGAACCGGTTGGTTTTAACAGATACAAATCAAATAAAACAGTACAAGTGCTTTTAATACAATATAAAACTAAAGTTCTTTAGACTCGTCAATAAAAAACCACACATATTATGCCGTTATAACGAAACTTCTGTTTCACAACACTTTTATAAAAGTCGTAGATAGAAAATTTGTTAGACTCGCCAAAAGAAAGCCACTCACAAAGTGTTAGGTATGTATTCATCAGTTAAAAATTAGTGTGGTACTTCATGGACACTATTGCGACAAATATAGGTAGGGTGATGCCGCCTGCCAACCAGTACGTACGATGATAATGACACATTTAGCCTATCCTTTTACGAATTACGTGATAGAATGGCAGATAATATATTTTTCAAAGAAGGTCAAACCCAGAAATACAAACACTTGATCCTACCGGGAATCAAACACTAGAGCCTACGATTATATAGCCATTGTCACTAATCACTCGGCCTACGAGCTTTCCTCTTAAAATCTTATCTATACATCTATACAAATAAATAAAATTGGAGTGTCTGTTTGTAATATTAAAGTAACCGCTTTTTACTATTATACTTTTTATAATGCATGTGAATGTATACACGATACATATAACAAAATAACATTTTTTACAATTTTTGTCTGTCTGTCTGTCTGACTGACTGACTGTCTGTCTGTCTGTTTGTTTCGGCTAATCTCTGGAACGGCTGGGCCGATTTTGACAGGATTTTCACTGGCAGATAGCTGATGTGATAGGGAGTAACTTAGGCTACTTTTTTCGAAATTTTTCCACGCGGACGAATTCGCGGGCTCAGCTAGTGTTCAAAATAAAAATAATGTATATGTTTTTTCTATTCAGATTTTTTTAGATAAAACACCAAATTCATTTTCCGATGAACGCAGGACTTGATGCCCTAGTTAGCCTGGTAGGAGTTAAAGCCAGGCTTATAAAGGAGGATACCTCCTTCCTCTGCTGTAATAGAAGCTAAAAGCTTCTCTTCTTTAAATAGCCTGTAAAAAGTGTATCGCTCCATTAAACATAAAACAACCTCCAAGAATTACTTTGCCGTGACAAAACTTTTGCTATTTACTGAAAAATACTCAGGGTAAATATTCTTGTTGTGTATTTTTAAAAGCCCTTAAAAGTTGTAAGAGGGATACTTTGTTAACGTCTTAAATCTTGCAACAGAAGGATGCCATATTTGGTCATGGAACCTAAAAAATCACGTTATCGTAAAAAGAAATATTCAGAAGACTCAAAGTTTTGAGTTTTAAAGACAACCCACTGATAGAATATTTTTTTATAAATATTTAAAATGAAAAAACCTGTTTTTAATTTGCTCGACCGGGAATCGAACCCGGGGACTTATGCGGTCAAACTCCGACACTGGACCACTACACCACAGAGACGATATTATAGGTGGTAAAATTACAGCCAAATTGATAACATGCTCCTTTTTGAGATTTCGTTTAAAAGTATACTAAATGATCGTGTATTGCAATAGTCAACAACGATTATAAACTGTATTTGTATAGGCAATTTACGTCCGCCATATTGGTGATAAACCCATACCTCGGTGATTATTTCAGTGTGATTTGACACGTTTGATGTCCCACATTAGTCATGGAGAAATCATTCAATGCCATTTGATACAATCGAAGCAAAACAATATTTTTTGAAAACAAAATAAACAGTATTATAAAACTATTTTAATTTTATAATGATAACGACGGATAACGATGTGTCTGTTTAAGGTGAAAACTGGAGATAATAGCTTTAGGGTATAATTTGTGACATTTTTTCATTATTTATTTTATTTATTTTTAACTATTGGATAGCAAACAAACAGATGGCTCTTCTGATGGAGAGTTAAACAATCGCCTATAGAGACCAACGATGTTAATGATACGTGATATCCATGTGGCGGGTTGGCAATACCACATGTATAAGTCTACCGGCTACCTTACCCTTCAAACCGGAACACGACAATCATAAGCATTGACGATATTGCGGCAGGAATGGGTAAGGCGTTGCGGAACTCTACCATCTAGTAGTTACGATGGCAGTGACACGTAAAGCTAATTGGTCGTCTTTTATTTCCTTCCTGGTAGGACGGCAGTTGGTCTTTTCTTCAAAGGAGCTCGGACCAACACAGAGAAAAACAATATACAGCAAACAAGCAGATGGCTCTTCTGGTGGAAGAAGAAACAATCTTCTATAGACACCAAAGATGTCTATCGAACGTTGCTATCCATGTGGTAGGATGACAATGCCACATGCATAAGTCTACCATGTTTAAATTCGGCCATCCCCGTTTTTCTATCGATCGTCGAGGCGCACAGATTCTAGGCGTCGCCATATGGTGGACGTTCCACGTACCCGGACAAAGCGGTTCGACTCGACATTCTTCATTCGAACCGCATAGGACTAGAACATGCTTTCTGAATCTGTATTTGCCGACGAGTACAATCTAGGGATCTTCAAGAGAAGAGAGAACAGGTACCTTCTAGGGAAACGCGTTCCATCTTAGGCCGCATCTTAGCTTACCATCAGGCGAGATCATGGTCAAGCGCTTCCCTATCGATAGTATAAAAACCAACTACCTTCCTCTCTGAAATGACATGGGACAACAGACTACTAGGCTCTGACATCCTCGGACAAGAAAATGCAGAACTCTACCACCTAGTAATATTCTCAGACGTTTAAGATATATCTGACCATATTACATTAGTAGTAGAAGTCTCATCATGCTGGTTTCCTTGCGGGGTAGGCAGTAGGCATGATTGCTACTTTTAATTCATTTTCGTTGGATGAAATGAAACAAAAAATCACATATGAAATTTCACTTACAATTATTTTCACTCATGAAGTTACCCGGATGTCAAATAACCGTAAGCTATTAAAAATAAAATATGAATTATAACCACTTCTGCTCCTATATGAATTGGAAGATTACATTGAGTGTGAAATTTCACAGACCAGATGAAAGAGGTACCTAGTAAATGCGATATATGAAAATGCATTTTATTTTAATTATTAATATATATAATTAACTTCACATGCTACTTGTGAAATGTTCAATGCGTATTAAATAGAGAGAACTGAAAGTCTAATAAGACTTCGAATTACTGGTTAGTCGATTGGCGAGATGAGTACGAGATAATTGTTTGCGCATTTTATTGGCCTGTATCACCTATTTCTAGCGATAACTGAGACAGATAACTTATCGTACTCATTCGAAGCTCGGGATGATAACACACCACACATAGGACTCCGAGCTATTAGATTTTCGGGAAAAACCTCAAAAAATCTTAACAAGACTTTTTGCCAGACCAGGGAAATAAACCTCACAATCTTAGCCGAATAGGCTAACACCTAGAACACGAGGCAGACACATACAGGGGATTATACACAAGACGATCGTGTAATCCGATGTATGTGCATCGTGTACACATCGGATAACTATCAAGGGGCAAATAACTAATTGATCTAACTCCGTATAAGATGAATTACCTGTGATATGTTTATTAGACTATACTATTAATACATTAGGCTAAAGTGCTATAATACATAGTAATCGCCCCTTAGTCAAGTGGTTATTGAACCTAACAACGAATCAATGGGACTCGGGTTCAATTCCCGACAGAGACAAACATTTAATTCGATTTAATGCGCACAGGTGTTTTTCTTTTTTTATATAGAAAAAGTGGGCAAACAGGCAGAGGCTTACCTGATGGAAAGTGATCACCACCGCCCATGGACAACTACATTATAAGAAGACTTGAAGAAAGTAGGCTTTTTTGAAGGTCCCTAAATCGTATCCATTCGTGTATCCATTCGGAAAAACTCCTACCGGTAATGGGTTCCACGGAGGAACAGTGCGGGGAAAAAAGTGCCTCGAGAATCGAACAGTTGTGGATTTTCAGACATCGAGATGGCGAGGATGAAGTTTCGAATTATTTATTTTGTTTGTTTCTGGGTTTGGGTGTTTATTATGTAATAGATTATATAAAAATATATTTTTTATTATTAAAACAAGATAGATCATTAGGTCAAAGCTTTACTCAATTTAAAAATGCACGGTTTTTCAATGGGTTATCCTTCATATGCTAGCAAATATTTTTGGTGCTGTTTCTGGTGCCCTTTAAGACGTGATGCCCTAAGAAATTGCTTAATTTACTCAAGGTCTAATCCGGCACCATATGGAACAAATTATATTCAGCACAAGTCGCTAAATAAAAACAGGTGTAAATAAATGTAGGCTTTTTTTAGGTTAGTAAATGTTGCTTTTATAACGTAATTTTATAACCTATTTTCAAATTTCCGAGCTAAATCGATATTTAATAATTAACGACTTTTTCGAAATTAACGTCATTATCATTATCGAGGCGTCTATTGAAGTTGAATTCACCGGTGTGATAATATTTATTTGTTCTGTAATAATAATAATAATATCGCTCAACAAATAACACGAATTGATCCCACGACAAGTAGTTTAGACCCCAAAGTAAGCAAAGTTGTTTGCTTGTATTGATGTCAGTCAACGATATTATTACAAACAAGTACATATAAGATATACTTAAATATATTTAAGAAACTCCCAGACCCAGGAACACATACATCACAATAAAGCGTCACAAAAAAGCGTAGTCAAGTTTACTAACCACAAGATAAACGGGGCGTCAAATTAATTGCGTATCCATCTATACTCATATACTTATTTTTTTTTAATATTCCTCTGTGGTCTAGTGGACCAGCGTTGGCGTTGACCACATAAGGCCCCGAGTTCGATTCCCGGGTCGGGCACATAAAAAAAGTGGTTTTTTTTTTTCAGTTTTATGAGACACAAAGTTGCCCAGGATTGTAAAGTGCCCGGTTGGCGATAGGCTTGCCACCACCTATCACGTTGTGGCACCAAGTATCTTCGACTAATCGTGGGTACACTTGTTGTACCTCTGCCTACGCCTTCGGGGATATGGGCGTGAAGATACTTTTATAGCTCAAATATAACAACCAAAAGAATAATTAAAGAAATGACTAAGATCATGATGTAATGATAGAACGATAAAAACTACTAATTGAACTAGTTTATCGAACATCTCGATTACACAATACCCGACCATTTACGCCTTTTTAGTGATTCAAGGCCATCGAATACTACAAAGAAAATTATCACAGTTCCGTAACATGATTCCTTTCACAACAAACAATCTTAAAAGATTTATCGATCAACTTCTTATCTCAGTTTTCAATTTGCTGTAGCTACGATCATGACCTGGCAAAGAATATATTTAATTAGTGCAGTTGAAATACTTTTATGTAATTATTCATGTTTATATGTAATCATTTAATTTACACTTGCTAAATCTAATAACTTTTTAACGAGCAATTCTTGTATACTTATACGTAAAGCAGAAACTTTGTACCCCTTTGTAAGACAAGTACGCGAACGGTGGAGTATGAAATTTGATACAGTTAAAGTTTACATTGTGGAGGACTGCAGAATCCTAATATTTTTAAACAATATGCATTAAAAATTTATTAAATTTGTAAAATTAATCATCATACACACTACATTCATGTGATATACATGAAAGTATACACACATATAGGTATACTATTCCTCACGGCTAAAGTCTGCTGTCAAACTTAAAAAAGATTTTATTTTCTAGTCTGTAGTCGAGTTTCTTCCGCAAGCGATAACTAGTACACACATACACATATAATCTGAATCTCGGAGACGGCTCGAATGATTTTCGTAATAGTATGTAGAAGGTTTCGGGACCGATAAATCGACGTTTACTAAAAATGAAACCTAGTTAAGGTTTTATTTTTAGAAAACGTCGTTTTTACCAAAAAAATATCAAGAAAAGCTCGGTCATCCAAGAAATAATGTTAACATGTAAATAACAGTTACACATATGCCTCTCCTGATTCAGTGAGAAATCATCGTCTATAGACGCCAAAAGTGTAAATGGTGCATTGCTGTCCGTGACGGGATGGCGATGCATGCATAAGTCTACCAGTTACCCTTCAAACCAGAATACGAAGCATTGACGCTATTGCGGCAGCAATAGGTAAGGCGGTGGTACCAAATACCTGGGCACCACCTAGTAGTCACATTGGTATTGACACGTCGTTACATTAATCAGTCGCCTCTTACGATCTGCCTAGCGGAACCGCAGTTGGTGTATTATTCACAGAGGGCCCAGACCAACACAGGGCAAAAAAATCACATGATTAATCATGAACAAAATATATGAAAAGGACAACCATAAGTTTGTCCTTTTCATATATTTTGTTTGTGATTAATCATGTGATTAATAAATATTTTTTTCAGTGTATAAAACCTAAATGTTGATTCAATAAAACTGCTCGTAAATAAATTTTCAATACAATTTCTAAGCGCTGTATTTAGTTTATTGATGAATATCTTTACAACTACTTTGCATGGCCTATTCAGAACCAACTCAACCAAACGCGTACAATGTGTTAAAAGAAAGTAATTTACAATTAATTTTAAAATATATCGTACTAGCTGTCCGCCCTAGCGTACCTGGGTCAGATTTTAACAACTTTGCCATATGATTTTTAACATTTGTTTATATATCATTAGATAGTAAACAAGCAGATGGCTCTCCTGAGGAAAGAGATGGGTGTGAAAAAGAAACCATCGCCTATAGACTCCAAAGTTGTTAATTATGCATTGCTTTCCATGTGGCAGGAGGTTAGGAGGTAATATATGCATAATAAATGCATTTTCATGTGGCATTAGACCTCGCCACAAGATAGCAACGCACCATTAACACCTTTGGTGTCTATAGGCGATGGTTGACTCTTTCCATCAGGAGACCCATCTGCTTGTTTGCTATCTTATAATATAAAAAAAAAATAAAAAAATAAAAATAGACATGCCTACTTGTGACGTGTACAATAGTAGGGGCGCGGTGAGCTGCGACTCGCCGTATACTCTCTGTCCGATCACCGGGCGAGTACTGTGTCAGTGGAAACTATACGTATTTTATTGGTGCATGTATCAAACTTTACAGCATATGCATAAGTCTACCAGAACACGACAATGACAAACATTGACGCTATTGTGGCGGGAATAAAAAAAGCGGTGGTACCAAATACCCGGACGAGACGTTGCAGAGCTCTACCACCTAGTAGTCAAGATAGACCGTGGTTCTAGGAACAAACTTTTTTTTTGATTAATATCAATCTGAATTTTTGTGAACGTTTTGATGAGACGCAAATCTTTTCTATCTTCGAAAAATCTGAAATCGGGTAACTAATAAAGTTAGGGGGCTTCGAACATTTTAATTCTGTGAAGGAAAATTATTTTATTAATAGTAATAATTAGTTTTTGCTTTAATCGCTTGATTATTTTATGTAAAAAAGGAAAATTTTCTTATCCTACACATTCGATGGTTTTTCTGACGAGTCCTGCATTCTAAATATTCGGAATTATGAGATTTGTAAAATGATATTAATCAATTTAAAAACAACCTAATCTTGTCACAACAGCTTGTAAATTATTATTATAATTCAAAGGTTACTTTGTCCTACACCTAAAGTTGGAACTTTTCTTAGTCCGAAACTCTAGAGTTTTCCTTTTTATCTATCTGCATTAGTTACCCGATTCGAGAATATTTTAAAGATAGAAAAGATTTGCGTCTCATCAAAAGGCAACTACCTTTTGATGAGACGCAAATCTTTTCTTTTCTTATCTTCTCTTTTCACAAAAACTCAGCTTGTTATTAATCAAAAAAAGTTTGTTCCTGGGACCACTGTCTACGATGATAGTGACACGTATAGCGAATTGGTCGCCTTTTACGACCTGCCTGGTAGTACGACAATTGGTTTATTCTTCAAGGAGTCTGGGCCAACACGGAGAAAGTAAATATAAACTACATATACAAAACATAACAATAACGAACACAACAAAAAAGTGATATCCAATTTGATATACTTATTTTGAAGTTATGCGCGTACAAACATTTTGACGATTCATTTTTATTTATATAGTTTTTATAGTTTTCATTTTTAAAATAGTGTTATCAAACTGAAATAAATGTATCATATGTCATGGATTTCGGCGCAGTAATTAAAGTTACAATTTGATGACGCGTAACGGGTGACTATTAAAGTAAATAAACGTATTTTAATATTAAAGGTACTTTGATATTATAGTAATTTTCATCGTACATTGAAACGTCATGGTAACGGCACAGGAACAATACGGTACTGCTTTAAATAATTTTTTTATATCGTACAAAAAAGGAAATGGTTTTCCCAATCTACCCACTTATTTAAATTAGCTATACATTAGCTATAGACAGATTGGCTATATATAGAAATTAGTTATTAAAACTGTTGAGCCTTAGGGAATGATCTAACATTTATAATACGGGCTGTCCTAGTTAGAGGTTAGAGTTTCAGAATGTTTTTCCATGTACTATGTAATAAATAAATAAATAAATAAATAAATAAATAAATAAAATACATGTTATGTAAATTTAACCATGTTCTCGAAAGTTTCGCAAATGATTCATAAACAACTTGGATGTAAACAAGTCATAAGAGAAGGTCCATTATGGCATAGCTCTTTGAATAATGGCACCTATTGTTTATCAATAGCAGCTGTCTCTTTCTTGTATTTCTAGATTGTTTAAGTATTCTATTCACTTTTCTAGATTATTCGCAACAGTATAATACATCATTTTATATATATTTTGTTATGTATTTGTATGTTTTGAAAATTCTTTTGTGTTATGTAATCGATGTGTTTAATCCAAGTTAGATAGTAATTATTATTATTATAATGTTCCGTTCAGCCATTACATTATTTCCCGTTTCTATTTTATATTTATGTGCATCCCTCATGTATTTTTTTCTGTTCCACTAGTAAGTAAACTGGCAGAGATTGCCGTTTAAGCGTTTAATTTAACCTATGTACAATTTTAAAGCACAAAAGTAAATAAATAAATAAATACGGCCCGCTAGCACCTATTTCAATACTTTTAAAAGATTTTTACTATAGTTGAATACATTTAAATGTATCTTCACGCTCGTATCTCCGAAGACGTAGGCAGAGGTACAGCCAACGCATCCATGATTAGCCAAAGATACTTAGTCCCATAATGCGATAAGTGGAAAGCCTATCAACAACTGAACACTTATCCAATACCGGGAAAGGTTGTTTTATCAGAAAACTATCACCCCGTGTTGGTTCCGAACTCCTTTGAAGAATAGACCAACTGCCGATCTGCCAGGCAGGTCGTAAAAGGCGACCGATTGGCTATGCGAGTCATTACCATCGTGGCTACAAGGTTGTAGAGTTCTGCATTGTCTCGCCCGGGTCTGGTACCACCGCCTTACCTATTCCTGCCGCAATAGCGTCAATGCTTGTCGTTGTCGTGTTCCGGTTTAGAGGGAATGGTAATCGGTAAACAGACCTCGCCATAAGATAGCAACGCACCATTAACACCTTTGGTGTCTATAGGCGATGGTTGACTCTTTCCATCAGGAGACCCATCTGCTTGTTTGCTATCTTATGATATAAAAAAAAACTAAAAAATCACATTTTTGATTTGCCGGACCCGGGAATCGAACCGGGAGGTCATGCGGTCAACGGCGCTCATTTGAAAAGTATTAATTAAATAGTTTAATGTAAGCGGACATAAAAGGTGTTTTAGTTATGGGGATTTCCTCACCTGTCTCGGTAGCACATCATTTTAAACCTTGTGTCTCATACTATTCGTTTCAATTCGTCGCAATTTATTGGAGTGGAAATATTTATTGAATTTCTTTAACCATAAGATTAGTTACTTGGTATAAACGGTCCTTAATTGTGCCCAGTGGTCAAGGGCAGCGTTTGCGTACAATGCATAACGGAACTTCCAAGCTTTAAGCTCGGAGCACTCGCTAGTGACGTGTATTAAGTACAATGAACTGAATCGATTCCTCAGACGAGATTGTCCGTAATTGCGGAACTATTTTGATAAAAAATACATTGTTGCTTTTTTATAATTATATAGCGGATAAATTGTATGGAGAATATGTGATAAAGGTAATCAAAAAATTATGAATTAAAGGCTTATAATTAAGTCTTACTTAAATATACCCAATAATTACTAGCAGTAACTAGTACTGGCAGTTAATTTAAAATGATTGCCTTAACTTAGCAGGTCATTCATCACTGATCGTTAGGTTCCTGAGTTTGATTCCCTAGTCGAACAAAAGTCTTATTTTTAAAATATATAAAATACTAGCTGTACCCACAACTTCGCCAGCGGAAAATTTTCTAAAATAAAACCCGTATAGTTCCCGTTCCCATGGGATTTCCGGGATAAAACTATCCTATGTTCTTTCTCAAGTCTTACACTATGTTTACACTAAATTTTATCTAAATCGCTTCAGTGATTTAGACCTGATTAAGAGACAGACAGACAGAGTTGCTTTCGCATTTATATTATTAGTATGGACTACGCCATAATGTGGTAAACTTAAGTACCTATTCATCGCTCAGTCCAGCCTATATCTTTTCTGAGGCACAGCAAACTTACTTGCCTAAAGGTTAACTAGTAGTGAATGCTACTAAGCACTAAGTTCGCCTTTTATGAAAACTTATTTCTAATGTGTACAATAAAGTTATATAACTAAATATATCCCTAAGAAAATTATTGTTGTTATATTTATTATACTTTCAAGCTAAAGTTGACTAGCGAATGTGCCGAGAGGCGTAATTTATTAAAAACCATAAATCCTCGCCGTAAACGTGAACGCTCTATCATCATTAACCTTGTTAATACATTTAATTACTCTATCGCGTTAATCATAATAAGTGGCTATATAGCTAAAGGACTATATATACTAGCGTTCGCCCTGTGATCGAAATTCAATCATAGATTAAACAATAGAATCTTTTCTAAGTTTGACAACATCGCTGATCGCCTCTGTGGTCTAGTGGTCCAGCGTTGGCGTTGACTACATGAGGTCACGGGTTCGATTTCCAGGTCGGGCGCTTAAAAAAAGTGTTTTTTTCAGTTTTCTGATAAACACAAAGTTGTCCGGGATTGGAAAGTGCCCGGTCGGCGATAGGCCTGCCACCTATCACATTTGTGGGACCAAGTATCTTCGGCTAATCGTGGGTGCACTGGTTTTACCTCTGCCTACCCCTTCGGGGATACGGGCGTGAAGATACAACATATTTTAGTCGTAAAAAAATCAATATACTCGTACATGTGTATATATAAGAATAACATGTATATCACATAATGTTAGAGTGTTTAATGTTTATTTTTATTATTGTAATGTATGTATTTCGAATGCATTTTATTAATAATATTTAGTTTCTACAGCTCTCCGCACTCCAACTTTAACTGTGTCAAATATCGTACTCCACCGTTTGCGAATTTGTCTTAAAACCCTACAAAGTATTTACTTAACATATTAATATATAGATAATACTTGCTGAAACGTGCAGCCCTCTGCATTATAAAAGTTATCTGTGAATCCTGCGGGCTCACCTAATTTTTGCAGGATAAAAAGTAGCCTATGTACTATATCAGTTCATCATCTATCTGTGTGCCAAATTTCATTCAAATCCGTTTTGTAGTTTTTGCGTGATTTAGTAACTAACATTCATCAATCCAAACATCCAAACTTTCACATTTGTAATATTAATATAGATTAGATAATTAGAGACGTACCCAAATTTCTTTCGAACGTTCTTTCAAAAAAATGATTGAAGAGAACCAGTATCAGAAAATAGAAATAGATAACCATCGGCTTTACACGTCGAAGAAGTCAATATTTTAATGCCACATGCATTATATTACTGACACTCTTATCCTCTCAAACGAACATGACAAAAACAAATACTTGTATTATTAAAAAGAATTAGAACAACCACCTAACTAAATGGGCTCAATAGTAATGACGAAAAGCCTTATTCTTGAGATCTTTTGAAAAGCCTTATTTTTAGAGATGCCTATCAAGGCAGCGGCCTTGATAGGCATCTCTAAAAATAAGGTTTTTCAAAGGATCTCAAGATTATATCTAACAAACCTTTATACTAAAAACAGGTAGCAGTTTACTGACAAAAACAAGCAGTAAATAACAACTTATCGTAGATTGAAACATTAGTGAGAATTATTGATAAGTGAGATAATCCGATCTAATCTACATACATATTTCAAGAAATATTCAGATATCTACATCGACAATTGAATTTCATATGGCGTGATTAATAAATGAAAGTAATATCAAAACGTAATACGAGTATCGTAATACGAGTATATAGGTACGTAAACGTCTCGTTGGTCCAGTGGCTGACATGTTCGATTTATATAATAAAGTCCTGGGTTTGATTCCTAAGACTAGCAAAATATTATTTAATTTTGTAATTTAGGAAATCCGTCTAAAATTTGTAAGAGGAGAGAGAGGAGCAAATCATTGTGTTTAATAAAAGTAGGAAAAGAACTAACGCTTTTTAAATAACAACCGATCAAACAACAAGCAATCATAGTGAAGTGTAGGGATCTTCTTTTTACTAACCGCACGGTAGGTAGAGTGTTTTGAGACCCTGACTATTCAATCAGCGGGGCGCGGGTCCGATTCCTGACAGGGACAGAGCATTTGTGTGAAGAGCATAGATGTTGGTATATATACTTTTATGTGTTATTGTCGTTGGCTAATATTTATTTTTTATTTAATTGACTTACTTTGGGGTTAGATCAATTCATGTAACTTTACCAGGGATATTATATTATTATTATTATACATAAGAAAGCAAACAAGCAGGTGGCTCTCCTACTGGAAAAATACACTAGACACCAAAAGTTTTTGCCTTGATAGCGTCAATGCTTGTCACTTTTGTGTTCCGGTTTGGAGTGTAAGGTGGCCGGTATTTCTTACACTATTAAATAGCAAATAAGCAGATGGCTCACCTGATGGAAAGAGAAAGCATCGGCTTTAGACACCAAAGATAGTGTAGTAATGGTGTATTGTTATCTGTGTAGCGGGATGGCAATGCCACCTACAAACTTCAAAACCGGTACACGATAATCACAAGTATTGACGCTATTGCGGTAGGAATAGGCAAGGTGATGGTACCAAATACCCGGCCGAGACGTCGCGGAACTTTACCACTTTGTATGCATGATGGTAGTGACACGTATACCCAATCAGTCGAGTTTTATGATCTGCCTGGTAGAACGACAGATGGTCTATTCTTTAAAGGAGCCCGAATCAATACGGGGGAACTTTTATGTGGCATTTCAACTCCACCCCACTGGCGGATAGCAACGCACTATTAACATCCTTAGAGTCTGTAAACGATGGTTGTCTCTTTCCATCAGAGCTACCTGCTTGTTTGCCATCTTATCAAATAAAAAATACAACCGAACTGACAACCTCTTCCTATTTAGGACGTCAGTGGACAAATTAATATGTGTAATAAAAGTACACCTTTTTGTAATCAATTTTCAATTCTCTCTTTCTGATCATCTTAACGATTTCTTGTTAAGCGTCTTCAGGATTCCAACATCGCAATAAATCTCATGAAGAAACGAGAAATTACTTTTTCTTTTCTTTTTATCTTACTATCAAGAGCTCTTATGAAAGCTTTTAAACTTTCACGTTAAGCTCAGCTTTATGTTCAGAAACTTTTAATTTTGGCTCACTAAAACTGGGGCGGTAAAGTATTCCATCCAAACTCTTGAATAAAATTACACGATAACGTAATATCAGGAATAGATAAATACTCGTATTCACGCCGAATAAATCACGTGTTATGTACTATTTACTTAGCGTCATGATCCAAACGAACCTGCCAAGCTTTTAATGTACTGAAAGTGAATGATTATATCTTTAGGGCTTTTGCTCCTAATAATAACAGTTTAATTTTTAGATTGATAAATAGTTTGTCTTTTGAATGTACTGTCAACAAGCAGCGAGATGAAATTTATGTTCAATCTAGCTGACACGCGCTTCGCCCGCATATTTTAATAAGTCGTCCAAATAGCTTTTAATAAAAATTTCATCCCCTATTTCAGCCCTCGAAGGACTGATTTTTGAAAAAAAAATTAGTCTATGTTTGACCCCGGATTTTCAACTATATCCATGCCAAATTTCATGAAAATCGGTCCAGCGGTTTAGCCGTGAAAGTGTAACAGACAGACAGACTTTCGCATTTATAATATTAGTAAATATTAAGCGAATTAATCTGTGACACAGATCACTTGCATGTAAAAGTTATGTTAAACACAGATTAATTGCTTGTTAAAATTGATTTGCGTTTCGGAAAGCGGCCGTTCATCTCGCTACTTGTTGATCATCAGTTAATCCGCCGCGCTCGATTAATTCCCAAAATCTACTCTTGGGCTCCCCTACTATTAAGTTTTACAATATGTTCACAAACTTGCAGTGCACATATTCAGCTAGATCTAAAGCTAGATAGAGATAAACAGTTATCAGAAAAACCAAAAATAATATGCCTGACTTGGCATTCAAACTTCCCGTGTCTATACTACGAAAACAAGTAGGTAAGTAATTAAGCTATAATTTTGTAATTAAATAAAAAAATTCAGAATTATAAATTTCTTCACATTCACAACAGTGGACGTAGTTAAACAAAAAGAATCCAATCCACAACATGATGAATCAAAAATGAGTTTAGTCCACCAAGCTGATGCTAATTATCAATATTGTTGATCATGTAAAAAACATCCAAATCACTTTTTTCACCCTCAGAATCAGTCCGCATGTTTAGCACTTTAAAAATAAAAACAACTTGAATTATCCAACTTTATTGCTTCATAGGCATATTACCAATCAATTAAGTTAAAATAATCAAGGAATCGAGATTCTTTTTATATATATATATATATATATATATATATATATATATATATATATATATATATATATATATATATATATATATATATATATATATATATATATATATATATATATATATATAAAATAAATATATTGAAAAAAAAATTTCCACCAAGTTAGAGCTCTTAATTCGAGTTTGAAGTGCTTGCCGTTTTAATTTGATTTTTTCCCATTAGAAATGCATGTAAATATTTTTATTTTTTTTCAAATTTCTAATGCTTGGACACATTTTTTTGAACTTAAAATGCACATTTTTTTGTTTTTACAGCGAAAATTGATTGATAGATGGAAAAAATAATACATATTTTTATAAAAAATTTGATTCTCTTCAAAAAAGGTCGTAACTTAAGTCTCTCAGACTCATAGTTTTTAACTTGCAGTAACTTTTGTAACTAAAAATGTAGAAAAATGATAAAAAAATTACAAATTATGATGTTTAAATTCAAGTTTTTGTTTCAAATTTATTTTTCTCATTACATTGTCAATTTTACTTTTTGTACTTTTATACCTGACATGTTACACATACTGACATACAGACACACATACACACACAAATAAATAAATAACACAATAAGCGGGAAACAAAAAAGTTAATACAAAATTTTAATAAATTTGTAATTTATCATAGTTTATATTTTTATTAGAAATACAACCGAAAGAAAATGAATTGTTATTTTATAAACTTTAAATGAAAGCGTATTATCTTACAAACGACGCAACATTCACTTTTCTTGAGCCTCTTCGATTTGTAATTTCATTAAGATTGAAACCTTGTCAGATATTAGAATGCAATATATTTGAGATAGAATTCGACTTCTTTGTCTTTCTTTCCGCGTTTCTTTTGAAAAAGCAGGACGCAGATGATTCATCTAACTTCTCGTTAATAAAGTCGTAAAAAGCTAGTAAAGGCAAAAGGTAAAAGATGCAACTACTGCAACATCTTATGTAAATTTCGTACATTGTTATTTTTTATTGTAAATGATGTGTGTTGTGTGCAATAAAGTGTATTATTATTATTATAAATTTGTTTAAACTTAAAGGATTATAAGGACATATGGCATTCCTACCACGGTTATAACAACTCACTTTTAATGTTCTTTTAGTAAGTGATATATTTTAATATCAGGAGAATTAGCTACTTGTATCTGAATCACGATCTCAAAGTGTAGTTTCATCTAATAGCTCTGATTGAAACTAATGTACAACCAGTGCACCCAGATTAACCAAAGATACTTACGGCCAGTTTCTGAAACGCAAATTAATTTTAACAAACAATTAATCTGTATTTAACAGGTCATATGCTTGTAAAAAATATATGTTAAATAGAGATTAATTGCTTGTTAAAATTGATTTGCGATTCGAAAACCAGTCGTTAATCCTACACGATGGCAATTCTACCGTCAACTAGGCACTTTTTCCAATCCCAGGTAACGTTGTTTTTATCAGAAAACTGAAAAAACATATTTTTCGAATTGTCTGACCCGGGAATCAAACCCGAGACCTCGTGTAGTCAAATCCGTACCTGAACTACTAAAATTTATTTATTTATTTATTTAACCATTTATTGTACACAAACAACAAAAGTAAAACTAAAGACAATATTAGTACAAAAGGCAAGCTTATCTCTAAAGAAATTTCTTCCAGCAAGCCCAAAATAAAAGACAAAAAAACATAAGGTAGAAAAACACGTGTACAAAACTATATAAAAAAGAAAACAAAATACAAAAAAACTTAACTACTAAATTAATACAACTCTTATGACTACGAGTTGTATTAATTTAGTAGTTAAGTTACTATGTAAAATTTTTAATTTAAGTAATCAATCAGTTTAATTTATAAAAGTATTCTAATACGCACGTACAAAACAAAATATTTTAAATACAAGCAAGCTATGCTAATTACAAATCTATAAATAATTTTTTCTGTAATCCCAAAACCAACATATCAAATACGTATTCAATATCATTAAATAAATATTTGCTGTAAAATACGCAGAGCATGACTCAAGCTCAGGGGACAGTTTATTTGACGAAGTATAAATTGTAGTAATTGCCAATGACAATTCAAATAAAAAAGATTGCGGCTAGCCGTCACACTGTTATCACCACTAATAGTGATATACGACCGAGGTGAATTCGTAATCAAATGATTCATATTTCCAGCTATAAGACTGCTATTTGAATTAGAGGGCTTACGATTTTCTCTTGATTTAAATAATTCAGCAATAAAATATCGTAATAAGACATGTACCAATGAGAAAATGCTTTTGTAAAGACCCTAAATAATTGAGCTGTAATTTTACGATTAAAGTTTATAATATCGAAATGATATTGATAGTTAACAAAGGTTTTTGTGAATGGCGGCACTCGCGGATCGCGTTTGTAATACTGAAGTGAGAGGTTGGGATTGAAAGAAAGCATCGGTGTAAAAATTAGAAAGGGCATGCTCCGTTGGTTCGGACATGTTGAAAGAATAGCAGATGAACGGTTAACACAACAGATATACAATGCGAGTGTGGATGGATGTAGGTACATACCGGGGAGACCAAGACTGACGTACTATGATCAAATTGAAAGAGTGCTGATCGAGGGTGGTGTCAAGAGTCTTCGAAATCGGCGTGTTTGTATGAAGAGAGTTATGAATGTGCAGAAAGCAAGGCAGGTCTGTCTGGCCCGTGACATATGGCACTCAAATCTCTCTGCCTACCCTGTAAGGATTTGGCATGAAGATATGTTGTTGTTATTGTTTGTGAAGGGCCTTAATTGTTGATCTATATTTTTATAAAAAAAGTTTAAAAATATCGCAATAAAATTGATAAATACTTAAATGATAAGAATTTTTTATCACATATCAAAGTTCTAAGTACGCAACGAAAATGGAATTAAGTCGAAAAGATTTTAGAGCGATGATTTTTTAAGATTTTAAAAGTTCTCTTTCTCCGCAAGACTATGCCGCTCGTCTTTAAAGTGCTTTTGGGAGAGAAGCACCTTGTTTGAGCATAATGAGGCGATGGCTTGCTGAATTCAAGAGAGGTCGAGTTTACATGTTGTGAATTTCTTTACATGACGAATTTCGTGAAGGGCGACCTTCAACTGCTGTCAACGAAAATAATATGGCTACTGTTAAGCGGTTAATTGAAGAAAACCCCCGGATGACCTATAAGACAATTTAAGGACTATTGGGGATTGGTATAAGCCAAATTCAGAAAATTTTACACGAAGAATTGAAAGTTCGGAAACTTTATTGTCGTTGGATCCCTCACGAACTGACAGCGGAGCAGAAGCGGGCTCGCGTGGAATGGTGTTCACACATGCTACTGAAGTACGACCACGGACATTCTAATGCTGTTTATGGCATTGTAACAGGAGACGAAACGTGGATTTATTGTTTTGAACCTGAAAAAAAACAGCAATCTTGTGAATGGGTGTTTGAAAATGAGAACAGGCCAACAAAAGTGAGATAGGCGAGAAACGTTGGTAAAAAATGATGGCGTTTTTTTCTCAACTACGGATCCCATCTGTATAATTCTACTTGAAGATCAAAAGAGTGTTAATGCCGAGTGGTATTCTACTATTTGTTTACCCAGGGTGTAAGAAAAAGTTCGCGAAAGACGACCCAAAAGCCGCATTCTCCTACAGCATGATAACGCTTCTTCACACACGGCCAACAAAACAAAGTCATTTTTAGCTTCCGAAAAAGTACATTTCGTCACTCATCCTGCGCATAGCCCTAACCTAGCACCCTGTGATTTCTGTATTTTCCCCAAAATCAAAGATTTGATGAGAGGTTTTACTTTTACCAACACCGAAGAGGCAGTGATAGCGTTCAATCAGCACGTAGAAAACATGCCTTCAAATCTGTGGTCCTCCTGTTTTAAAAAATGGTTCGATCGCATGAAAAAATGTTTAAAATGTAAAGGAGATTATTTTGAAAAGCAATAAACATAATATTTTGGTTATAACATGTTGTTTTTAAGTTACGCAAATCGTATAGTGTGATCTACGTAAAAGTTTGAAAATTAATAAATAATCATCACTTTAGCTCCCGTGCGAGGTAAATAAAGAAAACGAGCGTCAACAACATTACTCGGAACCTTAATAAATGTCTTCCAGACCGTCAGATAGTTTTTAAGGGTCTGAGTTCAGACCCATTGATTAAAATTCCACTTCTCGTCCACCTTAGCATTCAAAACCCATTGCCCTACCGGAGATTTGCATCTAAAACTTCATGCATCTATACCGAAACAGAACCTCTCAAAGCATTGACGTGTATATATAACGTCAAGGCCTTGACTTTATTTCATGATGTCATGCAAATTAGGGTAACACAGTTTTTATTACCAGCAAATCACCTTAGTTTCGAATAAACATTATAAACTCATAGCAATGCTGTCAGCGTGTAATTACCATAATCGTCTTACAGTTTAATCGTACATCTTATCTTGTCTCCCATAATCGTAATCGTAAACTTGAGAACTTCGGAATTGGTATGTTCTCGGATTACAGGCATAAATTGTATCACTGTCATCGTCTTAACAAAATTTTATTATTTTAAGTCGATGTGAATTATTAAGTCACGTGCATTATTAGGAAAATTTATGTGTCATAGTACTTTTTTTTGGAACGAAGTCCCTTATTGCGCGTTGTGAAAGGGGGCTAGACGGAAAAAATTCTTACGAAAAGTTGTAACGACACTTTTTGCTGTAGTACGGTATTGTAAGCACAGAAATATCCAGCCACTTCCCTTTAGCTCGTGCTTTGAAAGTGAGAGTCTATCTACTATTTGATTGAGTTTACTTTTTTCTAGTGCCAAATGTTCGACATTTATACTGAATTTCGGCCGAATGTCGAATTTCGACCAAAAGTTGAATTTCGAACGAGTATCGAAATTCGACCAAGTGTCGAATTTCGATCGTGAGTCGAAATTTGACCGGGTTCCGAAATTCGACCGGGTGCCGAAATTTATTTCGCATTGAACAGTGTGGTGTCGCGACGATTATTTTTGTTGAGTGTATACAGGTTTTTTGTAAATAATAATAAAAGGAACTTCGTTCCATCCGGGTGTCCCTTGACACCTCTCAAGTTTTTTGCTTTTTTGATAAAGTAGGTGATAGATGAGTAGGTTTAGTTAATTTCACCTCTTAAATTTTTCACCTTTCACAAGTGATAGTGTTCTGTATTATCTCGCTCGGATCTGGCACCACCGCCTTACCTATTCCTGCCGCAATAGCGTCAGTGTCTGTCAATGTCGCGTACCGGTTTGGAGAGTTAAGATAGCCGGTAAACTTATGCATTAATACCACCACAAGGATAGCAACACACAATTTACATCTTAGTTGTCTATATACGATGGTTTCTCTTTCTATCAGCAGTGCCATCTGCTTGTTTGGTATCTTATGATATAAAAATAAAAAAGGAAACGAGAAGTTAGAGTCCAGAGGCTAGAGAGAAATGTGAATTTCATCTGTAACGATGAACTCATTTAACTATGTAGTTATACTTATGTATATCTAGCGATCAGTACAATCGACGTAATTGATTATATAACAAAGAAGAACTTTGCCATGTCGAGCCCGTCGACACTAGCTCAGTGGCAGAACGTGGCTTGAGGGAGATGGTCGCGGGTTCGAGTCTGGCGTGTCGACAATTTTCTTTGTTGTTTTTTAAGTTTTTCAGCGCTGCTTACTCTACATGTTTCTTTTTCATATATCGCAGAATAGTTAACAAGGAGATAGCTAATTGTTTACCTGTATCGATCTGGGTATCTTTATAAGAATACTCCATCTGTCATCTTGCTAGGCATTTCATAAATGGCGAATAATTGGTTATCCGTGTCACTACTATCTTGATTAATACATGGTAGAGTTCCGAAATATCCAGCCCAAGTTCGGTACCACAAGTGTGTCACTGTTATGTTCCGGTTTAGACGGTAAAGTAGTATAGTGCCATCACACTACATGGATAGCATCGAAGAATTAACATCTTTAGTGTCTATAGGTAACCGTTTTCTCTTTCCATCGGGGGGGGCATCTGCTTGTTTGCTATCTTATACCTTATACCGCGTAAGGGCGCCGACGTGATGATATTTTTTTTAAATATAATAAACATATAAATGTAAACATTACTTTGACGCTACGTCGGCAAGGCTCGACACTATCAGATTTCAGCAGATGCTATCTCGCAGCACGCTGCAATGCTCAAGTCTAAGAAATTTATACATGCCTCGTCGACTCAGTTCTTAAGATCTTTATATAGAATAACAATTTAAAGGAGTATTTTTATCCAGCTGCCTTAGAAGGGAAGTTATGTTTTTCAAATATGAGTATAAGGATAAGATTCAAAGCAAGCAAAAAACAGTTAACAACCATACAACATCGATACTTTTGAACTTATAACTAACTAGCTGACCCGGCAAACGTTGTTCTGCCTTTTTAAATACTCTTATTTTTTTCTATATTTTTTCATCTTTTAAACCTTCCCTGGACTTTAACAGTTAATTCAAACCCAAAATTAGCCAAATCGATTCAACCGTCTCGAGTTTTAGCGAGACTAACGAACAGTAATTGATTTTTATATATATGGATAGATTTAAAAAATAAATTTATTTTAAATAAATAATAATTTATTATTATTTAATTCATTCAATATTTATTTAATTCATAGGATAGGCTACTTGACAAAATTCGAAAAACTGTTTATAATATTAAAATAATAAAAACTTTAACTTATTACTTATACTAGCTGCAGCGTGCAGCCCGCTGCATTATAAGTATTTGGCGAATCCCGCGGGATCACCTAATTTTTCCGGGATAAAATATAGCCTATGTGCTATTTCAGATCATCGTATACCTGTGTGCCAAGTTTCATTCAAATCCGTTCAGTAGTTTTTGCGTGATTGAGTAACAAACATCCATCCAAACATACATCCAAACACCTATCCAAACATTCAAACTTTCGCATATATAATACTAGCTGCAGCGTGCAGCCCGCTACATTATAAAAGTTATTGGCAAATCCCGCGGGACCACTTAATTTTTCCGGGATAAAAAGTAGCCTATGTGCTATTCCAGGTCACCATCTACCTGTGTGCCAAATTTCATTCAAATCCATTCAGTAGTTTTTGCGTGATTGAGTAACAAACATCCATCCAAACATCCATCCATACATCCAAACTTTCGCATCTATAATATTAATATAGATTAATATAGATTTTAAAAAATGGTAAAGTGTGCGTTGGGCCACGCGCAATATAGTGTTCGGAAGTTTTCCATCACAATAATGCGTACTAAGAAGATGGCTTAGCTGGAAGAAAATATGTCGAAATAATATCAGAAAAAACTTTCTTTTAATTTACGTTATAATAAATCCAAAATAAATTAACCAATTATGATCCAATATTCGGTATTTTATGCAGTCTTTTAAGAGAGAAACACTGGTTAGATTTTTAAGTCAATCGGTATAATACCTCAGCCTAAAAGTTATTTAAAAAATATTAAGTAAGTTTTCTGTAATTTTAGGAGCATAATCCCGTACGTACGCGTACGTACTTAAAGTACCCCGTGGTTGTTATATATATATATATATATATATATATATATATATATATATATATATATATATATATATATATATATATATATATATATATATATATATATATATATATATATATATATATATATATATATATATATATCTTCGTTTTTGACCAACTAGTCG
Source organism: Apodemia mormo (assembly GCA_036924255.1). Lineage (NCBI taxonomy): Eukaryota > Metazoa > Arthropoda > Insecta > Lepidoptera > Riodinidae > Apodemia > Apodemia mormo. Next base: position 13,553,422 of record JAUPFN010000012.1, read on the forward strand.
TTTAAATACAGCAATTAAGTTAGAAAGATATTTTAATGAAAAGGGCTATTTGGAATTTGACTTAGCCGCATTATCTAAATGATGATAAAACGTAAATATATTAGCGTCATTAATAATTATAGCTAGATTATTTTAGATATACCATCATAATTTATAATCATCAAGGTGGTCTCTAATAAGACTGGAGGTTTTTAAGAACGCACTTCATATCTCCGCTTATGACCGCCCCGTTGGTCGAGTGATTAGCGACCCTATGACTACGCAATCGACGGGGCTGGTGTTCGTACCCCAACGGAGACAAGCGTTTGTGTGATGAGCATAATTGTTTGTATTTCCAGGTTTGGGTGTTTATTAAACATATTCTAGTATTTATATATGTATTTCTATGTATTAGTATCGTTGACTAACACCCATAACGATTCAATCTAAACCTACTATCCTTTATCAATACTAATCAATATTATATTATAATCTATATTAGTATTATGACGTGTCCCCGTGTTGATCTCGGGCTCCTTTGAAGTATAGGCCAACTGCCGTTTAGCCAGGCAGATCGTAAAAGGCGACCGATGGGCTATACGAGTCACTACCATCGTGGCTACTAGATGGTAAGGTTCTGCATTGTCTCGTCCGGGTCTGGTACCACCGCCTTACCTATTCCCGCCGCAATAGCGTCAGTGCTTGTCACTGTCGTGTTCCGATTTGGAGGGAAAGGTAGCTGGTTGATTTATGTGTGTGATATTATCATCCCGCCATATGGATAGCAACGCATCATTAACATCTTTGATGTCTATAGGCGACGGTTTCTCTTCCCATCAAGAGAGCTATCTGCTTGTGTACTATCTAAATTCTAATGATATAAAAAGACACGAAAAATGTATTTTTATGTACGTTTAAATGCAAATAATTGGAATTAGGAACTTTGTTACAAAAATCGACTTTGAAAGCGTAACATTTTTATTTTTCAACCTCAAACAGAATGACAATAAATTGTACCCATCACGTCATGTTAGAAATGTTAAAAAAGTATGAGATAACGGCGAAGTAATTTAATACGAGCTTATATTTGTTTAATCGGATTACACGCCGGATGTCACAAATGCTATTAGTCGCTTACGCAGTCTTTTATATCATACTAGCTAATCGTTCCGGTGAATAAATATAAAATATTATATAAGATTATATAATATTAGAGAACTTTCAGTCTATAAAATTTAAATGTTAATAAATAGAAACATAAGTTTGGTAAATTAAAAAAGATGGTAAACGTTTGTTAACAATAAAACATTTATTGCAAGGAATTTGTATACGATAAATGGAATAATTACGAAACAATATTTGAAAAACAAAAATGTACTTTATTTCGTAACAAATAAAGTTGACATTTGTTTCTTACTTAAGGGAGGGGAAAAACGTTCTGAGCAAGACAACTACAAGAGTGGATGTTGTCCCTTTCTTGCAATT